>MEHQ01003974.1:332231-725038 GCA_008828725.1 Saccharina japonica
TTGTTGTGCCTGTCTGCACTGCTGTACTGAATCCATTTGATGCTGCTTACTTACTACGCGTATAATACGTCTGACGACGCACTCCGCTACTTGGCGCTTCTATCGCATCGATAGAATCCATAGTACTCGTAGTAGTAGAGAGAGGCAACAATCCTTTTGACTCGCACACGGGGTTTGTCGGCTGGGCGGGGAGCGGGTCGGGGCAGCGCCCCGACCCGCTCCCCGCCCAGCCGACAAACCCCGTGTGCGAGTCAAAAGGATTGTTGCCTCTCTCTACTACTACGAGTACTATGGATTCTATCGATGCGATAGAAGCGCCAAGTAGCGGAGTGCGTCGTCAGACGTATTATACGCGTAGTAAGTAAGCAGCATCAAATGGATTCAGTACAGCAGTGCAGACAGGCACAACAACAGTAGTTCTAGATCTTCGAATACAAATCATTTTGCAGCAGGATGAAGGGGGTAGACCCACTGACACACAGACGACACACAGTAGTAGTGCAGTACGTCAATGCAGCATCATCGCTGTGGCCGTCGATCATGGAAAAGTACGGATACGTAATAATATATTATTCAGTGCAGCAGTACTCGTGCTACACAATAGTGCGTACTCGTACTGCTGTAAGCGCGTCAAACGATTATATCGATACGATGGTGGCGAAGTGTCACTGGGACCCGCGTGCAGAGCAACCCCTCTGCGCGCTATAACTATCAATCACGTCAACGATTCAGTACCTCTCCACAAACTCCAGATTTCCTTCGTTCAATCTTCCACATTAAATTATCGGGATGTTTTCCTAGGGAAGAGTTCGCTTGACTTCGTTTTAGTCTTTTGATTTCTTCGTGTACCAATAACACTCTGTCCGAAAACTTAAGCACCGTTCGTTCATCAATATGAGTACCAACATTGTCTTACATCTCCGGACAAAGTGGTACCGCTGCTTACCCCTCTGTCCGGAAACATAAGGACTGTTTGGACATCAATCAGAGTATCAAAGATGTTTTACATTTCCGGACAGAGTCTACAGCAGCACTGCTGCTGCTGTTCGAAATTTGAACGGAAACAACGCGTCCTGCTACTGCAAGCACAGGGTTTATTCGCTGCTGCAGACAAGGGCCAGAGCTTGGATACGCGGAGACCAGGCTACTGCTGCTAGTACTGTAGTAGTGTGGTGCTGGTGTTGCTGTGGTCTGGCTGCGCGCACGCACTCAAAACCTGTGCCTCTAGCATCTGGGCGGATGAGAGTACGTAGACGCACAGCAGGCTGCGCAGGCTGCTCAGGTCCCGACTTTTTACCCTCTCACACGGACAGAGCGCCGGCTCCGAGACACACAACAAGGCACATAACTGTAAGGGGGGGACACCGCCACACCAGCATGGTGCTTTGGGCTGCTCTCTGCGGCGTCGATTGTCTGCGCTTGGTAGCTGCAGCAACGGTCTCTCTCTTGCTCACCAGCACCACCTCCGGCTCGTCCGACAATGGCGGCGCGACCGTGCTGCCTATCATCGACGTTCGTCCCAACAAAATCCCTACAAAACTCGACTCTCATTGGTGTTAAGTTTGAGGAACCTTCCTGGGATTCCTGGGATTTCAGTCTTTCATCAAGAAAAATATTTTCACGCCCAACAAATCCCAACAAAACTTTTTCTCAGGTGTGGGCGCTGTGCCGCGTCTTCGCAAGCAGTTGCCGATTCGGTTCTGCTGATCTGAAATAACCTTGGGAAGCAAAGCTATTGATCATAATCGGGTCTTTGCAGTCACCCTATTGCGTTATTTCGTAATATCCGTCGTGAGCATGCAAGTGTATGCTGCTGCTGCTGCTGCTGCTGCTGCTGCTGCTGCTGCAGTATACATGTACGACAAGGGTAATAATACGTGATACCATAGTAAATAGGACCTACGGTCCATCCTAAAACCTATACGTTTACTTTTTATCAACAATAGAAGGTTTCCCTGGGATGAGAAAAAAAAACAAAGATTTGGATTTGGTCTTTTTATGTTTGAGATTTTGACCAAACGCGGTTGCGGGGCGTTTTTTTTACATTTGTTTCGGTAATTATATTTCATTTTCAGTTTTCAGAACCCATCCGTAAGAGATGGCCTAGGGTCAAAACGCTCCGTTTGTACGGGCCCTTAATGGGTAAAGCAAGTGAGATGCGTAACGTATCGGGTACGAGAACACAGCGACACGAGCCGAACCAAAAAATAAGAACAAAAAAGACAAAATAAAACAAGTTCCGAAATGAAACAGAATACAAATGACGCAGAGAGACAGAAGCGCCAGAAGCGCCCCTAGACGAAAAGCACACGTGCCCAAGAGGAACAGATAACTGCTGCACGAGCGAGGCAACACGAAAAAAAAAAAGAGACACCGGCATAGGGTGGAAACAAAGGGAGAAACAAGGCAAAAAAAGCAAGAAAGAAGACACGAGAGAGGAAAAGAGAAAAATAGTTCTCAAGGCAGGCGATGGTAACAATGTCATGGTATTCATGGTATCCCCGTTTCCCCTCTATTGTTAGGTGGCGTGTTTCTGATGAAACGCGCATCGAGCAAATAATAATTGCTCCCCCTGGTTCTCAGAATTCTNAAAAAAAAACGGCACCCTGGTTGTCTAGCTCACGCAGCGAGTGGCGTGTTTTACAGCGTCGTTGCCAACCGACGCCAACCCAACCTATAAATATATCATATATTTATATGTAGGAGGGGGGGGGGGATTTTTCAGTTCCTATACTAAATCCTATATAACCAATGAATTTTCCAGTTACTATACTAAATCCTATATAACCAATGACTTTTCCAGTTCCTATACTAAATCCTATATAACCAATGACTCAACCCTTGACTTAACCACAAGTTTCTTCGTTTTAGAATGGGCACAAGTCACAGCCAAGCACAAAAGCAGCGAACAAAACAGCAGTCTTGGGTTTTGCAGTACACTGCTGTGTAGGCTAACGTACACCGCCTGATCCATTGCCTGATGCAACCTGACCATTTAACCTAATAGCAGACTGTAGACAACGCAACTGAGCCCAAGTCAGTCAGGTGGCTATTAATAGAGCTCAGTACCCTCACCAGCAGAGCTGCCAGTAGCTCGGAAAACGCGGCGAGACTTAATTAATTGAAACCGTCGAAAATGAGGCGGGATTGGCTGTTTTATTCGACGAACCGCGCACATCCCCGCTTGCGTACACCTCTGTGGGGAGGATACATGCACAGCACCTCGCGGGCTGCAACGGACAAAATGTCTTGACTCATCCAACTCATCCGACTTTTCAGCACTTGGTTTGTTCGCCCTCCCTCCGACTATTATTGCAGATAAATTAAACCAAACACCACTTTCAACACTGCTCACCATCCAAATTATTCACGAAACACACAAACAACACACGTAGGGCTCGTGCGCATTGTTTCGACAACGTCTTGCTGAGCAACTGACGCCCAAAGGCTGAAAAATATGATGTTGAGTTTGAGCGAAAAATAAAATAAAAAGGGTGTGTTGGGGGGGGGAGTCTCGGGTCCTTTTTTCACCCGCCCTTGAGCTTGAAAAGGTTTATTTTTTTTATAGTTTAGTGTCCATCGCCGAGTAGCCCGATCAGCTTTCCTCTGTGCGTTTGTCCTTTTGATCACAGCAACTCGAACAGCAGCAACAGACAACGCAAGCGAATGCGGAAGCTACCACGCCCCCAACCGCTGACAATCAGCAGCACCTCGTCCCTACTACTTATTATGCCGTTGCCGCAGCAAGCGGATAGGGCTGGTCGTTTCTTGAGTGTGATGTTCTAGCGGGCTCGGCGGTTATGGAAATTCTGGCTTTGAGCCGAACGCATTTGCTGTGCATGGGGCACAAAAGAGGGCTGCTTTTGACAGGTGGCCTCACACCACTGACGATTACAGAAGCTACCGGGCTCGCCACTGCCCAGCTACAGCAGCGTTGCGTTTCCGCTACTTATGTTGCAGCTGCACCAAGCGCGCAGGTCTTGTCTTATATTGTGTCTCGTGTGCTAGCAAGGTTGGTGATTACGAAAATGCTGCTTCGCGCTCAAGATTTTGCTGTGCGGTAGGCCATGGAGCATAAGAGATGCCTGCTTTTGAGGGGTCGCCTGACCCCACTCGCGATTACGGAAGCTGCCGTGCTTGTCACCGCCCAGGAACAGCAGCGTCGTGTTTCTACTACTTATTTCGCTGCTGTGCCAAGCGGGTAGGGGTGGTGTTGTCATGGGTGGAAGATTGAACGAAGGAAATCTCGGGGGTTGTGGAAAGGTATTGAATCGTTGGCATGATTGAAGGAGGGGATCTGGAACGGTTTATCAAGTACGTATCATGGCGGTGCAGTTGGTTGAGCTGGAGAACACAGAGGTTGGGAAGGTTTGAGGCAGGAAGGAAGAAGACCATCTAGTACGTACGGGGCTCTACTCGTGGTGTTGACGAGCAAGGGTTTGACATTGGGTGGAAGGTCGGGCAGTTGAAAGAAGAAGGGGGGTTCAGCGGGAAATGGAAATACCTTGGTGCTTCCAAAACCAGTTTGGTACGTACGTTTCGGTGGAGTCGCCTTTACCGCAATTCTGAATTATTGTATAGGATAAAGTATAGAAATCGGGGACTTGGTTGTGGCCCGCGTGTGGTTCCAGTGTTATGATCCCAAATATTTCGAAAAACGCCGAGAACACTACTTTAGACCCTAACCCTAACCCTAACCCAAACCCTAACCCCAACCCCGACCCCGCCCCGACCCTTACGAGCTTTGTCTCGAAAAAATCAGGCGTTTTTGTTTTTTGAAAAATTGGTCGACCACACTAAAAGTTATATAATAAAATATTCCCCGATTTCCATACTTTATCCTAGACAATAATTCATTCAGTGTTGCGGTAAAGGCTACTGTTTCGGTGCTCGCTTTTCTCTCCCGCCGCTCGTTTTTTTGTTCCGGCTTGCGAACAGACCACACCGGCGGGTCGTTCATTTTCGACCAACAACGACAGACTTTTTTTGGGGTCAAAATTCGTGGTCAAAATTTCGTGGCAACGGGGGAAACCCTATATATTATGTGGTCCTATTTTGGGTCGTTATTATCGAGGACAGCCTTTTTACCAAATTTCCGTTTTTTTTTGCCAAAAAAAAACAGGAAAAGCAAGAAAAACAGGATGTATTTGGAACGTTTGGAATTTTTACACAGGACAAAATATTTGGATGGCTTCGCATTCCAATATTTGGACATTATTTTTGGAAAACATGGAAATCCGAAGAATTGCGCTATTGTTTTGTGGGGTTTTTTGGGGACAGATTGCTCGATAATAACGACCCGTACTATGGTTCTCCGCAATACCACTGCTGCACAACCGCAATTGAATGTTATCAGTGGTACACAAAGTGACTGGCACCATTGCTTAGACTATGCGTGCGACGGCGAATCGTTTGTTTTGCACTGTAAATACAAAGGGCCTCCGGGGTTGCGGAACAATGCTCGTTGCAGCCCCTGGGCGTGTCCGCAACGGACAAGGGTTCACGGTGTGAGGAAAAATCGACGACAACTCGAGGTGTGTGCCGCATTTTGTATTGCGGTGGAGCACTTACAGTACGTACGTAGCAAGAAAATTCAAAGAAGGATACGACCAGGAGCAATCTCGAGGTTTTTGTTTATATTGGTTTCACCAAGGGCGGGTGAAAAAAAGGACCCGAGACCCCCCCCCCCCAACACACCCTTTTTTCATTTATTTTTCGCTCAAACTAAACATCCTATTTGTCAGCCTTTCGGCGTCAGCTGCTCAGCAAGACGTTGTCGAAACAATGCGCACGAGCCCTACGTGTGTTGTTTGTGTGTTTCATGAATAATTTGGATGGTGAGCAGTGTTGAAAGTGGTGTTTGGTTTAATTTATCTGCAATAATAGTCGGAGGGAGGGCGAACAAACGAAGTGCTGAAAAATCGGATGAGTTGGATGAGTCAAGACATTGGAACACTTTGTCCGTTGCAGCCCGCGAGGTGCATAATGAATTCGGCGCAAATTTGCGCGTGCCAACTTGAGCGAACTACTGTAGTTCCTTTAAAGGATCTCGCATGCTTGACAAAAGAACGACGCCACATCATTTCTGATCCAACTGTTCTTAGCGTTCTCGGCCTTCCGGAATCCCACCGTCTACTATTGAAGTGAGAGCAGAACCCATAAGAATGACTACTACGCAGATCATCCGGCTACCCTCCCTCAACCACACTCGTGCGGCCGTTGCAATGGGCACTGCGGTCAGAGACGGAACATGGGTTTGTGTTTTGTCGCAACTGCCCCCCTCCCCCGCCTCGGCTTGCCCCAACTTAATTCGTTTCCTTCCACGTCCGCTTCTTTGTCAGTGTCCGACCTCTCTACTTTTAGGCGCAGTGGCTGACAAGTGCCCATTCTAAAACCAAGTAACTTGTGGTTGAGTCAAGGGTTGAGTCATTGGTTATATAGGATTTAGTATAGGAACTGGAAAAGTCATTGGTTATATAGGATTTAGTATAGGAACTGGAAAATTCATTGGTTATATAGGATTTAGTATAGGAACTGACAAATACCCCGGTTATATAGGATTTAGTATAGGAACTCACAAATACCCGAAGTGGCTGACAAGTGCCCATTCTAAAACCAAGTATTATGTGGTTGAGTCAAGGGTTGAGTCATTGGTTATATAGGATTTAGTATAGGAACTGGAAAAGTCATTGGTTATATAGGATTTAGTATAGGCGCTGGGAAATTCATTGGTTATATAGGATTTTGTATAGGAACTGCCAAATACCCGCAGTGGCTGACAAGTGCCCATTCTAGAACCAAGTAACTTGTGGTTGAGTCAAGGGTTGAGTCATTGGTTATATAGGATTTAGTATAGGAGCTGACAAGTACCCCCCCCCCCCCCCCCAATCGGCCCCAAATGCAAAAATGTGAGTGGGGGTCTCGGGTCCTTTTTTTCACCCGCCCTTGGCTTCACCCAAGCTTCACCACACCATTCTTTATCCAACAGCAGTACTACTGAAGTTGGGAACGGGTACGAGATCTCGCTCCACGATTCTGTAAACCACAGCAGTGGTACTACGCCTTAGATGGGGAGGACGTAGGAGGGGCTACTGTACGGCCGTAGTCGTAATACCATAGACCCTGGCATCCCTACAATGCCGGGACGGAGCACGTTGGGTTTTCACCAACCAGGCATACATTGCTTGCACCAAGCGAGAAGCGTCGTGATGTACTGGGCGAGTCGCATGGAGGGTAAGCTGCATCATGCTTAGAACCTTCTCTGAGGCGGACTTGCATATGGGCGACAGCCTCCAATGAACTGATTTAATTAATGGTGTGGCCACTTCCAATGACAGCAATGGGCATTACTATGTATCTGCCTCCCGGGTCCCTTACCATATACACACTACGTGATAGGATGTCTACCCTTGTGCGGAGTTGAGGTTCTCAACCCCGCACAAATGATCTAACAAGACCGTTAGCCTTAATGACCGCTGTAAAAACACAATATATAAAAAAACTGCACCCTAGTTGTCTAGCTCACGCAGTAAGGGGAATGTTTTACAGCGTCGTCGCCAACCGACGCCAACCCAACCTAGAAAAACTATATATGTATTTATAAGCAGGGGGGGTCTTTAAAACCAAGAGATTGGTTTCTGGAAATAAATAAAAAAAATCATGTGTGTGCTAAATCGTCCAGCGATCACAGCAGTGCTGCGATGATTACTCCATTCTGACCATTGGAGATAGTTAGGTGTCGAAAAAATACTTTTCGGGACGCCCTCGTCTTTCTGCACGCAAAAGTTCACGTCAGCCCTCCTACTGACTGTATTGTCTGTCGTCTGTCTCCGGACTTCTTTCCTGCTTGGAATTTGCTGTGAATGTGACGTGCGTTGTTTTTTCGTGCGTGTTGCTCAGGATGGAACTCCGACCGACGATGGTTTGAATGCGGTGGCAATGGGGCCAGACGGATCCTCTGTCTGGGCAGGTGACGTTGATGTTGGGGACTGCGGTGGTATACACAGCATACTGTGACGGCACACCGAAAGTGTTGTTTTGTATAATAGTAGTGTGCACCGCCAGTGTATTGCCCGTACGTCGGTGTCCGACACCCAAAGGTTGAAGATACTACCGCTTCAATTGGTGGACGACAACGTGGTCGATTGCAGGCCATCTCGACCCATGCTACGATAGAGGGCACCCTGTTTTTTTTTCTGAGCTCCTCACTTAAGGAGCGTCATACCTCACCGAAAAAATGTTTTTGGAGGAAAATAAAAGTGCTTGCCGGATGCGAAATCTCATGACCGAGGTATGCTCTGAAGCACGATTCGTCACAAGAATGAAAGTCCGACGAATTTGGGTTAAGGAGCCCGATCGTTCAGAAAACGATTCAGCCCAAAAATTGCTTCCTCTATCGTAGCACGCGTCTCGGGGTATTCCAGAACCTGGTAGAGCGCTATAAATCGCACAAACATCGAGTCTGGGTGACCAGAGAAATATTGGATACCACATATATTCTCACACGTCGAAAAAAGACTAGTGCTACGGTAGAGGTATACCTTATTTTGGCTGAATCGTTTTCTGAACGATCGGGCTCCTTAACCAAAATTCGTCGGACTTTCATTTTTGTGACGAATAATGTTTCAGGGTATACTTCGGTCATGAGATTTCGCATCCGGCAGCACTTTTGTTTTCCTCCAAAATCATTTTTTCGGTGAGGTAGGACGCTCCTTAAGTGAGGAGCCCAGAAAAAAAACGGTGCACCTCTACCGTAGCATGCGTCAAAACAGTGTAGGAATGTACTTTGTTCTTTTTGGCAATGACGTGTTCTGAAGACAAGCAAACCTAAAACAAAGGTAGATACCCAGCAGTCATTCACCACTTCTATGCATTCAGGGCTGATGGTAGCAATCCACCAAAACCATTTTAGCGCTAACGTGCTCTCTCCATACACCGCCTCATGGCACATCAGAACAACCTTACAGGGTCTTATTTCAATGACTTTAAACATTCATGATTATCTGCGTTAGACGTAGGACGACAAGTTGGACGTGTTCGCGGCTACGTACATTTTCTGATTTGAAAACGTCATGACGGAGTCTGCTACAGTATAATTTATGACCGAAGTTCTTCGAGAACGGAGTGGTCACCGCCCGTATTGCGCTTGTCCACTATTAATTATAATGACCAGGATATTCCAACCGGAACACGACCACCGCCGATACTACGGGTACCCTGTGGGCGGCCGTGAAGCTGGACTTAGATGGCACCGTCCTTTGGAAGTGGGAGGTGAGCAAATCATTCCCATTGCAGACCATGTGTGGTGCTTTGGTTTCTGAATTCTCCGCATGTCGCGCACTCAACATCTCATCCCCAACATGACTTCCAAGGAACGATTGTTTTTGCCACCCGTCGAGCGTTGTTTGTCTGCGCTGGTCCTAACCTAAGCCATGTACATCATTGGCGAAACATTGTATAAAAAGGGGTAGTTGCTCACTGGAGGAGCTCCACTGGCTCAAAACATATCTGGCCAAAACGTTTTAACCGGTAAAAATATCGGCTTGCCCAGGAGCTTGGTTAAAGGCGTGCTGTCTGCTACAGCTGCGGACATTTTGGTTGTTGGTATAATACAACCAAACAAGTTATGCTAATTAAGCATTGGCCGTAGAAATGGACTGCTAAACGACGGAGACGCATTCACAGATAATTTTTTTACTTTTCTTGCAAGTAACACGGTTTCAAAGTGGTAGGGTGAATATATTGCAGTTGTAATTTTGTTGAGCAAAAATATGGATGAAAAAACGGTTACATTTAGGGTCAGCACATGCCCGCGCGAAGAAACACAAGATTCTTTCCACCGGCGTAATTGGTTGCCCGTTACAACTCAGAGCTCTTAGGTATTACAACCCCCAATAATTGGTATTTACAGGCGTGGGCTGTTCGTGCATTGCATTGTGTCGTGTTTGCTAGGAAGCACCTTCCTGTGAAATCAAGCTACGGTCGTAGATCCAACCCAACCCCTTGCCCTATCCCTGATCCCAAACTAGACCCGAAACGGATTGGAAACGAGCGATATTCCCGGCTGTGCTACTTTTGCAACCAGCAATAAAGTTGCCAAAATAGGCTGGTCGCGAATCACGGTTCCCAAATACAGACCACGCATGCCCGATCTGCGCAGCAAAACACCCCCTTAGTGATACTTGCTAACGGGTTGTAAAACCTAGTCGCAGGTTGAGACTGCGCTTGCGACATATTTTGCTGATCGACATTCATATGCTATGTTAAACCGTACCAGCACGATTTCTTCGAAGCCCCATTCTTCCCCGAGAGCAAGTATGAACAACAATCAACGGGTCGAAAGCATTTTTTACATCTGGTACGAGCACACCGAACAACGTATACCATCGGATTCAGTAGGATATGCAACCATCCCCTACTACTGTAGTAGTACGGCAAGCTTCGATGAAAAGGTGTTGGCTTAGCGCGTTGCAACGGGTACTGTCTGTCACTACGTGGCACGTCTTTGAACCTCTAAGTATTGCCGCTTCGACCACCTACATCATGCGTCATGACAAAATCGACGATGCCCTGCGCCCTCTTCGCATGTTTCGACGACAATCGTCAGGACGGAACTGAGGGCTGTGGCGATAACCGAATCAACGCGGCAGCCATGTCCCAGGACGGGTCCGTCGTCTTAGCTGGCGTCGGCGCCGATGATTTCCATGTTATCAAGCTCGACGACGATGGCGATTTGCTGTGGCATTTCCAGGTGTGAACCAATCGGTGTTGCTTAGGACTACCACCACCTCCCCGCGAAATTACCCCGCGAAACAACCCTAAAACCACACTGAAATCGGTATACAGCATTGAGATGTTGAGTTGTATACAGTATTTCTTAAGACAATACAGTTTGTCTACATGAAAGTATTTCGACGGGCAATATATCACCAAAACGCATTTTCCCCTTATACTCGTGCAGCGGCAGGGGTCGCCCCCCCCCGGTTATCTAGCAGTTAACTACGTCGAGAGTTCGAGCCTACGTATGGCAATTGTGTTCTCCAATGAAACCAACTTTAGAGAACGCCTAATATATACCAGGTATGCGTTAGTAGGCACACGTCGATGAGAGTCGACGAGGGATCAAAGTGCTGAAATATGTTCGCGATAAAAATGAAAATGCATGTACCATGTTGGGGAGGGAGGAGGAAAGCCTACTTAGTGGCCCCGGATCTGAGTCGCGCCTTAGAGGGAGAGATGATAAATGGGTTGGAAAAAATTATGAAAAAAGAAGAAGAGGAACTTGTGAGCATTATTTTTAGGACTGTTAGCCGCTAACGCCCTAGTTCATTTGTCTATCGTCGCCTCTGCCGGTCTCCAAATCTGAGCACACGAGCACGCCGAAGGCAACGGTCGTCCTTGGTTCCTAACACACTGCCTGCCACCTCCTAGTCTTAAATACTAATGGAGGCCCTCCGGTCTTTAACCATACCCGGTAGTATGGGTTAGAAACTTGTCCATACACGTCCAGCGTGTGGTCGAGGCTGCTGTCTTTTCGTTCGTCGGACAGCGTTGAAACCGCCTCAAACTTATGCCACGACCGACGTTCCAGCACACCACTATCCAAAGAAGCGAGTGTGTGCCCGAATTTATTCGTTCAGATCCTTAATTACGAGGGTGCGTGCTTGTCAGGTGTGGGAGGGGGGGGTGATGACATTAAGATTTGTCCGAGTCCTAATCAGCAAGCCCACACACGATAACATGGTACAATCGTCTCTGGCCTGGGGAACTCTGCCAAAGGGTAATATCTGCAAGTGTTTTGTGTCGACGTCCAATGTACTGTAGTAGACAGCAACTCGTTTATCACACACATGCACTTTGTACACGATTGTTTCACCAGGATGGCTCAGGAGACGAGGACATTGCTGCCGGGATAGCGATGGGCGAGGACGGCTCTGTGGTGGTGGCCGGTACAGTCTCCGGCGATTGGGACATACCAAACCTCGGGATCACCGACATGGCAGCCTTCAAGCTGGACGCCAACGGGACCTTGCTGTGGAAGTGGCAGGTGATTGTCGCTCTAAACGTGTTTGGCTACAAGGCATCGGTGTGCACTGCGCGTCAATTGCATTGCATCCTTTGAACGTTGTTACTACAGTAGTTCAAGGCTCATCGAAAACCATGGCACACCTATGCCGCAGCGGTCGTTGTATAGGCCTTCGTTGGAGTACACTATTAAGAACAGGCAGGCTTCGGGTAGTGGGTATTGCTGGCCGCAAAGCTACAGAACCGCATGCTCACAGATATAGAAGGCAAAGCACGCCGCTGAGTGGCTCTGATCGCCTGCACACAAACGTAGTCCCCGCAAAACGACATATCTGCCGTAGAGCTACAGCAGCCTGTACGTCTAACTGACACCAAAAGGACTGGCCTTAACTATATGTATATATACGTTGCGTTTCTATTCCGTGCACCCTCTCTTCATACATAAAGCTGGTTCAGCCAATCGCCTGATCCCGAGTGGCAGTGATTACATCGGCTGAGCGGTGTCTGACTTCACCCAACAAGTGCTGAGATACGGGTACAACGGGACATTATCTAGGAGCTCCTCGCGAAACGGCCACTGTAGCCGACCAAAACACAGTCTCGGAGACAAACCTATTTCGTCAACTCGACACACAATCAAAGCGAGCTTCAGTCCGACACATAACTAAAGGTTGCGAATTTTACCCTTTTGGGAGCTCCCCTGTTCAAGATGCCCCCGCTGTTCTGAGAATCATTTTCGATGAATACAGGTGCAACACCACGCAGCACGGGTCACTGTGCAGCCATTAACGAAACTATCGCCGCTTGAACGGTCATATAGCAAGCTCATGAATTGTCGATCATTTTTTTCCCACCTGTTTGCACCCGTCGTTCGTTAACGAAGGGAGGAACTGCAGCACGTGGTTCGATGCCTCTGATATTGCTCTCCCCCTTTCGGAACATTCGCTAATACATGTTCTCTCCCTTTCCATGGCAACTATCATGACAGTGAACGTATCATCCCCCATGATCTTCTCGGATCAGTGCTGTGGTCTCTTCCTATCGCTCAAGTTTCATGCCCGCGATGGGGGAGGGGAAACAACATTTCGCTCCGATCCCCCTACTTTTTTTATGTGTTTCAACGTCGATTTTGTTTCTCCGTCAGGACGGAACCGTCGGGCACGACTTAGCGAACGCTGTCGCGATAGCAGAGGATGGGTCGGTCGTGATAGCAGGGCATTCGCGTGGCGACTTCCTTGGCCTCGGCACCGTCGAGGGCAAGGACTCCTCGTCCTTGTCTCCTCGGTGGCTGGGAGGGGACTTCGCCGCGATCAAGCTTGACTCCAGCGGGGCCGAGGTGTGGAGGTGGCAGGTGAGACGGCAGAGTCCGATCCGCGCAGCGGCGCACAGGGGTGGTTACTCACACGAAGGTGGAAAGGTGCTTCGATAGTTTCATGGATTTCCCGCCGCTTGAGGAGTAATACCTCACACTTTACAGTAAGACGAAAACAAAAGGGCAACCACATGTTACAGAAATCACATGCGCTGTTGTATATGTTGTATCCGCCAAACATTTCGCTGAAAAAACCCCCCAACAATTCCGACAATGTGTTAGAGGTTTATGGGGCGCTTCGTCATCCAGATATTTTTCTTGGCCGAAAGGTTCTACCTTTATCGTGGTATTCGTGCAGAAACCGAGTTTTTCGGGGCTCTCCGTTCCAGGCGTGCTATACTATTACACTGTTACAGTAGTGTAATGCCTACCTTTCAGGGATGGTGGCTCATTTTCCGAGCTCCATCGCATGAGTAGCTCGACATATCTCCCGAACATTTGACGTACCTTGAAGCAGTTTGCGTTGCGCAATCACACCATATTTTCTATGCCGTAGTCTCTACGTAGGGCCTGACATCCTACAGTAACAAATATAGTGTACTACCTACTGTATGGTGGGTGCTCACTGCAGACACGTGCCCCGATAGAGGTTTAGCATTTTGCGGTGGCTGCGTGTCCGGAACGATTGCGCTCCTCAATCCAATTATGTCAGAATCATTTACTTGTGGTGCGATGTGTTTTTGGTTGTGTTGAGACCGTGGCCCTTTTCATCGGGTATAACTGTTGTTTTTCTTCCAAGACAAGGTGTTGGATGGGACGTTGAGCTCCTCAAGTGAACCACCTTCGGAAAAAACAAACATCGTGCACCTCTAAGGTACCATGCGTCTTGGGTAGGTGAACGGTCAGGCTCTACAGGGATAGAAGGCAAAAACATAACCGGAATCCTTTGTAACCCGGAAAAAACCCGGAAAACGAATCGAGTCAGCAAGCAATCTGAAAGGGTTGGCTTTGAGGACAGCTTTCTCCGATGAATAATCTCAAAGATAAAACAGGTGTGCACAACACGAAAATGTATATCTTCTTAATTCAACAACCGTAGTCGTAGTAAATACTCATTTTGGGTTAAGGGGCGCCGCCAGTCGGAACAAGTTTGAGAGTGGTGCGATGATAGGGGGGATACCCACATTTTAACTACCACGTTTTGGCCACTCGGACGAGTGGCTCCGAATTAAACTGAAAATAGGACCTACACGTATTTTGTTGGCGTACGTATCAGAGCGTCCAATGGCGGTGCATATAGAACAAGAAAAACAAAAAACAAAAAAGTTAGGAGTACAACGCAGTAAAACAGAGTGGCTCTGTGCAGGTGAAATACAAGCATCTAGACATGACCCCCCTACCGTAGCACCAGTTTCGGCGAAGCATTTCCGTAGCCTTTATTGTAGTATAGGCGTCGTCTGACCCAGGACTTAATCACGTCGGGCTGATCTGTTTCGTTTTTCACACTTTCTAGACAAGCTGGAAGGATGTGAACGGGGGATATTTTGGCGCATGATACATTGTTATTTATAGGATCACAATGAGGATGTGTTTATGGTCTGTTTCGCTGGCGTGCTTACCACGAGACCACTAAAGATAAACGTGTGGGCCAAAACCCAGCTTTTTGTTTGAGACAATGTCGGGCAACACATGCGTTAGGAAACTTTTCAGCAAAAGCCACTGTTTTCGAAGGTTTCGTACCCCACCCTATACAAGCGTTGTCACCCCCTAAGCTACTGCAGAAACCTTAGACACGCGAGTTCCGAAACATTCGTTCGGAAAACCAAGCCCGTATGATCAAAGCCGGTCGATGATGACGCTGCGCTATACGCAACAATTTGGGCCGAACGTTGTGACGCAGATGCGACGGAAACGTTTGTCGAAGTTCTCGTAACAATTTGCCGGTACCGAGACCCCCCTGCCCTTCCCCTGCGCCCTTTCAGAATGTAGGCGTCTTATCATCTTCTTGGAGATGTTGAACAACGTACCAACCCCCACAAGGCGTGGGGAATATATCATCTCGGACCTCCTACTGTTGTGTTACACTGTCGACGTGTTTGCGCCCGCACAATGTTCAAGGGGGTGGGGCGTCCCTGCGTCCAAAGTTCGCGATATTTTCGACTGCGCTTTCGTTGACGTTTTCATTGACGCGTTGGCGCATGCATGCCACGAAAGGGGTGGCGTTTATTGTTTTACTTACCGCCATTTTGACTACCGTGGCTTCTTGGCCGATTTTGCCATCAAATCAGTCGTGGAACCTCCCGATTCTGTCGCCTTTGCCTCCTTTTAGTCGTCGAATCGTATACACTCAAGAATTACATCGGGTTGTGCGTGCACTTGCTGGTCTCTGACCAACTGAGTCAGGGCTGAGGGATGAAGGATGACGCTACCTCGAGGAAGGAAACAATAAAAACACGTGCGCCCCCCCCCTAAAGAACCACGCGTCCGTGACGCGTGCTGCGACGGATGGGCAGCACGCTTTTCTCTTGGAGGCAAACGTCCTCTGAATGACGGGGCTCGTTGATCCAAAGTCGTGATGTATTTCATTTGTGAGTCTCAGTTTCTCTCGTCCAATGGTAACGCCACCGGGTCGTTCGTCGGGTAGCAGTTGTCTTCTCCCTCCAGAATGGTGTGTTTTTTTCGGCGTGGGGTATAAAGCTCATTAAAGTGGACACCTACAAAAAGCACGAGGAAAAATAAGTGCTACGATGCAGTTAAGCACTTTTTTTGTCCGAATGAAGCGACTCCTTTGCCCGAACTCGTCATAATTTCATCGTTGTTGTTGCATCTGTTTTGTTTTTTTTACTACTCGACTGGTGCTACGGTAGGGGGGTCATGTATATAGGTGGTGCTTGTATTTCACCTGCACAAAGCCACTCGGACGAGTTACCACTTTACTGCGTTGTACGAGTACTCACAACTTTTTATTACTATTATTTTGTTGTTCTACATGCACCGCCAATGGAGGTTTTGCTACGCAACGCCAACAAACCATGGTTAGGTCCAATTTTTAATTTTCAGCTGGATTCGGAGCCACTCATCCGAGTGGCCAAAACCCGGTTGTAAAAATGTGGATACCCCCCCCTACGGTAGGACCAGTCACTCGGGCCTTGGGTTTGTTCATCTATTAATAGTAGCAGTTTTAGTTTCCCTTGAAATCAGTTTTTTTTTGGCTATTTCTGCAGGGCGATCAAGCTCATTAACCCTTATAGGACTGCAGTTCCCGTTTTGGGGACAAATTACTTAGAATTAGAGTGGTTTGTCCCCAAAACGGGACTGCAGTTCAGAAAGAGTTAACGTCACCGCCCTCAGAAGCAACATGGTGCACCTCTACTGTCGCATGCGTATATGGTGTATGGTGCACATTTATCGCACCATGTGCGTGACGTTCGTTGGCGCTTTGTTTCGAGAACTTACGTGTCCTTGTCCGAAAAACAATCTCAGGACGGCGGGGACGGGTTCGACCGACTGAATGCCGTGGCCATGACGGAGGATGGTTCGTGCGTCTTGGCGGGCTACACCTCGGGAGAATGGGGCGGGCAGCACAACCTGGGCGGCAACGACTTCGCCGCTGTCAAGCTGGATGCAAACGGCATCGTGCTTTGGAGGTGGCAGGTACCGAGAAGTCTTCATGAAAACTCGACATCCCTCGTGACACACGGCTAGTGATGCAGTAGCAGCAGTATGATATATAGAACACGTAAACACAATCCCAGAAATAGCTTCAGACATGAAAGTGTCAGCACTGCAATCGTATTCAATAGGGTGTATACGTGTATACTACAGTTTTTAATCGGGCCCGGTCTGCCTTTCCACCACTGTGACTGGTCGCGGGTATCGTACGTTCCCGCGGAACTAAGTCTATCTTGGTCAGTAATCGTTTTTTCTGTGTGTGTGTGGTAGTGCGCAATCTGTATCACGACCACTACTATTTTCAGTGCTCACATTAACAGAGTTTGTTCACTACCGCTCCAGGTAACGTTCCGCTTTCGTGCGCTCAGAAACATAGTCCGCACCGACACCGCTGTATCCACTTGAGCGACACACTACGTACATGTCTTCCTGGCCGAAATGCCAGCCCTTTGCTAAAGCAGCCGTCCGAACTGTTCACGGATCGTACCCGCGAAAACAATGTTGGACTAGCGTGATTTTCCCCGAAACGTCGCGACACAGAAGGCACAGGAAGCTTTGTTAGGCTTTCCGGCTCTAACAATGAGAATGGAGTCACTTTATGTGATGTTGCTTGCCTGTATACACATATACATGTAGTTGCGGGATTCGATACAGCAGATATTTCGAGAACTGCCGGCTTTCCTGATACCCTAAATCTCGTACTAATACTCCTAAATCTCGTACTATGGCAATACTCGCCGTATACGGATGCATCGTCGCTGTGGATGCTTACCGCACACTTATTCTATGTCAGGGTTACATACGGCAGGTATCGCAAGTGCCGGCATTAGTTTCAGCCATCGTGCCCTGTATACTGCCAGTACGTTTGGCGTTTCGACTGATCGTACTGGGGCGGTACTACAGTGAAAACAGTGTGTATGTTATCACTTCATCTCGGTTGACTCGGAGTATGAAGTATTCACGGAGGATCTGTGATTTTTTCCTTTACTCAGCTATCGGCGGTAGCACAATCGTCCGCCTGTGACGGTAGAAATCACTCTTCCTGCTATCCACGAACTTTACCCCAAGCTCACACCATACACGATTTGTTTGCCCGAGGGGATTAAGCGAGGTTCCGGGCAGATTTGACCGCTCCCAGGTGTTTGGTTGACATCGATTGTTTTCGTCGAGGTCGAAGACGTGAAATACCCCCACTATCCGCACCTCCAGTTATCGTCGGACGAGTAAGAGCTGTCATCGTAGTAGTAGTAGTAGTAGTAGTAGTAGTAGCAGTGGTAGTAGTAGTAGCAGTAGTAGGAAGAATAACAGTAGTAGTGGAAGTGGTCGCAATATGAGGAGTTGGAATAGGTTGTAATAGTAGCAGCACAACAGAAGACGAATGGTTGGTGACCTAACTGAAGACATCCATTAGTTTTCTAGTTTAATTCATCATCATGGGCGCTGTTGCGCACGTGTATTTGCTTTTCCCGCCGTGAAAAAATCGGCAGGATGGCACTGCGGAGGACGACTTCGTGCAAGGAGCGGCGGTTACAGCTGATGGCAACATCCTCCTCGGTGGACACACGGAAGGAGACTGGAGCACCGCAAACGCCGGTGGTGGAGATTTTGCCCTCGTGAAACTGAATCAACACGGGGATCCAATGTGGCGCTGGCAGGTGGCTAATGGCGACGGACCTGCAAATATATTAATATGTCACGGTAGCAGTGTAATCGCAGCATGTTGCAGGCTCTCGATTACAGAATTCCGGTTCCAAGCCTCTAGATTCAACAAAACATGCCGAGTCTAGAGCTGGTGCACGGCATAGACGACGAGCAAGCCCATGGTCTATATATGTTGGAAAACGGTAAGGCGTGCCTATTTTTGTGGCGAAGCCCCAATCAGCCAGAAACGTTTTTGTTTTGCCCGAACGTTCAAACTCTACCCTCGTACACATCTGGCACCTGGCGCTGAGAATAGATGGGGGTGGCGCAAAACAAAACCACAGAAAACGCCATCCTACATTAGAGGTATCCTATTGTTGTATTAAATAGTTCATGAATAATCGGCCTCCTTAACGTAACACCCGAAACCGTCGGACTTCGGTTCTGGTGTCGAATGTTTTCCCCATTTAATTCCTACGTAGGTCAGGGGGAGATCGCTCATTGAGCAGCGCTTGTTTCGCCATTTTTGTCTCACTTTTAGTGTTGAGCGCAACAAATGAGGAGCTCAGACACTAAACGGTTTTACCTTCACTGTAGCAAATTGGGTCCCTCCAAAGTTAAACGCGCCCCAAACAACTATTGATACGATTACCCTCCCCGCCGTGACTTGCATCTCCCGTGCATAGTAAACCCTCGACGCGTGCTACGGTAGACGTAGCGTTTTTTTTGCCGAATCGTTTTCTAAACGATCGGGCTCCCTAACTCAAATCCGTCCGGCTTTCATTTTTGTGACGAATACTGTTTCAGAGTATACTTTAGTCATGAGATTTCGCATCCGGCAGCACTTTTATTTTCCTCCAAAATTATTTTTTCGGTGAGGTAGGACGCTTTTTACGTGAGGAGCCCAGAAAAAACGTGGTGCACCTCTATCGTAGCATGCGTCCCTCTTGATGCCACCGATGAGTTTTTCAATATACCGAAGTCCACAAGGTATCACTTGTCTCCGACAAGACGGAATCTTTGCGACGTAGTCGGAAAGAAACCTTGAAAAACGTTTCTCATTGCTGTTTTCTGAACGAATCTATCGTACCCTGACGTCCTGTCTGCACATGGGGTGATTAGCTTGTGTTTTCGGGTGTCTGTTGAGGCTCATGAGCTTCTGTACCGCAGTTGTAATTACACTTGTTACTAACCTGGTTCGTCCAACCCACGGTACCTTAACACATGTGGTACACAAGTTTATTCATCGCTTGCGTGCTCTCTGGGGAGGGCGAACCCGTCCGGAGGGAACCGCGCAAACTAAGGGTTGGATTTTCTTGAGCAATCTTGCCCCAGCCAGATGGTGACTCGATCTAATTTATAACGTGGTTTTCTGTAGAGAGCGGTCATGGTACCTCGAACACCTGTGAAAGCACATGGGTGAGGTAGCGGAACCACGCCGAACAAATGACGCGTACTATCTTATTGGCCGAGGTGTGGCCCTTGCGGTGCCGCTTAACGTCGCCCGTAAACTGGTTTCGAGGAAGGTGAAACAAACGACAGGACGAGCAGCACCAAAGCCTGTTGTGTATCACGAATACCATTGCGTATAACACTGTTGGTATTGAAAAAAAACTCGGGTTAAGGAGCCATGTCGGTGATGCATTCATTGTCTTGGTCGGAAGGTGGTTGCATTTCAGAGCCCGACTCAAACCCGTATGGCCATATATATCTGGTCTCATAAAATACAGCACTAACATAGCACGAGGTGTCCACTCCTGCCTCCCCTGTTCACCTTTCTGTCGTGGACGACATTCAGTATCCCTCATACAAGAGGGGTGCGTCCATTTCTCGGTATATAAGGTCACTGTTATGCGTTTCTTTCGCGTGTGACGTTCGTACATTCAACCGCCACAGTTTAAACGTATTGTTTGTCTAACCTAAGGCGTAAGAGATATCTGATTGTGTAAAACTGTTTTCTACCCTTCCGCCTGTGGAAAATGTTTGTGGTGTGCCAAAATCTCCGCAGGGTGGATCCAATGACACTGGCAGGACGCTGTGGGACGATGAGCTCAACGCTATGGCTTCAGGCGCCGACGGCAGAATAATATTGGCGGGCAAGACCTACGGGTCGTGGGGGCAAACAAACGTAGGAGAAGGCGACTTTGTGGGTTTGATGCTCGATCCAAATGTTACGGCTACTGGAGCTCCTACATCGGCGCCGTCTTCGACATTTGACACCGGCGGGGAAACAAGTGAGAAAAACAAAAATTCCCCATATTAACACCGGTACGAACAAAATCGAAACTAACGCAGAATACCCACAAACAGTGCCAAGACTACATAGCGCCCAGGAAAAGAAGGAGGGAGACATAAGTCACGCGCAAGTCGTATACGGCATTCATGTAGCGGTTTCGGTATATGGTCCTATGAACAGTATATAGCAGCACCGAAAGAAGAATGATGAGAAGAGCTTGGCTGGTCGAGGTGGGATATTTTGCCTAAACGTGTGATAAAAATACTTTCCGAAACAAACACATGTCGTCTGGTTTGTTTTTTTACGCTGCTTCGGAACCCTACCAGGCCAACCCACTCCACTATCCGATGATGAGGGTGTGGTTGGTGACGATGATGATGAGGACATTGCTGGCTCGGGCTCATCGGACGCACCGTCAGTCGTTGCCGGGGTACTCTTGGCTCTGGCTGGCGTTGCTCTTACAGCGCTGGGGGTGTTCTTACACATCAAGAAGAGAGACGCCGTCCTTAAGACGAAAACCTCTCTGCCGGTTGTCGACAATGACTTTGGTGGCTGACAATGACCCTCCAGCGGACTGAAAGAATGATGCGTGTGGAGGCTCTGACTCTCTGGAGAGAGATGGCAGAGGCGGCACCAAAGTGTCTGTGAAGAGCACTTGTGAAGAAAAGAAATAGTTTGAAAAGGCGCTTATTTGGCCAAACGAGGAAATGAAGAAGAGTGATCGTGGTGGGGGGTGCCTCCACCTCGTCACGGATCACAGAACAATGCCCAAGCTACGGGCAGATGTATCTTACGGCAGCCAATCCTGTTTTTTACAACGTTCCATGATACGTTATTATAACGTTCTCTGTAACTCTCTTATGGTAAACTGGTTACCCTGTACTACGAGCAAGTTGAAGATAATGCGTGGAAAGACCCTGTACTATGATCAGCTTATGCAAGTAAGTTGATTATAATGCGTGGAAAAAACAAACTCCTATTTCGCCGCGTATGGTATTTATCCGCATCAAGGACTATGATGCTCAGTTTACTTGTACGAAGTGACTGTTCGTCAACATATATACGGATCCCAACGTCCATATTTCAATACGCCCCCATGTCGCCAAAATCAATAGCATACAAAGTCCAAGTACAAACGAAAATAACACATTCGAGCCCGTGTACGAACGGTGGTAATGTGAAAAGCAGAAAATACAAAGTTCACTACATACTCAGACCTGCGGGATGGCAGCGGCAATATGGTTGTACTCATGACACAAAAGCTACTTGTGGCTTACTCATGACCATCGAGTCATAACTTACAAAACAAAACGGTAGACATATAGATGACTTACTACATAGAACGCGCCCCCATATCTGAATGCGACAGTAAAAGAGCTACGAACATAGATAGTACGTGTACTTGTAGAAACAAATTAGAAGTGGGTGTATTTTAGCCACCTGTGTACTTAATAACGCGCAATCGTCCAGCAATCAACAATGGTTAATTGAAGAGACTTCTGAGTACAGACCCCAAACCCCCCAATGCAAAACGAAACTTAACATTAACCAAGCAAGTCTCTCCCATACCTGCTCTCTCGGTGAGGAGCACTCATGTATGAGAGGCCTACAAGCTTATTTGTTTTGGCACTGAAAATGCGTTGGACAGCAAGGAAGTCAAAATTTTCAGATGTAGAATCTAAAATCCAACCTTTGACTAGAAAGCTGAAAACACGGCTATCCATGTAGAACAAGAGGTCGTCGTGCTGAGGGAGGTTCTTCAGAGATTCCAGGAAATTATTGATCGACCTGTATTCCTGCTTGTCCATGAGCCCATGCTTCCTCATGACGCAGGCCATACGTTTCCTTTCCGTCCACGTCTGGCCTGGTACTACGGCACTGCGGAACACATGCAGGTAGGGCCCCCAAAACACCCCAAGGTTGTCGAAACCAGAGCGTGCTGCGAGTCGCGGAAAACTTACATACCGGCGGTCGTTGTCACTTGATATCGACACGTCTCGCACGCGTCTCGCTTCTTCGGCCTGCCCCCTGTTGTTGATGTTGGCGGTGTCCCTTAGGGTAGAAGTTGTAGTTTGAAGCACTCCTCCAGTGGTGTCTTCTGCTCCTGCTGTTGTTGTTGATGTCGTTGCTGTTGCTGTTGTTGATGTTGATGGCGTTGCTGTTGTTGCTGTTCATGATGCTTCCGAAGTTGCTGCTGTAGCGTGTAGAACGAAGTTGATGAAGTGGAGCTGAAATATGTAGATGGGTAGATGGTTGTAGAATGACGATGGTGGGTGCGGTGTTGGCCTGTCTTAGTCTCTTACCGCGTTTGATTGAGTGTTCTGTTCTCGTACCATTCCTTGTTCTGGCCCGGAAGTCTTGTTCTGGAACTGTTGCTTGTCGTTTGATCAGGTTCCGGCGCCCGGCTCCTAATTATTTGAAGTGCGAATCTTTTGCGGATGCGGCGGAATAGAAGTGTATTTCTCCCCCATACATACAACGCCGCAAACCTTGACGGAACGCTTTTTTAGCTCCAGATTTTCCCTCAATTTAGAGGGCTTGCAAGTTGTCCATGTAGTAATCGTTTATGGAAACGATGTTGAGAGCCGGAGGTCCAGCTGAGACTTCGAGAATTTTCCATTTTCTGCGAGGTGGAGAGCGCCCCTGTTGTCCGAGAAGATCTTGAAGGTCCTGCAGTGCTTCCAGCCCAGCTCGCCAAGGATGCCCGAAAGGTAAATGCCTTGCTTGGCGCACGTGTTCATAGCTATTATCTCTGACTCGGTGGTGCTCTGTGACGTGAGTTTCTCTAGCTGACTCGAAAAATGAACCAGACCGCCAGCTATGAATAACATGGTGCCGGTCACCGATCGCAGTTTCTCGGGGTCACCCAAACCGTATGATCCATCGCAATATCCAACCAGGTCCAAATTTCCCTCTCTCTTGTAGATGATAGGTAGGTTTGGTGTACGGCGAAGATACCTCAGTATCCTCTTGACTCTAAGTCATGTGTACTGTTGTTTGTTTCGCCATGCGTCGAGCAGCTTGCATTGTACTGAACGCAATATCATATCTCGTACAATGGGTGAGAAATATCAGGCTGCCCACCATTTCTTTGTACAGCGTTGTCGTTTTCTCGTCGAGAGGAGCACTCCCGTCGGGGTTTGACTTGAGTTCCTTTCCAGTTCCCCGCGTATGCACTAGATTGCAATCGATCATGTTGAAGCGTGCAAGTACCGAGAGCGTGTACTTGCCCTGGTTTACCTCGATGGTGCCGGCCTCTTTGTTGCGCTTGACTTCAATTCCCAAAATCTGTGATACGTCCCCGAGATCGGTCATAGCAAACTTTGCCATAAGCATGCTTCGAAATTCGGCCACGCTTACATCTGATGGTCCAATTATCAGCAGGTCGTCAACCAACAGTGTGAGCATGATGTAGCTTTTGTCGCTCCCTTTGGTGTAAACACAGGGGTCTGATACTGTAGGTGTAAAACCCATACCTCGCAAGTCCTTGTCGATGGTGCTGTTCCAGACGTTCGGAGACTGCCGAAGTCCATACAAGCTCTTGCGTAGTTTCATCACCATGGGTTGCTGGCTGCTCTAGTCCATCCTTTCAAACCCTGGTGCTTGCTTGGTGTAGACTTCCTCTTCGAGTGTCCCGTTAAGGAATGCAGTCTGTACATCCATTGCAAGTACTGGCCAATCCCTTGATGCGGTGATAGCTAGTAGGAGACGCTGGCTCTCGATGCGACAGATAGGTGCAAAAGTCGTGAAACAGTCCAGGCCGTGCTGCTGCGCCCAGCCTTGTACCACAAGTCTTGCTTTGGATCGCCCATCCGTTTTCACTCGAAATATCCAGCGCGTACCGATGAGGGAGCAGCCAGGAGGGACAGATGTGGACGGAATACAATCGGCGACCTCGTGGTCGTCCAGGCTTTGAAGCTCCTTGCGCATGGCTGTTTCCCACTCTTGAGCTCGAGGTGAGGCCATTGCTTGCGCGTAGGTGTTGTAGTCGTTGTCCTCCAGTGATGTTATGCCGTTGTCGATGTTGTTGTAGTCATCCACGAAGTCGGTGTCTGTGTCCAAATCGAAGTGGGAGACCTCTGTTCCCATTCCCCCCGAGGCTTCTGTCGTTGGTAAAACGGCAGGTGGCTCTTAAATGAAGGAGACGTTGCGCGAGCTTGTAACTCTGCCCGTACTGCGATCGTGCACACGAAACGTAGGCTTGTCGCTGTCGTAGCCGATGAGAACTCCTTCCCTTGCCCTAGCTTGAAACTTTTTCGTGTAGCCCTCAACGTGCACGAAAACTCGCGTGCCGATGATCCTCAGGTATGATAGATCGGCTTGCTTGCCGAATATGCGGTAGTACGGTGTATCGTTTTCGATTGCTCTGTGAGGTAGGCGGTTGATCAGGAAGACGGCGGTTGCATCTATCTCCCCCCACAGGTGTTTCGGAAGGTTGGCTTCGTTCAGCAGGCATCGGGTCATATCTAGAATGGGACGCCCGTCCCTTTCCGAAATGCCGTTTGGCACCTGGTGGTGCAGCAGCATCCTCATGCTCGCCCGTCCCCACCATATGGCTGCACACGCCGTTGATCCAAGGTGACAAAAAAAAAACAGAAACAAGATACCATGAAAACCCGATATCATGTCAAAAGAGAGACTCGAATTTCGTAAAAAAAAACGACGGATCGAACACGAGGGGCGGTGAACTGCTGCTGTATACCGGTAGTTTTGCAGTATTCGCGAAAGCTGCTGGAAATATACTCGCCCCCATTGTCGGAGCGCCGATGCTGCATCCGAAGTCCGAGAGGAATCGCCAGTTCTTGAATGTACTTGCAAAAAGTAAGCAACGTGTCGCTTCTCTATTCGATGAAGTAGACGGCCTTCAGCCTGGTGTGATGGTCCGTGTACTTTGCCATGTAGTTGTAACCCCCAATAGCTTTGGGTGTGACTGGCCCTAGTAGGTCCGTGCTTACGAGCTTGAGACGTTCACTGGAAGGATCAGGCCGCGATGTCTTGGGGTGATTTTGTTGAGTGATTTTGTTGATTTTGCACGTGTCACACGCCGAGAAAGAGTCTGAAAAATCAACCCCACTCTCTGCGATATTTTTCACCTTAGTCATCACTTGCCCGTTGGGATGTTCCAGCCTCTCACGCCAGATGTTAGCCCCGACCTTAGCTGAAAACGCCGTAGTAGATGCTTGAGCAACCAGAACGGTCTCGGCTTGTAGAGTGTCGCCTGAAACTGTCGGGAAAGCTGTCTCTGGTGCCTGGCTTTCTGCTCCTGTCGTGAGGTCGAGATGATCCAGAGTAGAACAGTACTCGTCTTTGCGGAGTGCAACCTGAAAGTCTCCCAGATCCAGATACGAATGCTTCGCGATGACGATGTTGACCCCCTTGGCTGCTGCTGTTCCCCCCGAAAATAGGTGACGCCCCAATCCGGGCACGATCGTGACAGGAAGCCGAACGGAGTGCTTGGAGCCTAGTTGATCCAGTACTATTACGACCAAGACCCCTTTGCCTATACTAGAGAGGCGATGATTACCGGCGACGTTGATTGTCACCGGTGGGTGTAGATGTACGTAGTCAAGCATTCTCTGTTCGATACCTTGGAGAAGCTGGTTGTCGATGAAGTGGCTGGAAGCACCGCTGTCCGCGGTCATACTGAAGTTGATGGGCGTAGCAGGGCTGTAGATGGAAGGTGCTGCGATGAAAGAGTAGCCTATGCCTTCAGGAAGTGTAGAGGAAGGAGTCGTGATGGACGTAGAAATAGCCGTAGTTGCTGCAGCAGTAGTTGCAGATGGAGTACATGTAGCAGGGCTGGAAGCGTCCACTCGCGTAGTTGAAGTTGGCATGATGGCTGTGTTGGCGTGAGCGTCGCCATTATTATTTCGCTGGCCGCTGTGTTCACCGGGGCGAGGGTTGCGGTTATTACCGTTTTCCCGCTCCCGCTTTTGCACAAGACACTCGCTATTGTCGTGTCGATCGGTGCGATGCAGGCTACACCAAGAGCTCTTGCGTGCAGTTGAAGATGATTTTCCGATCGATGTCTTGCGTGCATAACAATTATGAAAACGATGTCCTGTATTTTTGCAGTGTGAACAGGTCACTACTGCTGATGAAGTTGTTGTAGTGATCATGGCGGATTGTCTCCCCTTCGTTTTACGCGAAGGCCCGTTGCGCGTGACTCGATTAGCATACATGTTATGCATGGTAACCACTGCTTGATCAAGTGAGAAGTCATTATCGGCACTTGCTATGTATACACTCGCCCGTGAGTCCTTCCAGTACTCTATCCAGTATGCTGTCGTCGTTGAACACCTCTCCCATGTGCACCAGCTCGTCTCTCAAATGGTTTAACTCGTTGATAAATGTATCAGGGTCTTGTCCTTATTACATAACCATTTTCGGGAGTTGAGATTGGATAATGCGCCCACGTTGACAAGCGGAATTCTGGTATTTCCTGACCAAACCATCCCAAGAAGCCTTTCCGTTCGCTATTTCACCTTGCTTTGGCTTGAGTTTGAGACGAAAAGCCGCCGCTGCTCCCGAAGTGCTCATGAACAAGAAGTCTGTGGTCGTCCGGGAACATCCGGGCCACATCCCCGGGTATCTTTTAACTCGTGTCAGCGAGGGTGGTCATCTCAGTGCTGGCCCTGGGTTGAGCGTGGTCCATCCGGTTCCCTCCCATAAGTCGTAGAGTAGGCGGTTGTCACGGTGCCAGGTTTGGATGTCGACGTTGGCGATGTTGTCATCCGTAGACCATAGAACTGATGCCGAGACTGGATACGAAGAATATTCTGCTGTTACCGGCTGGATGTCGGCTCCTTGTGCAGTCGGAGTACGTGGAGATGATGGTTCCATATCGGCAGCAGGTGTTTTCCCCGTGCCATGCTGTGTAGTAGACGATTAACCGACTGAAGCTGACCCCCCCGTGGCAGGCTGAGAAGCCATTTCGTCAACGACCTGGCTGCGTGTCTCAGCGCGTGTAGGTGTGCTCGCCATAAAAGATGGATGAGGACGAATATGTTTGGGCTCAGGGCAAGGACGCCCTTCTAGAATGGCAGAAATCCCAGAATGACGCATGCTTATGACGGACTGGACTGTGCGTTTCCATACGTCGTACTTGAGTCCCGTGGACTGGCCTCTGACCACTCTGACGAGCTTGCCCACCGCATCAGCTGCTTCAGTTGACTCTCCCATGATGATGCTGCTGATGATGCTGATGTTGCTGTCAGGGCTTGATTGTTACTTTTGGAAAAAAATCCTCCGCGCTTGAGAAAGTGACGATCTTCTCTCGAAATTCTTCTTGGGAGAACTTGACGAACTCAGCAGCGCGCCGCTGCTTGTTGCTTGGTGCCAATCGATGTGTAGATCCTAGATGCGAAGATCATAACCTGAAATAATGATGCGTGTCGAGGCTCTGACTCTCTGGAGAGAGATAGCAGAGGTGGCACCAAAGTGTCTGTGAAGAGCACTTGTGAAGAAGAAAACAAAACATTTGAAACGGGGCTTATTTGGTCACTGGAGGAAATGAAGAAGCGTGATCGAGGTGAGGGGGTGCCTTCACCTCATCACGGATCACGGAACAATGCTCAAGCTACGGGCAGATGTATCTTACGGCAGCAAATCATGTTCCTTACAACGTTCCATGATACGTCATTGTAACGTTCTTTATAACTCTCTTATGGTAAACTGGTTACTCTGTACTACGATCAACTTGTACGAGTAAGTTGATTATAATGCGTGGAAAGACCCTGTGCTATGATCAGATTATGCAAGTAAGTTGATTATAATGCGTGAAAAAAACAAACTCCTATTTCTCCCCATATGATATTTGTCCGCATCTAGGACTAACCACGATGCTCAGTTTACTTGTACGAAGTGACTGTACGTCATCATAGATATGGATCCCAACGTTCATATTTCAATACGTACCAGCTGGAGGACCAGCCACCTCTACCGCCACAAGCACGTGTGCTGCCTTCGGCTATAGCGCCGGCAGCTGCGGGGGTGTCAGCACCGTTAGCGGGTTGGACCGCGGGGGATTCTGAGGAAGAAAGTGGAGGAACTCGCCCACCGTTTCCTCCTGCATGCACCGGGTTGTTGAAACACCCAGCCGTATTAGCCGTGCACGCTAGACAGCATGGCGGTGGTGGTGGTAACGGTGGCGATGGTGCTGCCGTGCTACCTGTCGAGGGAGTCTTCATGCCGACGACGCGTCATAGCGAGGATGCAATTGGCGGCGATGGTGGAGGTGGTGATAGTGGTGCAGACTATTCGATTGAAGAGGGAGGGACCGAGCCGAGCGTGCAGGCTCCCAAGGCTTGTGTTGACGGTGGTGGTTGACGGTGGCGGCTCCCTTCTGAACGGGAAATACACGCCCGGCCCGCACAACTGGAAACAGCGATGGTGTTGGTATATCTGCTGCTTCTCCTCCTGCCTCTGGCATTGAACAGGAAGGTGGCATAGACGTTAAAGCTGAACCGGCCTTGACTGTCACGACGTCGACCGTAGATATCTCGACGGGGGACAGGGAGGACTTGACCTCAGCCTATCACGGAGGGAGTGACCCAGCGCCAGGTCTCGCATCGGTCGGTGACGAAGCCGAATCAACCATTGATGAAACAGGAGGGCCGTTTTCTGACGACACGCCGAGGGTTATCATCCGGGCCCGGCCTAGAGTGCGCAGTGGGAGAGGCGGCACTAGAACTGGCGCGTAATTGTTATATTCCCGGAGTAAACGAGGCGGCCATGGCGTTGTCAATTCTGGTAAACCTGCTATTAGACAACGAGAACAACACGAGGAGCACTGAGGGGAACATGAGGCAGTGCCGGTCCATCATCAAGATTCTCGAGCGGGCTTCGACGGTTCTCGGCAAGGTGGGAGGAATCTGGCGATTGTTGCGACTTGGTGCGTCTATTCTGCATCTGTATGGTGGTATGTGGTCCAGTGCGTTTGTTTACTGCAGTGTGGCAGTGTTGGTGCTGTGTGTGATGGTTCAACCCGCGTTTGGAAAATCGATTCGGCTTCATGAAGGACGAAGTCCATATTGATTTTAGCCTGAGCAGTAGAACGGCGGTGGTGTCATCAGAGGTGCACGTGAACCAAAGACCCCTACCAGGTGTAGCATTGCCGGTAATAACAGACTATGTCAAGTGGAGACATATACAGTGAAGCAGCCGGTGTTAGAATGTGCCAAGCAGAGCCATGTAGAATAGTGACAAGCGCACGCCCGTCTTCCCGTGCTGTCGGCAATTTCATGCGGCAAGCGAAGCTCTGCCCAAAAGCGTTGTAGTTAGTTGAGGATGCCAAGCCAAGCCCCGAACGATAATGCCGTCGTTAATATATTGTTTCGATCGAAACCATATACAACAGTTCCCTCAAGAAATGATTTCAGCTATTTAATAAGTACACAGACAGGTCGTTTCCCCAACAGGGATATATGGAGCTGCCAAACTTGGTGTGGCCCTACGATAATGGCTCACCTAAAACCGAGATTCTAGAGAGGTGTTTCATGCCACTTGCCGAACAAGGCCAGTGCTACCGTAGAGGCTGAAATATTATCCATACAAATGTTTTCATTTTGTCGCGGGGTAATACCATCTCAATAACAGCTCACCTTACCCAGACGAAAGCAGTACAAATAGCACGAGCACCCGCAACACGTTCGCCTGCTCACGACAAAGCTCTGATATCGCTGCCCCAAAATAACATTCAGACAAAGTCAACAAAGTGCCATCCGATGCACACTGCAAATATCTGTTTTTTATCACCAAACACAATCGCGAAAAACAACATATTACGGGGGACCTCAGCAAAAAGGACTGGAGATTGTCATAACAAATGAGGGAATATATTGATTTTTGTGTTAACCGTCGGTTTTAGTTAATATGATCCCCGGTAATTACAGTGTTTGAACCGAATTCATATGAGGTGTCGGGTCGGTCATGAAGGTGTTTGCCGTTACCGGCTACCGTGGTCGTGACTCGCGTCGCAACAAGAAAGGCCGCCTAGTGATTTCAACCATTTGGGCATTGTCGCGGTACTGCTGCTGCTGGTGCCTCATTTGTTGAGCAGCTCAAACACGAATGACCTTACTTTTGGCACATCCGTAAACAGACATCCAAAACGTATATATCCGGGCGTCCCGACAGCAACGTTACACGCGCTAGGGCTAAACAACTTTGGGTAGTGATAGTCTCCAACTAACCAAAGCGTTCATCATTTTAGGATATCAACCAGTCACTAAACATAAAGCCAAAAAAGTGCAATCCGGCCGGTGCGACGGGTCGCATGCAGGGGCCCTTATGCCTGGCACGTGAACCAAATATGTACGTTATTGCCAATCAATGTGTTGGGGCAGTGCCCCAGTAAAGCCCCCTACAGGGAGCAAAGCCACCTTACACGGGTGGTGGCATATTCCTGGATCATTCGAGAAGCTTAAAGTTCCCACCCCACGCTTTGACTTCGAAGTAGGTTGTCTGTGCAAGCCGACCCACGTTTGTAGGGGATAGTCAGAAAAATCACATCTCGAACAATGCTCTCGTCCTGTCCAGTACGTTCTCCATTGAAAGCCTCACCCTGTCAGAAGGAATCGCCTCATAAGGAGTTCAAATGCCGCCCCTGCCGTGAAATGATTTCACATTAGAGAAAACGACCTATCTGGTCCCGGCGTACCCCGCCTATCGCGGCATGGTTTTCCATTTCACGTACATAGATGCATCCATCCGGCTCGTTCCTACGGTGTCAAACTCGTGCTATGCCCCACTCTCACAACCGCCGCGTTTACCCCACGCGGGCGACTGCCTTTGTACGTAACTCCAAATTGGACCCATACACTTATTTGGTTGGCGCAAGAGCAATACACAACCAAACGGAGGTGAACATCGCGGTATCGAAACGCTCGCGAATTTAAGATGATTACCTATTTAAGGGGGGGTACCGGCAGATTGGCTCCATTGAGCGGAAACAAGAGAGAGGGAAAATTATACGAACCCGCCGTACCGTGCCACCAGTAACCACCCTTGGACCCATGTAAACAGGGGCTGGTGCTACGGTAAGGGGGGTGATGTATAGGTGCAGGTTTTTCACCTGCACAGAGCAACTCGGCCGAGTGACTGCTTTACTGCGTTGTACTCATAACTTTTTATTTCCTTTTTTACTGTGCTATATGCACCGCCATTGGAGGTTTTGTCACACAACGCCAACAAACTAAGTTTAGGTCCAAATTTCAGTTAGATTCGGAACCACTCGTCCGACTGGCCAAAACCCGGTAGTGAAATTGTTTGTACTCCCTACATCGTAGTACCAGTCCAGGAACAACTCACAGCATCGGCACACTACAACAGTACATTATCTCTCTTATCGTTTTGTTTCTGCAGATTTTTTGTATAGGCGGTATCCCACAGTTACTCACAGGAAACCATGGCGACAATACGCTGTGTCGAGCAGGGCCCACCGGACACGTGTGATATATATTTGTACATATATATACCTAGCGATATCCATCGGAGAATGTTTTGGAGCAATTGTTTATTAAATGATGGTTGCATACAGTTTTTTCCGATACCTAAATATGGTCATACCGAGCGGCACATCCTAAATCGTACACCGCTTACCTCACTCATGACGCGATACATCGGATGTTTCACCACCGCTGCCCGTGACTTCCGTATTATACCCGCAGGGAACTGCATACAGAGAACACGTAGACGTAGCAGCAGACTGCAGGTGTTTAGTCTAATGTTAACTGTATCGGCCGAGAGCTCATAGATAACGAACCTGAATACCTATACTCGAAGCCTACATTTAGCTTAGTATGCTCTATGCACCTACCCGAGGGCGTGGTTATGAGGTTGGGCTTAGACGTGGTGTATCCGATCGCTCCACGTGTAAATGAACTTATTCAAGTACTTCGGCCAGCCTTGGTTACGACATAATTGTGTCAAAGAGCGGATTGCAAACAGGCCCTCCCTGTTTAACCTTTACCCCGACCGACGTAAATTACCAAACGGTGAAGGGTACGATCCACCCGATAAGTGAACCGTTGTATACACGTTTGAATGGAAACCAGGGCGGCGAGACCACGGGAAAAGCGGAGCGCGACATGATAGAAGACGTGCTGGACGCGATATTCGATCTGGTGGAGCTGATCAAGACCTACCAGAGCAAGAACAAGCTTGCTCAACTCATGACGTCGACGCTGTTCAGGCGGCGCCAAGACGAGATGGCCGCGGTGGTGGACAGAGTCGTTGTGGGTCTGCAAGTGGGTGGAAGGTTTCGAAGTACATGTTTAATGCGGTCTGTTTGCACTAATGATGCGTGCTAAAGTCAAGGTGCGCTGCGGCTTGTATGCCGGGCGGTCGCTCGAGCAGCAGCACACCTCAACGAATAATTTTTTATGGAGGAGAACAGAAGGCCTACCTGATTAACAAATTCCGTGTGGTCTTAAGGTTCAAACCAAAAATAGAGAAACACGACAATGGAATTCCGACGACTTTAGGATGAAGAACCCCGTTACTATGGAAAACATGAAAAAAACAATGGTACGGTACCCCTTTCTTAGCAGGCGTCTGTCTAATCTGGAGCAACTGTCTAGGTCCGATCGGTGGTTGCCAGTAGTTCAACTAGCTGAGGAATTACTGAGGCCGTTGGCAATAACCATGATACTCCCCCACCTGCGTGTGTAGAGGTTGAGTGTCCGCGCCAGGAAGAGTGGATATTGTCCTCGACCCACATCTCTGCGTTGAGCACCCGCTCCGATCATTTTGTGCACCTTTCTCCCCTAATACGCCCAACCGTCTGGTCATTGTTGACGCGATTCAGTTGGGCCTGCGTGTTCGGGTTGGGACGGATGTAAACTCCATCAAGAAGGACGCCAGTGCATTCAATGAGGGGGTGAGTCGCAACCGATGCCGTTGTTTGGGCGGCTACGATATATGTCCAAGGCTACGTAATATTCAAATCTTGATACTTCATCATTTTCGGCTGTTGAATACCCTGTGTTTGTTTAGTTCAAGAATCGACCCGGCACACTGGTAAGGTGTATTAGGTGCTGGGAAACGCACGTGCCAGCAAGGGGTCATATGTTTTGTGGTATATGTCCTGTAGGCTTCGGGTCAACTAGGATTTGGTGGCGTTGGGGTCGCGTCGGGTCGGGTCCGGTCAGGTGGGATCGGGTCGGATCGGGTCGGTCAATGCATGCAATTGGCATCTATGACATTTCAGGTTTACTCTACCCTGGCGGTGAGATTTTGTAGACAAACGTTACAATTGATTTTTCATGCGTACCACCGACGAAGGCAGGCGAGGTCGAAATCGCTAGACTAATTCGATATCACCGCAGAAGTGTACGCTATATTGCTAGCACTCGCTGAGGCTTCAAGTTCACGGTTTCAACATACAATCTACATTTATATATATGCTACAATGTAGATACAGTTTTCTAAACATAATACTTTAAGCACTTTTGACGCATTCAACGGAAGGGACGCTCCGTTATGTTCTTGAAGCTTCGATATTAAATACCCCAATATCCCGCCCAAGCGTTGACATAGCATTAACTCAAGATGAGCAATTGCACGGCCCCTAGGTATACATCCGAGCTGGTTGCACAGCATGAAGGAATTCATATGAGTTTGGGCTGTTTCTCAGCCCAAGAGCTCTACCGCTCAAAACCTTATATCAGGCAAACATCCTGCCTTCATACCGCATATGACAGTGTATATCACACCCCCTGGGGTGAACTTCAAAGTCGATTTTCTCCACAACCAGGGGGGAACAGACAACGAAAAAGGTGGCTTTCGGAGCACCTCGTCGAGCTCTTTCCGTCGACGGGTCGACCGGGTATTGCACTCGACCCTTCCTCGAGAAAATCGGCGCTCGAGTTCATCAGATGGGGTGTGGTATACGCGGTATTAGCACAGGTCCTGTTGAAGTACATTGCGTATTGGCGTATATTTGGAAATAAGGTGTTTGCTTTTAGGGAAACACCGAAGTTTTTTTAGAGAGCTCAAATCACGCCGCACGCCCCCCTTTCGTTCTGTGTTTGGAACATACTGCTATTGAACAGGGGTCCAAAGAGGAGGTTCAGTAAAACATTCTGGCGGAAGCTCGTAGCGCGAAAAGGAAACGAAGACTAGACCAGCTGGAAATCCCTGGAGAGCATGTGGCCATAACGGACGAACTGCTGGGAAAGGGCGGTTTCGGCGAGGTGTTCCTGGCAGACTACAACGGTCGCAACGCCGCTGTTAAGGTACGAATTTAATCCGGCGGTATTTCGTACATCGTCGGGTGTCTCGTCGAAAAGACAGTGCAGCGGTAGGGGAGTCTCCCCCGTCCCGGTCTTCTGGTAATTCCTACCGTATCATGAATTGTGTCGTTTATCATGCGAATTCCATGTTGATAAATCCACTGGATTCGCAAAAGACCGAGCAACCATATTATTTTCTACGCCTATCAAATTTGACTTCAAACATCTTGGGTGGTTTCTGAGTATCGGCGGCGGCAGCAGTACGAGGAAGCCTCCGCGGCGAAGATCCCTTCAGCCTGACGTTCGCATGCCTTTCTGAGGAAAGTTGTGCTTGAAGCCGGACAACCAACTCAACACAACTAACCAAGCCCAGCCGAGGAGATCGACATGCCTTGGAGCGGAACTGTTTCGTTTTCACGCATCATGCATCCCTGAAAACGTCGATGCTGAAGGGCCTGGGTACTACGTGTTGGCAGGATGTTTGTGCGCCGAGTTCTGACCTTACGATCGATAACCTGGTAGCGGGTAATTGGCGTACGGGCGGCATCGACATTAGAGAGTTTCGGGGAAAAAAAAAAGTGGAACAAAACTTGCTCATGGACGTGGTTGATCAAAGACGGCCGAAGTCTCGCCGCATAAAAGACGTTAACGGCTACCTTTTTTCCATGGGCAAATTGTTTTCAGTTCTTGCTCAAAGAAAAGGGTCGAAAAATGGAGTCCAGGCATGAGCAGTCAAGCTGCGCAGGGTTGTGGTCATGGTACAGAACACAGGCGGTATCAGGGCGCCTGCACCGCCACTACAGCAGCCTGGGATGCATGACACGCCACCACAGCGTACGGTGACAGGGCGCGCCATCTTCCTTGAACGAGTGGTCGGCTGGTGATGCCGTGGCGGGGAAAGTAGTGTTCTGCTGGAAGGAGAAATGGTGGGTACGTACTCGTACGAGAGCAAACAGACACCGGCACGCAACCTCAAGGCTGGGAGACCGCGAGGAGGATGTGGGAGAGGCGAGTACCCACTCGGCGGGCGCTAAATCGTAGAGCGGCAGGGCCCGCCGCCTGCCCCATCCAGTCGTGGCTTCGTGATACTGCTGCTGTGGTGTCGAAAGCAGCACAGCAGCAGGTAGGTCTGATTTCAGGCCAGGCGGGCAAGACGGGGTGGGGATGTGAAGGATGTGTTCGCGCTGTTGGAAATGGAAACAAAGGGGAAAAAATGCACGATGCGTACGCACACAACCTCGATGAGTTGGACGACGGCAAGGAGGAAGGCAACGACCGTGGGAAAATTGATACGGGCGGAGGAGCGGAGGGAGAAGGTCACGGCGGAAGGTGGTGGAGCACCGTGGTCGACCGGAAGTTCATGGCATTTCGTGCAGTAGTCACATGTTTCTCACTCGACTTCGCGGTTCGCCTGCTGCAAAAAAAGTCGTGTCGATGATGACTTGGCAATAATCCCCAAACATGAGCAAGTCGTAATAATCCTGGACAAATACCCCCAAATACCCCGCCATTCATGAGCACCAGCATGAGCATCGACTTTCTTGTTTTCATTTTTTTCCGAAACTCTTTATTGCCATTCAGGTTTGGGGATGGCCGTAAAATTTCCATCGAATTAGATGCCTTCGACATTAACGTCGATAAATGGGATACGCGCACGGTTTCGACATCCTCTGGGTATTTTACTAACCGATGCTTCATTTTATCGTTTTCGATTTGAAATATACAGCATGTAGTGGACAGCAAACGCGTATCATATGCGCTTCATAAAAATATTTCGTGTGGTTGTTAGGCATCACCAACGTGTCCTCGACAACTGGCATTTCGGCGAGTATCCGTGATAAACATCTGACTCGGTGGTCAGCACGTACGAGCTTGACGTGCGTTTCGTGTGCAGGAGTGCGACGAGGTCTATCTAGTCGGGAGAATGCGTCGTGCCACGAGATCCACGGGAGTTCTGCGACATGTGTTTTTCCAACAACCAAGGAACTGAACATTGAGTTGCACCTACATTTGGATCCCCCGATACTTTCGGGTTGGAACTTTAGGCCTTTTCCAGTGTTCGAACGACTCCTCAAGGGCCGATCCCGAACAGTTTGGGACTACGTTCATCCAACAGAAACACGATAAACTAAAACTAACTTCTCTAGCGACAACGCATGCATTCTTGTGCGTACTGCTAGCGTTGGCAATGGATTCGTTCTATACGTAGAAAAATGCAAATGATGCAAGGAAATGTCCCATGCTCGATACCTTGGGGAAAAAGACTTCAGAATATCAACCAATCAGGAAAGGGCGAATTGACAAAAACAAAACCTATTCAATTAATCCATCTTTTTAATCAACAAAGCTAAAGATGTGCCGTGCTTTGATCGACGCAGTAGCGCAGCAGCAGTAGTGGGGTACGAACATGAGCCGCAGATTTACCAAAAAAACAAAAAGGCGAACAAGCACCGAGGAGGTGTTGCTCACCACCACTCCGAGTAGCGGCGTTTCACATGGGTGAGTTAGCATCGGCGGAGCACAGAGTTGTCTCGTGCAAGCCTCTGCGCGATGGCCGACCGCAGGCCAGTGCATCCCTTTCTAGGCACGCTTGAGGCGGGAGGTGGTCGCCCCGCTACTGCTGCCTTGCCTGACAACCTGGTTGGTGCAGCCGTGGACTCCGCTGCTACTGCTGCTGCTACCTTCCTTGGCACTCTCGACGGCGGGGCCAAGGATCCCGCTGCTGCTTCTGCTGCTTCTGCTGCTGCTGCTGCTGCTGCTGCTGCGTAGGGTACCCCCATCTTTGAGCATCACATCGGTGGCGTGTTGCACATCTTGCATCTTGCCGTAGCTGCGGGGTTGACTACACTATTTTCATGGGTCCTCTCGGCAAGGGTGGTTGGCATGAATCCTTGGGGCAGCTTGGCTCTGTCTGGTACAACATATTTCATACATACTTACCAGGTACCTCTCTGTCCGCAAATATATATATATATATTCATGAATGATACTGAGCAAACCTTACCCACATTTTGAGGCAAAGCGGTACTCATCAAACACCACGACCATGAGAACATTGTCGTTTCTCATTTTTTCTCTTTTTGAAATGCTCAAAGGCGATCGTTGTTGTGAATCGGAAAGGCTCGGCCTCACCTGTCGGGGGAAAACAGCTGCTGTAGACACTACCCATACTGCTGTAATGCCACCACCACTTAATGCTATGCAGCAGCAGGAGCAGCATGCTACGTGCGGCAACGCAAGTCGTGCGAAGGTACGGCCCGGGACTACGAGTCACAATGCATCTCGGAAACACGGCCAAGCTGAATGATTCTCGTACGTACGAGCCAAGATGTCAGCCCCAAATCACACCATGACCCATACGAAAAGACCAAGTGATAAAATACCAAACGTGTGTCGTGAATCCGATGAATAACTCCAGTCGGACAGCTTCTTTTGTGATTGATTTCTTGGCGTCTACTTTATGGACTCAAGCGCGGGTGGCTTTCCTGTCTGCGCAAGGTCCTAGCGGAGGGAAGAGCAAGTATCGATTAAGGTGTTATATCACCTACATCTCCAAGACGGAAATATACGAGTTGGACATCTAAATCAAGTTTTCCCGGACATTGCCAAATCGGATACGTGGAACACAACACTGCAGAAAATAAACAACGCGTATTCCCCTCCGTTTCAATTTATTACGTGTGTCTGCCGAATGACCGCATCCAATTCGTTTCCAGTGTGGGCAAACATGGTATTTGCTGCAACCATTATTGCAGTCTAAAATCAAGTGAATAGGGTTGTGGCAGACCATTTTCAAAAGTATATAGTTCAAACGTTTTTTTTAAAGGTTTGTCGATTACAGTACGGGACACCTAATAAAAAACAGGAAATCTGGTCCAGGCTGGACTATACATTTATTATTTTAGAGAAGGTGCTGTCTTCACTAATTTCAAGATAATGACTGCCGATTTGTTTTTTCCCCCTCTTAATCTCAGCCTGGCTTTCTTATTGACCTGTTTCTTATTAGGCGTCCTGTACTGTAGACCGGGCGTTTTTTTTTCGTCTAACACGAATCCATCGCCACCGCTAACTGTAGTGTGATAATCCTCGCTACCCTGCTTGATTTGACGTCGTTAAACAATAACAACGCCTCGATCGTTTCCGCTAACCTTCGGTGTGGTTTGACTCTTCCTTTCCCCCTGGGGGAATGCATGGCTACATCTTGACAGGTATTGCACATAAGCCACGACCTAGCCAGACACGGCGAAAACGCTATCCTGGACAGGTCCACAGCAGGACAGCTCAAGAGAAAGCGCGAAGAGACCCTGCGGAAAGCCTTTCTGGTCGAGCTGAGCACCATGATCCGCCTACAAAGCCCCTACACTGTCGATGTCTACGGAGCAGTTACGTCTATGCACGACCGCTTGATTCTCGTCATGGAGCTGCTGGCGGGAGGCGACCTCCGAACGCTGTTGAAGACGGCGGAGCAGCCTCTTCCCGAGAAGCAGTGCCGGCAGATCATCGGAGACATCTGCGCAGGGATGGCCTTTCTGCACAGGAAGAATACCGTTCACGGTGACCTCAAGTCGGCCAACGTTCCTCTGCACGGCGTCGGCAGGGCCAAGGTGTGCGTAGAGGGTGGGGTACGCTACCGTAAAAGCGGCAGTTCGCGGTGTTTAACTGTCCCGTTTATTTTGTTTGGGCATTTCACGAGTATTACACAGAAACACGTACGGAGTTGGACAGATGGTGTGTATGTACATCCTGTACTGAACAAAACCCGAAAATCAGTCAAACCTTGTGCCCAAAGTGTACCCTCGCTGCGGCCACATGTCGCGTGCACGCGCAAACAAAGCGCAACTACTAACTCGTGATTAACGCCGTTACCCCACACACCCTGAGGAGGTTTGCTGCTTTGACTACACGACGAGATGTTGAAATAAATGCAGCCTGCTACGGCAGAGGAGTTTCTTTAAGGCCTACACATCTACACTGGCAAGGCTCCACTAGTGAAAAACAGCTAATCAATTTCGAACCTCCGTAGGTCTTGCGAGCGTGTGTACTTGGTGTACCTCACATATATTTTTGTTTCAGGTTATCCTCGACGACTGCCATTTTTCACGGTTTTAAATGCCTGTCTGCCTCGTCAGACCCTGATTCGGACCCTCATTGTCGTTGATGTACTGCATCATGTGCCTAAACTATTTCAAACAACAGGAACGCCATGACCCCGTTGTGCTAACCCTGACCCGTATGGTGCCGAAGATGGGAATTCTGCCGACACACAATATGCTGATTTTTGTCCAGGCGCCACCAACACAAGCTACCAGAGCGGGCGTAGCAGGGTACGTGTGCCAGCCGCAGTAAACTCAGCTCCGCGACACACAGGGAGGCTGGGGTGCGGTGCCTGTACTGCCACCCCCCCCCCCCCTCAAGCTACTGTAGAGAATATCGCCCTGTCGTTTGGTTGGGTCGCTGCACGTTGGGTCCGAAAACCTTCAACGTTGTACCATTTCACAAGAATGTCCTCGACGGGTATTTTAATTGCCTTGTCCTTGCACCGTGCCAATACTCGCACCGGCCACACTATGCTCCTTTCGCTTTTTTTCAGATCGGAGACTTCGGTACTTCGAGGTGGACGCAGCACACCATGTTCACGGGCTTGGCGACGTTTACTACCAAGTCCAGTACGAACACACAGATGAGCCTCGCCTGGAGTGCTCCTGAGGTACGTACATCGTCTAGTATCGCCCATGAATATTTTCGAAAACAATTAGTGTATAGTATTCTTGTCATCCGCAACTGTGTAGCACTAGCTTCAACTTGAATCACCCAAACTCACTCCGGAACAAGATAAAACAAAAGATACGCAAGGTGCCGACCGGTTCCTTCGTACTGTATTGTAACTTGTTTGTATAGTTCTTAATATGTACTCACACGACTATACCACAACGGGGTATCTTAAAACTGGCGAGCATCCGTAAATCACTACTTCCAATCCAAGGGGATCGCACTATTGTATTTCTCGCAGGAAGAACAATTGACTCAACCGCTCGATCAACCCAAAAACTCCTAGTTTTCCGGTTAAGCCAATACCGGGCTTGAAGGTTTTCTATTTCCGAGATTTTTTTACTCGCGGATTGGCCGTTGCATAAAGCGGATTGGCCGTTGCATAAAGCGGTGGCCTGCTTAGCATGACTGCGCTAACTCTCGGGGGGCCTGAGGTGAGACTTTGGCGACATAGCTAAACGACTACAAACAAAACACCTATTCCGGCTATTGGGGGTGATTATCATTTTGGTGCGACGCCTGCCGCGATAGAGGTAGAAATGTTTGACTTCCTTAACCCTTGACTGGTGCTACGATAGGGGGGGTACACACATCTTCACTACCGAGTTTCAACCACTCGGACGAGTGCCCCCGAATCTAACTAAAACGCGGACCTGCACATAGTTGGTTCGTGTTACGTAACAACGCCTCCATTGGCGGTGCTTGATGAACAACATAAAAAAAACACAAAAAAACGTTATGAGTACAACGCAGTAAAGCAGTCACTCTGCCGAGTGGCTATGTGCAGGGGGGAAACAAGCACCCTATACATGACCCCCCTACAGTAGCAGCAGTCATGTCACACTTGTGGCCCACTATTTTTCGGTATTGTTCATTGGGTAGCACTTTTGTTTTCGTCAAAAAACTGTTTTCGGGTGAGGTTTGGAGCCCCTGTAGTGACCACCCTCAGAAAACAAACGAGGTGCACCTGCATGCAGGCTACCGTAGCATGCGCCGTCCGAGTAACAAAGGCAAGGGGTAGCACAGTACGCGGTCGATCAGGACCCTCCCGCTTTGATCGGCTCTCATGCCGCTCGTGGTGGGCTGATATCACCAAAATTTGGTCATGTTTTTTCGTCGCTATCCCATGAAAGGGGTCCGTCCTTAATGGCGGTAAAAGCCCAACAATGCTTTTGTTGCCTGTTGTAAATTTGTGACTGTAGCCAGTTTTCATTTTTTACAACCGACTCATCCAATGCCACGTAGCCCGGTGACACTCAACATAAAATGCCGCCCTGTATGCATATAGTGGGCTATGCTGCAGCGCCACAAGAGCATGTTTCTTGTCAGAGGGCGTCTCAGTGTCTCTTTGGGGTTTCCAATAAGAGTCGTCCTTGTATACCTTTACCGTAATATGGATATTCGAACAAGATACGTGCTGCTGATGAGGTGCCCTGTTTTAGTTTCTGAGCCTCTTCGCAAGTGGAGCCTCATCCCTCCCGCAATAACTTCCGACAAACCTGATTCCCAAAAACAAATAGAGCGCAATTCGATAAAACCAATCATATTGGAAAAGAAAAAACTGGCATTTTGACGAATTTTGCGCTAAGGATCCCGTTTTTCAGAAATATTTGAGGCAAAAACAAAGTGCCACCCCTATATGTACGTAGCACGCGTCGTTATGAAAGGTGTGTTTACTTTAGTCTGATAAAATATATTTAATGTGGGGTATATATATGGCAGGCACTCAACTGCGCTCGACAACTTCCAGTGCTGTACTCAACATCCTGCTCTTCGCTTTTTAGGCGACCCCCTCTGCCTGACAGGAGCGCCTGACTACCCCACCTCCTTTCGGTGATGTGTATCGCGAAACGCCTACTTTGTTTCGCCGGCGATTTGTTTTAAGGTGCTCGATGCGGACGGGAGCACGTACGCCAGCGACGTCTACAGCTTCGGGGTCGTAGTCTGGGAGGTGATCTCGCGGGAACTTCCGTGGGCGGCCGTGACACACCCGAGGGAGGTTTACATCCGCGTGGTGTTGAAGAACATGCGGCCTGTCATTCCCGATAACGCTCCTGCCAAACTCGCCGACGTGGCCAGGTCGTGTTGGGCTGGGGAGGCCGGAGAGCGGCCAACGTTCAGTGCCATTTTGGAAGGCATCAAGGCTAACGGTTGGGAGCAGTAGGCTGGCCGCCGGAGATGTCGTGCTCGGGAGTGGCTTCCTAGTTGTTAACCCATTCAGAACTAAGAAAATGATCCAACACTAGTTCCAAGTAATTTGTCCCCAAATCGTGAGACCAGTTCTTAAGGGGTTAAAAGCGTGCTACGTACAATAAAGGTAGCAATTTATATCTGAAATGATGTCTGAATTATCGGTCTCCTCGACCCGAAATCGTCGAACTTTCAGTCTTGTGTTGCGATATTTGAAACTGTAGACTTATCAGGTCATGGGGCTGTTCATCGGGAATATAGCACTTCCAATTTCCACCGAAAACGATTTGCCGGTGACTACCGCAGGTATGGAGCTCCTCAAGTGAGGAGAGCTCGGAAACAAACAAAAATGGCGCACCTCTATCGCAGCATATGCGTCTGTAGTGTTTTATAGTGAGTTATGCGTCTAGGGTGCTGGGTTGTGTATTTCGTACAGGTTGCCAGACTCGTATAGTATCTGTGACAATATCGGTGACTGCAGATGGGAGTGTTGGCGGTCGCAGTGTGTACGCAGTAGGCACGTGGCCGGGCTTCTTCTTGAGCTAATGTTCATCGCATCCCGGGTAACGTATGTAGCTGTGTATGTTACATCGCTCAAAGGTCCTCACTGCGAACGCACCAAGTCTAACAATCATGTCTAACTGTATAATCGAGTATAGTTGTATGTTGGGGTATCACAAATGCGAGAAACGGGTGTGCATCTCTATGTGCACGTGCTTCGAAGCGATGCGAATGCTGCCGCGGGCAACACGGTAAATAACGCCATGCAGACGTAGACACGGCACCTATTCCTGTATTTCGGATTACCAACCCGATATAGGAGTATTCCAGCCCCCCCCTCGCCGGTTTTTCTTTTTATGTTCTGCATCACGGGTCTCCTTCGCCGTGACGCATGCTGCGATAGAGGTGCACCATGTTTTTTCTGAGCTCCTCACTTAAAGAGCGTCATGCCTCACCGAACAAATGATTTCGAAGGAAACTTAAAATGCTGCCGGATGAGAAATATCTTGGCCGAAGTATACTCTGAAGCATATTTCGTCACAAAAATGAAAGTCCGACGAATTTGGGTTAAGGAGCCCGATCGTCCAGAAACCGATTCAGCCGAAAAGTGCTACCCCTACCGTAGCACGCGTCTCGGAAGACGTGTGCTACGATAGAGGTAACAACTTTTAGGCTGATTTTGTTTCTGAATGGTCGGGCTCCTCTAAACCTGAAATCGTCCGGTTTTTCATCATTTCGTTGGAGTATTTTTTAACGTTTTCTTTAGGGTCCTGGGATCGCCCATCGGTTTGCACTTTCGACGCGTGCTACAGTAGAGGTAGCACTTTTAGGCTGAATTTTTTTCTGAACGATCGGGCTCCTTGAACCCAAATTCGCCGGACTTTCATCGTTGTGGACGAAATGTGTGTTTCAGAATTTACTTCGGTCATGAGATTTCTCATCGGGCAGCACTTAGATTTTCTTCCCAAACTATTTTTTCGATGAGGTACTACAGTAGGGCGCTGCTTAAGTGAGGAGCTCAGAAAAACAAGGTGCACCTCTATCGTAGCATGCGTCTTTCCAGCTCCTCGAAAACCTAGTTTTGGGTAGGCATAGAGCGCCTCGAGTTGACCCCTCTCAGATACTATGCGGTGCATTTCTACCGTACTAGCATGCGTCGGAATTATGTGCCTTTCTTTGGTTACGATCTATATCGAGATCGGCTGTTGGGTCGGCGGTGTAGTGCTTCCAAAACGACGGAAGAGCCTCAGCTAAGTGAGATGCTATACACGTTGCTCGACTATCGCCTCAAAAACAAAAGCCGTGCTTGGTCGTACATATATGTGAACTGAAAAACTCGATTACCAATGCCACATTTCCTATATTCGCTCTTTGTGAATCCCCTCCAGCCTATTTTGGACTTGTAACTCAGATCCGAGATAACACAGCAGTATATCGGGCTTCTCTCCCCTCGCCCCTCTATGGTTATATAGAACCTTTAAGTGCTTCATCCCGAGAATATTTCGCTGGGGTTGTCTTCCTTCGTTGACTCGCGTTGCTTTGCGGCTCTTCATTAAAATTAGAAGTAGTTGGAATATGGTTGAGGATCCGGGTCAGACGCATACTACGGTAAAGGTGCACCATGTTTTGTTTCTGCTGAGGGTGCTCATTCTTGCTCGAGAAGATCTCTATACCTCACTCAAAAAGCAGATTTTGGAACAAAATAAAAATATAGGAACACACAAAGAAAAGTCCGGACGCATGCTACGATAGAGGTGTAGCATGTTTTTTTCTGAGCTCCTCACTTAAGGAGCTCCATACCTCACCGAAAACATTATTTTGGAGGAAAACAAAAGTGCTGCCGGGTGAGAAGTCTCATGACCGAAGTATACGCTGAAACGTTATTCGTCACACAAATGAAAATCCGACGAATTTGGGTTAAGGAGCCCGATCGTTCAGAAAACGATTCAGCCGACAAGTGCTACCTCTACCGTAGCACGCCTCTCCGACAAGGGTTTGGTTTTACCCATCAAGAACTGGTCCCCCTAATTTGTGGACAAACTACTTATAATTAGTGTGGGACATTTTTTTTCAGTTCTGAATGGGTTAAGGAGCCCGATCATTAAGAAATCGTTGCAGCCAAAAAGTGCCAACCTCTATCGAGGCACTCATCGTCAGACATAAAACGATGACAGTCGAAAAGTACCCGCCCCCTCCCCCCCACCTGCCGTCCTGTGGTTCTTGCTGTGGGAGGCAGCGAACCCATCATGCGACTCGCCCAATAGTTCACGGCGCTATACGCGCTTAGTATGTGTGTGAGGTCTGCCTGTTTGGTGAAAAGCCGAAAGGTTCCGTCCTGGATCTGTAGGTGTTCGAGCGTCTACGGTCGAACGACCACGGCCACGGGCGAAATGAGTACACCCCTAGCGTAGTAGTTATGCACAACTTGAGTATGCCCCCCGCTTGGTGCTAGCAGTGTCTGCCTGGTCGTTGAAAACCCAAAATGCTGAATGCTGGCATTATCGGATGCGAGGATCTATTTGGTCACACGACTACGGCGATGCATGGATACCGAGTACCCCACTCTCCTTCTCACCTCACAAGCGGTTCGCGCTCGGTGCCAGCAATGATGTCTGCCTGGTCGATGAAAACCCGACATGCTACGTCCCGGCATTGAACGGATGCGAGCGCGTCTATGGTCATACGACTACAGTCACATATACGAATATCGAGTACACCCATCACATCCCCTGCTGCAGCCTTTCGTACGTCACCCTGTATGCATGAGCGTACGTAGAACCTTAACTTGATGCGTGTGACATAATCTACCCCTGTGTATTGTTTTCATATTTTGCAGTACTTTTGAGTGGTGATCACCATCGAAGCTCATTCTATACGATTCGTCGGATAGGAAAAGTTAAAATTGTAGTATGAATACAAGGACGTCGGGTTTTTGGTTAGTAGTTCTCGCTGGAAATGCTAGTCTAAGAGGGGGGCGGGGCGGGGGGGGTGTACTTCATTTTCATGCACGGCCGTAGTCGTATGACCATAGACCCTCGAATCCCTACAATAACGGGACGGGGCATGTCGGGTTTTCACCGACCAGGCATACATTGCTAGCACCAAGGGTGAAGCACCATGAGGTGTTGGGCGAGTCGCGTGAAGGGTGAGCTGCATACAAATAACCGCTTGTGAGGCGGACTCGCATATGGATGGGTGACAGCTTCTATGTGTTAATTAAATTATTGGTGTGGCCACTTCCTGAGAGAACAATGGGAGCACTATGTAACTGCCTCGTGGTTGAGCCTTACGATATACACACTACGTGAAACGATCATTCGTCTTGCGCGGAGCAAAAAAGGTTCTCAACCCCGCACAAAATTTCTACCTCTCGACCGCCAGCTTTGGTGACCGCCAAAACATTAAACGAAAACGAAACGGTACCCAGGTGGTCTAGCTCACGCGGTGAGAGGCGTGCTTTACAGCGTCGTCGTCAACGGACGTCAACCCAACCTAAAATGTATAGGATACGGGGGGAGCGTACTCATTTGTTGCATACCTTAGTCATTTGACCATTGACCACGGACCCCTTTCGAGACGGAGCACCGTTCCTACTCCTAATAGAGACACCTCCAACACTTGGTTGGGCGCTCATTACGTCGTTTCCATATTATTCTCCCTCATTCCCTAAATTAATTAATTATACCTGCTGGGATACATTTACCACGAAGTATGTACCAGGTAGCAAATTATTCAGGGAAGTCACGATTCCGGATGACGTCGGATTTCCACCTGTACGCTGCAATTTTTAGTTTTTGTTTACGAAGACATTTTTTGCTAATCTTATCCCGTTCCTGTTTCGCCGGCTCTCTCTGGCCACCATCTATCTCCTCAGATAGGTCAGTCGGCGTTCGTCGAATACTATCCAGGAGCATTTAGACAGTTTGGTTTAGTATTACGTAGTAGGAGGATTTTCTTTCTCGTCAATCGGTTAGCGATGTCGTTCTGTTACGCGTGTTTTTTTTTTCTTGGGTGTACCGTTTCTCCTCGTATTTAATCTTGGGTGATTGACACTGTACACGTTGTTGGATGGGCAACGTGATAATACTATGCTGTAACTCCGGAGAGCTGAACTGTTTATTAATAGTCGTATTTACGACTGACTGACGTAGGGTCGAATTTCGTACTATTTTCCGTTAAACCTCACAGCATCTCTGGTATAATTTTTTGTTTCGTTTTGTTTTTTCACCTCATACGAAGTACACAGTACGCGACACCAGTTAATAATATGTTATTGCTGGCCAGGCTGTAATTCTTATGTAGGGCACGGTGTGTCCTACACCATTGTCAGTACAAAACAGGTCACGTTATTATTTTCGTCTAAAACTACTCCAGCCATATATTCTTAAGTGCAGAGTTATATACCACCCTCGCTTGATGATAGCGAAAGAAACTGTCGACCTGTCAAACGACAAATAAATGTATACTTCGGAGTATGACGGTAGGACAAGTACAGTACAGTAGTAGTAGTACATTGCATACGCGTAGGTTAGGGTCAGGGTTAGTGTTGTCAGTGTTGGGGGTTGGGTTGGGTCTACGCCCGCACCTCGACCCCCCCGGGAGGTGCTCCCTACTGAGCAAAGCAATGCAATATACGTGAACAGCCCCCCCCGTACGAAATATCCTTGCTTACGGGTTGTAATAGGGGAGCTGAACACGTACGTACGTACTGTACGTTCCTGCTATACCCATCATACATGCCACTTTGTAGGTAAACCTTGCGGAAGAACTCAGTCTCGAGCCAAATAATCCCTCCTGTGTCCGGTGTGACGACACACAATTATTTGTTGGTTTCACGGTTGATTGCAACCACAAGTTACTCCGAGCAAACAACACCATTGTTTTACCAGCAATTCAGTCCGCGACAAATAGCAAGGCGCCAGCAGTCTGCAGCCTACGTACGTACCAGGTATCACTGCTGTGGACACATTTGGTGTCCGCATGAATGAAAACACTTTCCTTTTACACGAGTATTTCAGTCCTAAAGCTGCGGCCGCGCCGTGTGTTCACAGGTAAGCCTTGACTGACCGCTATTATAGTCCCTACCTTGCACACTGAAACAAGTAGTAGGGCTGCGGATAATAAGGTCCAAATGAGGAGTCTTTTGACACAAATAAACGACTGCCTATGACCGTGGTCTGCTTGTTCTACAAAAAAAAAACACACGACGACTGGTCTCCTTCGTTCGGGTTGTGGTGGTGTGCTCTCTCTCGTGTAATAAACTATTTAAGTCGTGGGCGTGATATCAGTACGTAGGGTCTTCCACATTGTTCATGGAGAACGTTCTGGGAATATTCCCCCAAACAATACGTACGTACGGGAAAACACTATTAATATTACGGGGGGCCATAGTAAATAGGACACAGATCTGAGTTACGACTAGGGAGGAGAGAGGAAGGAAGGGCGAAGATAATAAATGGGATGGACAAAAAAAAAAAAAAAAAAAAAAGCGTTCAGACTAAAAGCTAAACATTTACCTAGTTTTAATACCAACATTTGCTCCTATTTACTATTGTAATCCTAATTGCTGCTGTATGACAGGAGAGGAATGAGTACAACTGTAGTATTTTACATTGATTCGTCGTGATATGCCCCCGCCCTGCTTACAACCCACGCAAAGCAGCCAGGTATAGCCGGAGTTGGTACCGCACGTTGACGTTTCCCCCGTCGCCTCGGCCTTCAACCACCAGAGAGATACATAGACACCCACTCTACCGGTTATGTGAGGCTACGTACACGCGCCTCGTGTTTTGTGTGACTACTGTTTGTTTTTCGTCACGAGTATTGTGCGACCGCTCTGCGCGTCGTCTCGTGATCCTCACCTCACGGCCCACAGCAGCAGTGAGTTCTTTCTCTGGCAAAGAGAAGAGAAGATCAGATTTCTATTTTTTTCGATTGGGACAGATTGTGGAGAGAAGAGGAAGAAAAGACGAGAGGGGGGAGGAGGGAGGAGAGGCCAGCTTCAGAAATTGACCCTCGAGGCAACCGGCAGCGGCACCTACCTTCAGCAGGAGAAGCAGCAGAAGTCGCAAAAGCAGCAGCAGCAGCAGCAGCAGCGGCGGCGGCGGCGGTGGCGGCGGCAGCAGAAGCAGCGCATTAAGCAGGCAATCTATTCAGGAGGGGCTACTCGGAGCCACCATATGGGGACGCAAGTCTGGGCGTGGCAGGTGAGATACCAGCGTTGGCGTTTCCGGATGCTCAGATTTCAACGCGGTTACTACAGTACACAGCACAGACCCGCCCACAAGAGACATTGATACCTACGTGTGCAGCAGCAGTTCGCACAGAGTGGGGTAAATTGCCGGATGCTCAAGTTTCCGCGAGGATGCCACTACTACGTATGTATGCAGCACGCGTGGACTCGCCAACAAGAGAGACATACTACTGTAGACACCCACGCCATGCACGTGTGTACATACAGAAAATGCGTACACGCACAATTTGCATGTAAAATTTGACCAAGTTGCTACGGTACGTGGAACTACAGCAAGCAGTATGTTGACACCATACTATACGTGAAGCTGCAGTCTACATCGTCAGTACAGCAGTAATAATGCACATCACACCTGTACGTAATTTAGCATGCAGTTCCTGTGTGTACGAACTACTGTAGTCTACGTACGTATGCGTACGAGCGCTCTCCGATGAGAACGATGACTTCGTCCACAACTCTTACTCGTAGCTACCCGCCAAACAGTAAGTAGTGGGGTTCGCAAGCTCGACGTTCTTACTCGGTTCTATCGTATTAATTAGCAGTCGTGAGCATACAAGAATGCTCCTGCTGCACTTCGTATACCGATACATATACGGCAGGGGTACTCGTACAGGCCAGTACTACTGCTGCAACTGCGATTAATTCGATTTGATCAGTGGTACACGAAGTGACTGCTGCCATTGCTTAATATGCTACGTGCGACGGCGAATAGTATGTTTTCCAATGTTAGTACACAGGGCGTTCACGGCGGCATCATGACGCCCGCTGCAGCCCCTGGCCGTGTCCGCAACGGTCAACAGAGTCAAGGGTGTGAAGCAAATTCAACACCAGCAGTAGCGTTTATGATATGTGGTGCCAAGGGCGCACAAAAAAAGTTATCCCGCACACCACACTACCCCCCACCCCCCCCCGGAGGGCCGAAAAAAAGTTTTTTTTTTTTCCTTTTTGGTGAATTTCTTGGCTTTTCCCCTCTCACCAACTCTCACACAAAAATGTCTTTCAAGGTACTTGATTAATAGATAGAACATTGCTTGGATACAACCCCCCACCAAGGTGCCTAGACAACAACAACAAAGATCTTAATATTTCAGTCACGAAAACAAGCCATCGTGCTTGATTGAGTCAAATGGCCTGGAAAACACTCCACGACGAGGAACGTAATGATCGCACAAATGTAATCATCGAAGACTGCCAAGATCTTTCTGGCGAACGCTTTGCGTGATCGTTCTGCCCCGCCTACTCTTGCGCACGGGTTCTCCCACGTTCTCGCCCGGTGTCTCGCTACCGTTGCTGCTACTCCCCGCCCGTCCCCTCTTGCTCCCCCCTTCCCCTCCTTCACCCCCTTCCCTTCGTCCCCCCGGCTGTTCGTCTTCGTTCTCATCCTTGCGGTCGTCCTTGTCGTCTTCCTCTTTCTCCTCCCCTCCCCCCCCGTCCCTCTTCTCTTCCGACTGCTCTTCCTCCTCCTCTTCCTCCTCCCGCTCCCCCCCGCCCCTCTCCTCTTCTGACTCCTCTTCTGACTCCTCCTCCTCTTCCTTCTCCTCTTCCTCCTCCTCTGAGTCGTCTGACTCATCTGACCCCCCGTCATGCTGTGAACCCTTACGGCGTGCTGCGGGGGCTATGGAACCCTTACTCTTCCGCTGGGAGACCGTTCGGCGTGCTACGGGGGCTCTGGCAGCCTTGCCCTTTGGCATCCTTCTCGCCACCGCCTCCTTCTCTGTCTTGCTTACGTCAAAGACGGCTGATCTGCAGGGGAGCTGCTGGTGCAGCAAGCCAACGCAAAATAAGAAAATGCTGCCTGGAGGTGATGTGGGAATGCAGTAGCCACATCTCCGCGCGCCGCCCGTGGGGGTGAGAGAGATGTGGAAATACTGCATGTCCCATCACGTAGAAGGGCAGCATTCCACTTCGTTGGCTCTGAACAAAGCAGACCCCAACACTGCGAGATTCGAAAGCAGCTTTGACGTAAGCAAGACAGAGAAGGAGGCGGTGGCGAGAAGGATGCCAAAGGGCAAGGCTGCCAGAGCCCCCGTAGCACGCCGAACGGTCTCCCAGCGGAAGAGTAAGGGTTCCATAGCCCCCGCAGCACGCCGTAAGGGCTCACAGCATGACGGGGGGTCAGATGAGTCAGACGACTCAGAGGAGGAGGAAGAGGAGAAGGAAGAGGAGGAGGAGTCAGAAGAGGAGTCAGAAGAGGAGAGGGGCGGGGGGGAGCGGGAGGAGGAAGAGGAGGAGGAAGAGGAGTCGGAAGAGAAGAGAGACGGGGGGGGAGGGGAGGAGAACGAGGAAGACGACAAGGACGACCGCAAGGATGAGAACGAAGACGAACAGCCGGGGGGACGAAGGGAAGGGGGTGAAGGAGGGGAAGGGGGGAGCAAGAGGGGACGGGCGGGGAGTAGCAGCAACGGTAGCGAGACACCGGGCGAGAACGTGGGAGAACCTGTGCGCAAGAGTAGGCGGGGCAGAACGATCACGCAAAGCGTTCGCCAGAAAGATCTTCGCAGTCTTCGATGATTACATTTGTGCGACCATTACGTTCCTCGTCGTGGAGTGTTTTCCAGGCCATTTGACTCAATCAAGCACGATGGCTTGTTTTCGTGACTGAAATATTAAGATATTTGTTGTTGTTGTCTAGGCACCTTGGTGGGGGGTTGTATCCAAGCAATGTTCTATCTCTTAATCAAGTACCTTGAAAGACCTTTTTGTGTGAGAGTTGGTGAGAGGGGAAAAGCCAAGAAATTCACCAAAAAGGAAAAAAAAAAATTTTTTTTCGGCCCCCCGGGGGGGGGGGGGGGGGGGGGGGGGGGGGGGGGGGGGGAATAGTGTGGTGTGCGGGATAACTTTTTTTGTGCGCCCTTGGGAAGTTACGAGTGGAGGAGCGGAAGAGAATAAGGCAGACGGAGAGAGAGAGAAGATGAACAAACTGAGGAGCTAGGTAGAGAGCAGATCTCTCGGAGCGACGGTAGCAGTGCAGAGGACGGGAAATGTCAGGAAGCCCTGCCGCTGCCGCGTCCGATTGAAAGGAGTAGCCCCAGTGAGCCGGTTTGTTGGGCGAGTCCCGGCGCGCAAGAGCAGGTCGTCCGAGCGATACCGTGATACGAATGCTACACAGCTGTGTACGTACTATTTACGCATTTACGCCGTGGGACATGCTCATATGGTTGCTCTGTCTGTCTGCGATGTATTTGCTTTTGTACGAGAAGTACTATACTGCTGTGAGTGTACCAGGTACGAGCGCACGGTGCCTTTTGCGGTTTATGGCCGCATGCCGTATACGTTGAAACGTACCCTTGTACCAGAGTACTGGAGAATTGCAGTTGGATAATTGTTTTGAGCTTGGAAAAATTATAAATAAATGTCCGCGCCCTCTCCCTCCCTCCTTCCCTCCCTCCCTCTGTTCCCCAAAGATTTGGGTTGGCACGTAGAGATTGGTGATGATAGTTGGTTGCCGAGTAGTAGGATAGGGAAGTGGCAGAAAATCAAATGCTGCTGTGCTGCTTGTTTTGTGTACCTGATGTAAACGGTAGTGCTTTATGTGCGAAGGGTTTTCTGGTTGTGAGGGTCGTACCCCCATGCATATACCATAAGACGCTGCATGTTACCAGGCATGTACCTGTTACAAAGCACTACGTACACACTGCTGTTCAGATAAAGTTATCATGGTTGACACAATGTTGGAATGTGCTGGGACTTTGTGGTATGATATGCGCGTGACTGGGGTATTGGTACTGAGTGAACATAGTTTTGGACGAATGCCGATTGACTGCTGTATGTGTGCTCTGCCGCCCTCCCCCCCTCCCTCGTAGCGGAGCAGTTACAGGTACGATATGGTTCTGAACTTTGTGTAGCACGTATGCTATGTACGTACTTAAAACAGGAGGGATACTAGCTGGGTTGGTGTTTTAGTCACGTAATTATATAGCAGTGACTGTGTTCCTTGCTGGCGAAGCATGAATTAAGTTATTGCAGTGCTGCATTCGAATTTTGAAGAATAATGCATGCAAGGTATACGCGTTTTATCCTATCGCGCACTGGCTACTCAGTGGTCGGTTAAAATGCTGTTCTTGAGTCATTGTTGTTTGGTGATATAATGATGCACTTCGGAGCTTGCTATCCACCCAGGTCTTCGCCCTGTCATGCCTCAACTTTCCCTGTTGAGTGGAAAATCGCTCGAAGGTCCTTGATTATACCAGCAGCTCGTGGCAACGGGGGAGTATGTTACACCGATGATAAGTTGGCATAAATGACTACTAACAATACTGTAAGCCTGAAACCAAAGCACGGTCGGATAGATTACGTTTTCGTACGAAAATATGGGTATTGAGATTACAATGGCAATCCCCCGAGGCTGGGCACGGGGTGTACTATTAATAGGCTAGTTGAACGTTTCCTGGAAAATCCCCGAAGTATTACGACGTACATGAACAGTATTTTGTTGTTCACTTCGTAGATATTGACTTGAAATTACTGAGACTTCCTGATGTACACATGTCGTAATAGATATGCCCTCTGGTATACACATTGATTCGTTGATTGATTGAACGAAGATTTGAGAATAAAGGATTTTGATTGTGTTTCTGGGGTTGAGGTTTGGTTGCTGTTTTTGATTGACGGTTTTCGGGTATTGAAAATTCTGCCTGTTTACTGGTTAACATAGTGGATACTGCTTCATGCGGCCGAAGACCGTGACATCGGGAAAACTGTAGTGTTGGTTGTCAGGGAGATGCTGCAGTTAACGCCAGTATGGTTTAGATTTGGGTATTTGAATTTGAATGGGTTTGCTTGAATTTCTGGTGTTTAGTACTTTGAATTTGCTCGAGGTTTTGAGACCTTGTGGTTCACATTGGGTACATGAATTTGGGATGTGTGATATCGATTTTGGATGATGATTTAGTGGTTGTCGGGACGGCTATGAGATGACCGTGCTATGACATTGTGATGTTTTATTGCCATGCTATTCACCATGCAGGTAGGATATTAGTTGATGGGGTTGTGCACTTGTTCGGTGTGGATACTGCGGTTGTGTGATGTGCACAGTATCGATTGCAAAGCGGGGAGGATGTTGGTTGTGCTTGCAACAGATACAACAGGTACGATGACCGTTACAGATATTAGGGCCATTCCTAACGAACGAAAAAAATCACGATTCGTGAGGTTTTTGTCGTGAATCGTGATTTTTTTTGTCGTGATTCACGACAAAAACCTCACGATTCATGACGCCAATTTTTTTACAATTTCTTAAAAAAAAACAAAATCACGATTCACGACATTTGTCGTGGCTCAAAATACGCCTGATCAAGGCACTACGTAACCCACCCGACACCAACGGTATCCGATGGCCGGTATAGGGGCATGCCAGGCCCTGCTTCGTACGCCGGTTGTGGACAGCGAGTGGCTGCCTAAAGACACTGCTGGGTGCGGGGTAACGAGCATGCTGTGACCTCGAAATCTCGAGGAGGCGGAGACACAGCGTGAAGAAAAAGCAAAAATAATCTGAAAATCTCATGGGCCAGGCAGAGCAGACGACATGTCAGCGAGATGGGAACCTCGCGCGGACCTGGCCTGGCCGACGGCGCATGAGGTTTGAATATCACAGACCGTGTCGGGCCTCTGCCCATGGTTTGAATCACGGGCCGGGTCGGGCGCGGTCGGCCCGGCACGGCCTGGCCGTGACCTACCTGCGAGAGTTGGCCCCACCCTCAAATACCGTTGGTTTGAAAATATCGGATTCTTTATAATTTGAAAATATCACGAAACGTGACGAAAATGCACCAATTTTCGTTAGGAAAGAAACATCACGAATCGTGATATTTTGTCATGCCAAAACGTCACGAATCGTGATTTTTTTTTGTTCGTTAGGAATGGCCCTAAATGAATTGCTGCTCTATGGATGAATACTATCATACAGCAGTAGTACAGGACACCTAATAAGAAACAGGCTATTAAGAAAGCCAGGCTGACATTTCAAGAGTAAAATAAGAAATTCGGGAGTCGTCATCTGTCATCTACTGCTGTAGTGTAGAAAGCACCCTCTCTCAAAAAAGAAATCCAGCCTGGACCAGATTTACTGTACGAGTACGTCGACGCCTGATGGATAACACGAATCTGATATCATACTGTACGGCGGTAGGCATGCCGCATATAGACGGTGGTGAAGGATGGCCGTCAGACTCTATATATACCAGAGTCTGGCCACCACATCTACTGTAGAACCATATATATACGTATGTGTTAGATGTTGACACTGACAATCGTTTGTCCAGTTGGTTTGTCTCTATTCCGGGGGAAAATAGTAAATCAGGACCGAATAATATGCTTACCAAGTACCAGGTATTTAATACTGTAGTACAAGGGGGGCTTCGCCGCGGCGGGCTGACGCCCGCCTGCGGCTACGCGCAATGCCCGTAACGGCGAGGAGTGGCCTACTGAGGTAGATTAGTAGCTAAGCTTAGGGCGAACAAAGCGACTCTGTACTGCCAAGGGGTGTACAGCAGTAGTACATGACACCTAATAATGAAAAACACTCACAAACGGAGGCTAGGTTTCTTATTTACATGAGAGGAGAGGATGTGTTTTATACTAGCTTCAATATAACGGCTTCCGAATTTCTTATTTCTTGTAAATATCACCCTATGGTACTGAGGTGTTATGATACGTACGTACGTACGTACGTACGGGTATATACATGTACAGCAGTGGTTGCGTGTAAAAAAAAAAAGCGTGTGTGTTTTGTATGTGCGCTCTCCATCACCATATTCTTGGTAAACGTTGCTGCAGCGCCCACCGCCCGCATGTCCACGCCCGCGAGCGCACGCGATGCCCTGCCCGGTACTATATCCAGGCACACAGCGACCACTGTCATACTGCTGAATACCACGCACGCATGAACACTGTTGTACAGATATCGTCGCATATTAAAAATTACCTGGTATATGATACTCTGTTACTGCTTGCAGCGGTACTGGTACTCGTACATATAGTACGTAGTACGTGTATATCAGCAGTAAAAGGAGCCGGTACGATAGAATTCCGGGTTGGTCGTCTACATAAAAAAAACGGAATCTTGCATAGTGCGGTTTGCGTGTAGAACAAAAAAGCATGTACTGGTTGGTATGGCATGTGCACGTGACTAAAAGGGCATGGAATCCTGGAAAAATCGCAGCCCCGTGAGACATGAGTTGGGCACGGCCGAGACCGCCCTTGGCAGGGTAGACAGAGCAGAGGTCTCTGCGAGGACGATGAGGGAATCATTGATTATGCATGTACAGCAGCAGTAGGTGCGTGAAAAAAAAAAAGAGCGTGTGTGTTTTGTATGTGCGCTCTCCATATTCTCGATAATCGTTGCTGCAGTCCCCACCGCCCGCATGTCCACGCCCGCGAGCGCACGCGAGGCCCTGCCCGGTACTATATCCAGGCACACACCGACCACTGTCATACTGCTGAATACCACGCACGTATGAATACTGTACAGATATCATCGCATATTAAAAATTACCTGGTATATGCTACTCTGTTACTGCTTGCAGCGGTACTGGTACTCGTACATACAATACGTACGTGTATATCCGCAGTAAAAGGAGCCGGTACGACAAAATTGCGGGTTGGTCGTCTACATAAAAAAAACGGAATCTTGAATAATGCGGTTTGCGTGTAGAACAAAAAACCATGCACTGGTTGGTATGGTATGTGCACGCACGTGACAGAAAGGGCATGGAATCCTGGAAAAATCGCAGCCCCGTGAGACATGAGTTGGGCACGGCCGAGATCGCCCTTGGCAGAGTAGGCAGAGCAGGGGTCGGCGAGCACGACGAGGGAGTTGCGTGTCGCCGGGTGGACGTCATCGCCAGTTATCGCGAAAAGGGCAAAAATCTACGTCTAAGAAAAGCTGTCGAGCTCTCTCCGAGCAGCAGCTGCAATTTTGTACATGTATTTATAGGTTTGGAAGGCCGGGCATTACCCCAGGATAGGTACTGTCGATTTTCGGGTTATACTTGGATGGCATTCGTAGTCGGGGTACAGGGGTCTTTATTTTGGAAAGACCGGAATTTTCAAGGAATCACAGAGGGTCCGAGTATTCCTTGTATTCGCAGTATTTGGGGCTTCAGCACTGCTCATACTCCAAGTCCTCCGAGTATTCAGGCCGCCAGTACTCTAACACTCTAAGTACTCGGAGTACAAGATGTGATCGATACTCGGAGTACATGCTCGCATTGTGAAGTATATTAGGAGCATCTTTGCATCATTTTAAAGACTCGGCCGTCAGTCCTCCCGGGTTCTGGGAGCATGTGACTGGCGTATATAGCATTTCAAAATGCACAGATGCTCCCATTACCTGGAAGTATACTTAGCGAATTTTAGAGAGAACATACTTCAGGTACTTTGTGTTCTCGCAGTATTTCGGTGTTCAGTCACTCTCAGTACAATTAATAGGAGTAGTCCGAGTAATTTGGATGTTTGTACCCCGGGTGCTGCTTATACTCGAGGATAAGTACTACTCATACTTCGAGTATTCGACGTATTTGGGCCTTCAGTATTGCTCATACTCCAAGTACTCCGAGTGTGTAGGCCACCAGTCCTCTAATACTCTCAGTATTAAGAGTACGAAAAATATTCGATACTCCGAGTATCGAGTATAATACTCGGAGCATCTGCGGAGTGCTGAATGTGTTGTTTAATCCAGTGGCAAAAACAAACATGCAAAGAGCCGACAACCAAGACCTACAGTAGTTTCAGCTATAGAAGAGGCCGGGAGCCGCGGAGTTTTCATGAATACGAACAGCTGGCCATCTCAACATCTACACTGGGGTACGTTTGCCGCAACTGCCGTCGCGAGGGATCCCTCGTCGTCACATCACGGCGATTGAATCTGCCAACGATGCCTGTGTGTCCGCGCTGCTGCAAACCTGCAAAACGCTTGTCCCAACTACGCCCTCGAAACAAATGAATAGGGCTTGAGCCGGCATCTCTGCCGAACGAAGCTAGGGTCTCGGTGCGCCCCACGACCCACGGGGTTGCTGTGAGGCTGGCCGTTCTCAATTTCGATGCTTGCACCGCTAGTGGTTTGAATCGCCTCGTACTCGGTCAGTGCTTGTACGTCTGCAAACAAATCAAATTACCAGTACTCGTTCAAATATATCACCATCATGGTTTCATCAACAAGGGTGTGGGTGGGAGACTCATGCCGATTCTGCTGCATTTAGGCACAACCTGTGTTTGACTTAAGAAGGAGGGATGCACATGATGTTCAACGTGGCGACTGTACTATACCTGAACGTTGGAGGAGAGTTATCGGCCAGACAAATAGTTTCGCTCTTTAGAGGTGTGGCGGCCGTCCGTCGAGATTCGACAAGAGAGAGATGTACCCCCAAATCTCAACAAAGCAGATCAAGGTTCGACTTCGAACACCAGCCCGTTTTCCCTCGGCAAGGCACCTCACCACGAGCTGCAGCCTCTTAATTGGCCCTTTGAACCTAGACGGCCTAAAGCCAGTCGCAGCGAAATATATGCCTCGAGCAGGCAGGTGTCAGCCTCTGATCCCGGAGGATGCTGTAGATGAAATCCGACGCGCCACGGTTCCACTCATTCCTGGTACGAACAAGTACAGGGCAATTGACACCACCAGCGATGCGAGCATCGAAACTGAAAAGACCCGACACTACAATGACCCCGTGGGTCATGGGGTGCCGGCGAACCCTGGGTTTGTTGGGCGGAGGTGCTGGTTTAGGCCCTGTTACTGTTGTTTTAGAACGTAGCTGGGACGAGAGATATGCTGGTTTGCAGCAGCTCGGAGACCCAAGGCTTATTCCCAGGTCTAACTACCGTGCTTTAACAACGAGGGATGAATCGGGAAGACAGTTGCGGCACTACTACAGGTGGGGGGTTGGCTCGCTGTGGGTTTTCATGACAGCCGCGAGTCCCGGTCCCCGTTTACAACTAACAATACGGTTCTTGGTTGCCGGGTCTTTTCCTTTTTTTTTTGTTACCACTATAAATAAAAAACACAAGCAACATCCATGGAAACTTCTTGTATATCTGAAATGAGGACCCGTGTAGTCTTGCAAATAAAAGGACAATACTATGAGGCCCTTCCACTACAGATGTAACCTCGGCTCTGGTAATAGACAAACTAACTTATTCTTCGTCTGATTCTACACAAACTTGATAAGCACAAAGGACATTCCTATTAGGCAGACCTGCAATGGGATACTGTGTGTCTCATCAAGCGCTGCCCGCCTTGCTGGTGGTTCGCAGGGAAGTTTCGATGCTGGCTTCCTTCACCTTCTCGACTGCGTTTTTGCTCGATTGCCTTTCTTGGCGCCTTTCTCGGTTTAATGGCGTAGCCGTTCTGAGGTGCGGCAGTGGGTTTTGAGCAGCCGCATCTGCGACTCGTGATCTATTAGTAGTGTATGTGGAACTGGGATTTTTCTCCGAATCTGCCATAATCATGCATATACGGCACATCAGGGTGGGCTTGTGTAAAGCGATGGGTTTTCAAGGCCGGTAACTAACTTGCGATAGGTAACTGGTCCGTTTTCGTAAGTGTTGTTTGGCAGTGGTATTCGTGACATTGTTAAGAATGCAAGGGCAAATATGCCCTTCCACGTCAGATGTCACCTCTCGGCTATGGGAAAACGACAGCTATTTATCGAGACACATGCTACGATAGAGGTGCACCATGTTTTTTCAGAGCTTCTCACTTCAGGAGCGTCATACCTCACCGAAAAAATAATTTTGGGGGGAAAATTAAAGTGCTGCCGGACGAGAAATATCCTGACCGAAGTATACTCTGAAACATTATTCGTCACAAAAATGAAAGTACGGCGAATCTGGGTTAAGGATCCCGATCCTTCAGAAAACGATTCAGCCAAAAAGTGCTACCTCTACCGTAGCACGCGTCTTCAATACTTTTGATCCTAAAAAGAGAAAGTAAGTAAGACCAAGGACAGGCTAAATAGGCAGACCTGCCAGGGAATACTCTGTGTCTCACCCCGCCATCTTATACCTACTGGGAATATATGATCACATATGTTTTGGTGTTTGCGATGGGTCCTGAATTCAATGGTCCCCCGTAGGAGATGCCAGCCTCTCGGGCTGTGGTCGTCTCGTAGCGTAGGACAAACGAAGCTTTTATATTCCTAGAGCCGTGATGGCACCTGCTCCGGAAGCGTCTCTTCTTCCTTCGGTTCGTATAACTCCCGCGAATACGAATGCCTGTCCAGTGATTACGGAAGCGCCCCAATTGCTTCTATTGAGGCATTTACCGGCCTTCCAATCCCATATCAATGATCAACGTGTTACCTACTCTGTGGAAACCTCTTTTTCCACCATTTACACAGCGCCGACACACCACAGCACAACACAATACACCACGACTCAGCAAACCACCAAACTACACAACACCAGCAACCCAGCACACGTCTGCCGGCCGAAGACAGACGGTATTAGCTTAGCACACACTTCTTAAGAACGACGTACATTTTCGGGGGTAGATTTCCCGGCTGTTAGTCGCCGGTGCTGTGGCTAGTGGGCTAGACATCGGCGGCCATTCGCCGTGTCGACCTGAAGGCTTCGTGGGCTTTTGTTTCTGTTTGTTCTCCCGACATGTCTGCAGGTTTATCCGTGATTTCGGTGCTGGAGTCTGAGCAAAACCTTTCCAATTCACATCAACAAAAACGGGACGCTCCCCTACGTCGCATGGAAGAATACCTTCCCATTCGTGTATGGTGGCCCCCTTGACGAATGTTTTTTTCGAAACGGCAACCACAAGAAGGCCATATTTCAAACCAGAATCATGAACGTTTTACCGTACATCGAACACAAACAAAATATGGGAAATGGGACTATCCGGCGTACTCTTCAACCAAGATTACAACAAAACAGTGGAGACTGTGCTACGGTAGGGGGGTCATGTATAGGTGCTTGTTTTTCACCTGCGCAGAGACACTCGGCCGCGTGGCCCAAACCCGGCTGTAAAATATGTGTACCCCCCCTATCGTAGCACCAGTCTGGACGAAAAAGAAACATGAGCGACCACCTGCGTCCCTATTTAAATAATGTGCCCGCAGAACAGTTACCAACGAGATAGATATGGCAGGTTTTTGGCGGGGGTGAAATTTTTAACTTAGATCAGGAACTTGCGGTCGTGCACAAAGGCCCCCACGACGCCGGTGCCTGCAGAAGGACGGACACTCCAGGGGGGGGGGGGGGGTGTACTCATGTTGTGCACGGCCGTAGTCATATGACCATAGACCCTCGCATCCCTACAATGCCGGGACGGAGCGCGTTGGGTTTTCACCAACCAGGCAGACATTGCTTGCACCAAGCGCGAAACGCCGTGAGGTATTGGGCGAGTCGCATGGAGGGTGAGCTGCATCCTGCTAAGAACCGCCTCTGAGGCGGACTTGCATATGAACGACAGCTTCAATGAGTTAACTTAATTTCTGGTGTGGCTACTTCCGGAGACAGCAATGGGTTTTACTATGTCACTGCCGTAGCCGTATGACCATCACTCGCATCTCTACAATGCCGTGACGGAGCACGTTGGGTTTTCGCCAACCAGGCGAGGTTGCTTGCACCAAGCGCAAAGCGTCGTGAGGTATTGGGCGAGTAGCATGGAGGGTGAGCTTCATCCTGCCAAGAACCGCCTCTGAAGCGGACTTGCATATGGACGACAGCGTCCAATGAATTGATTTTATATCTGGTGTGGCCACTTCCGGAGACAGCAAAGGGTATTACTATGTATCTGCCTCATGGACGCATTACCATATCACACAACGTGGTTCAATCATCCCCCTTGTGCGGAGTTGAGCATATCAACCACGAATGAATTATCTAACCAGACCGCCAGCCTGGGTGACCGCTAGAAACAAAAAAAGAAAAGCGGTACCCTGGTTGTCTCGCTCACGCAGTGAGAGGCATGTTTTCGACACCGTCGCCTAGCGACGCCAACCCAATCTATAACACCGGGCGCAAGATATTCATGTTTCAAACATACCTTGCTCATGGGAAAAAGCGTCACGAAACGCTTCACGGTGATTGAGAGGGAAGGGTTTTAACTGAGATCCTGGCGTCCAGGACAGGGGGCGTAAAAGGTGGTGCCTACAAAAATATACCGCGCGACTACCGTGGGTCAGCGTGGCGGCAGGGGGGACCCCGCCAATCAGAGTCGACTGAGGCCAATACATTCTCGGGCCACATGTCGCCGCGGGGTACACACATTGAGAAAGTATTTGTTTTCGAAGAGACGACCCACCGGCCGGATCGGCGAGTCGAACCCACCGGTCGCTAGGGATGCCCTCGTGGGTTGAGCTTACCCCACGCGCGACAGCCCCGTACCTTGCTGCAAATTTTCCACCAGGCGGGTCTGGTCGGGTCGGGTCGGGTCGTGTCGGGTCGGGTCGGGTCGGGTCGGGTCGGGTCGGGTCGGGTCGGGTCGGGTCGGGTCAGGTCAAAATATCTCAAAACGTTTTTTAGTCGTTTTAGGCGGCCCGACCTGATCGGTGGTGTTTCAGCTGTTCCGCGAAGAACCGTGGTTATTAACATTACCATCATATGTATTAGTTTACATTGGCGCAATCCGGCCGACACTAAGGACGCACCAGGCAGGTAGTTCGCTTTGCAACCCAATATTTTGATGAACTTAAAATGCAATTATTTTGTTACGGTGCGACACCTGGCCCACGTTGGCCACAATCACCGAAGCCTTCTCGTACGATACACCGCCAACATAATGTATTCATCTACACTAATTCAAGAAATCAACTGTTTTCAAACTACGAGGATGGATGTATTCGTCGAGACGATCCGACGATGGCAGGTGAAACGGCAACACACATAATGCTTCAGCTATACACCAGTGGTGGGGGGGACACCAAACATACTCCAAGGAAGAAATTATATACCTTGATGTAACCCTACAAGGTCTCACATAAAAGGTACCCCATGAAATTTACATATAATATTCACTCGAGCCGGCCTTGGGGGGTTGGGGGGGGGGATCTCGGTTGCGCTCAGTGATGGGCTTGCTTGTGCCTCTTACGGTACGGCTCACAAGCGGTTCGAACCACGCTGGGGTCTTCCATTGGGAATACCAGGAAGTTTTGAACGCAGCCACATCAAACATAGGGTGTGTACATCTCGACGTCCAGTGCGCTTAGGATGGTTCGCGAACCCTCGTACGTGGGACCTCACGCAAGTGGTTCGTTCGCATAGCCAAAACGAAACATTAAACAGATGATACCTCCACGTCAATACAGTGTAGTCCCATGTTTGTTTTCTGTGTGCTAACCGTATAGGTTGGACATGTGCTAACATTGTGTCCGCCTCTCAAACGTCCAACTGTTTTGTTTTTACGCTCCATGTCTTCCTTCTGTGGTGTCCGAACCTTCGTAGCGTGGATCTGCTGGTACCGGCAACAACTCGCCTGGTGACGATGAGATCAACGCGATGGCGGCAGGCTCGGATGAGGAACCTGTCCTAGGCGGGAGAACGCCTACTTCTTGGGGGAAACCCAACTTTGAAAACGGCGATGTCGTGGATTTGATGATTGAAACGAAATCAGAATCTGACGCACCTGTGACGATACCCGCGGCATCCAATGGTGGCCTTACCCCAGTCCCCACACCAGCCTACCGCACCGCTCCCACGCCTCCGTCTGAAACGCGACGACCAACGCCGGCTCCGCAACGAGTTTTCACCCGATCGCCGGCGTCAGACGCCTCTCCCACACCGTCCGTCTCGCAAGCGGCGCAGATCGGCGGGTTGGTACTCGTGGGCGTTTGTGCTCTTGCTCTGATCGCGCTGGGGTATTGTTGCCGCATGAGATTTTTTTTCATGAGAAACGACGCAAGAAGACAGCCGGAGGGTACGCTTCCCGTTGTAGATGTCGACGACAGAGGGGATCGACAGCGTTCGACGCAAAAAACGCCTTCTCCGGTGGACCCAATGAATTCCCAGTCGCTTGCGGTAACCACGGATCAGGATGACACGGATAAAAACACTGGTTCGTTGGTTGTGGAGGCCTTCGCCGGACCTGTGCGGCCGGAAGCCGACCCACCAACAGATGATGACGTGGATATTTGGGGTAGCGGTAACGGGCCCGGTAGTGGTGAACGTATCGGTGGTGGTGGTGGCAGTCGTGGTGCTCGAGGTAGGGCTGTGAGGGGTGATGTCCAACTTGGAGAGAAACATGATATGACCCTCGCTCGTGATAGCAAATATGACGGTATTGGTGGTACTGTTGTGACGTTTGCGGACGGAGATGTAGAGCAAGCCTTTGCTTCTTCTGTCCAAGACGTTGGCCGAATGAATGCCACGGGGGCTAGCAAGGCCGGTCATGGTGGGGGAGATGGTGGCGCTGGTCTTCGGCGGCTCGAACAAGGAGATGCAGTGGATGTTTCAGCGGAGTCGGCGCCTTCAAATGTCGAAGCGTTCACTGCCACAATGTCGACAGAAGAGAGACACGCCTTTTGCGGAGATGGCGTTCCGAGCGCCGCATCTATAGCTGGTAAGCCCAACGACGCCTTTAAGGACGTCAGGGCCTCGTCGTCTTCAATCACTGCCCCCATGTCCACGGAAGAGCGAGGCGCCTTTTGCGGTGCTGTCGTGTCAGTTCCTGATTTGGTTCCTGGCGAACTCAAACCACCGTCAGACGAAACCAGAGTTTCGTCGTCCACTTTCACCGCCAACATGTCTACGGAGGAAATAGACGCTTATTGCGGAGGCGGCGTCGTCGGCACGGCATTTGCTTCGGAGGAATCAAAGCCATTTGTCGCCGACGAACCCGCGCCTGTCCCAGACAAAGCCCCAACCTCGCCTTCTACCGTCCGTCGAAAGGCGTCCATTTGTACCGGGATCGGGATCGCCACCGCGGTGGCGGAATCGGCGCATGAGCTGGCCAGAAGTTCCCAGATTCCCGGGGTTAGCGAGACTGCGGCGGCGGTGTCTATTCTGGTAAACCTGCTGACGGATAACCAGGACAACAAGAAGAGCGCGGAGGCGAGTCTAAGGAGGTGTCGGTCGATCGTCACGATGCTTCAGCGGGCCGCAAAGGTGCTCGACAAGGTGAGACACGTGCTACGATAGAGGTAGCATTTTTCGGCGGATTTGTTTCTGCATGGCGGGGCTTCTTAACCCCACAACCTTCGGAATTTCCGTCACGTGTTCCAGATTGTTCCGTTTCATAGATGGTCCATGGAATTAGTTCACCCGTAGCACTTTCGTTCATCTCCGAAATCAGTTTCGGGCGAGGTATAGAGGGTCTCTAAGTGACCACTTTCAGAAAATACATGGTGCACCTATCTATACCGTTGCATGCCTTGTGAGCGTTGAGCGCAAAACACTATGCAGGCGGGGAGAGGGGGGAGGCGGGGATGGGGGCGTCATGCGCTTGTGTCGTATGTCGTTGTTGGGTAGGTTGATGATGCTCGAGATCGATACGTGTGACTACATCCCTGTTCGTATCTCGAACTATTGAGTGTTCGCACTTTGCCATAACAGAAAGGCATGGTGACCAGCTGAATGCAGTTTTTGTTATCTTGAAACTGCCCAATGTTGGCCACAACGGCACCAATATCAAATCGTAGACAAATCATATGAGTGTGAGGGTTTCCTTTTCCCGCCGAGTTGTTTGTTTGGTACGTGACACCGGATAGCAAACCCCATTGGTCAGGCGTACCAAGCTTTGCATCGTTTTTTTGGGTAGGTGAGATTAATATTATATTGCGTGGTTCCCAAGTTCTCTACCCCCCCCTCCGCCAGCCGTGGCAACCTCTGTGTCTCAGACTGACTCGTAGATGTGAATGCATCGCCGTTTTCTGTTCGGCAGCAGACACATGCGACGAGAGGTGTTTGCACATTTTGCTCGAAAACATGTTTAACGCACGGCAGGCGTTACCTGAGGGGGGGGGGGGGGGGGGGGGGGGGGCAGGGGTTCTTCGGGTTATAGGTGCTACCTGGTCGACGTAAACCGAAGGCACATGGGACGATGCATAGTGTTGTGTTTGATTATTGTTTTGGTTTTTGTCGAATTTATTATTTGGGTGAGGAGTTCTTCGGGTTGTGGTGACAATCTCCTTGACCCTTTTAGGTCTTAGCTCCCGTTTTGTCGGCAAAACACTTGGAATTAGAGCCGAACATATGGTGCTGTACGGTTGAGTACAAACGGGGGTACGAGCACGCGGGAGACGTTTTTCAACGCTCATCCACGGGTTTCTTCATGAATGGGAGCCACAGAAACGTACGGAGCTACCTGTACCGCATCGCCCGTCAAGACCTGTCAAAGAGATGGAACGGCTGCGCCCGCCACGTAGATCGGGGACAAGTATCGCCTACTCGGTCAAGTATCGTCCACTCGGTCAAGTATCGTCTACTGTAGTCGGTCAAGGACCGTCTACACGGCGGTAACGTACCCCTCGTTTATCATATGTTCCGCAAGGCCCGCATCCTAATTGCCGCACTTCGCCAACTGTCTCGAAACAATGGTGTTAGCCTCGTAGTGCTGCAGGTTCTTCGACCGGAACCCGATTGGTTCCACCCCGCGGGGAAAAACAATATCGGAGGTGTTATAATATCCTACGCGTTCATCTGTAACACAAACGTTTGACTGATTTCACGGTGGGGAGTTCACTGCTGTTTCCACGAAACACTGAAACGGTCCGTGGAGCTCTTCAAGCGAAACACTTGTCGGATAGTATGACACGGTCAGGCTAGTGAATTTGGGTGTAGGACTAATACGGGGGAACATAGTAAATTGAACCTACTGGCGCACACGAAAACCAATATATTAACCTATTTTCAATAGCAATATTTGGTCCTATTTACTGTGGCCCCCTGTAATCGCGGGTGAAACTATTAGTCGGGTCACGAGGGGGGATGAGTTATTCGCGGGCGTGGTTCGGCAAAGAAATCAAACTATTGCTGCGTTAGAAACTGAGCGAATGGGCCACCACCGCCCTCAGGGTGGCAATGCTGAAATAGTCAATTTGATCCGTGTCTTTCTGTTTTGAAATTCGGTCCACGTATTGGCTGTGCATGCCCAGGGCAGTGACACCACCGGACAGGCAGAGCGCGATCTGTTGGAGGACGTGCATGACGCAATATTCGACCTGGTAGAACTCGTCAGAGCGTATCAGAGCAAGAACAAGCTATCTCAGCTGCTGACGTCGACGTTGTTCAGGCGGCGCCAGGAGGAGATGGGCGCGGTGGTGGACAGGGCTATCTTGGGTCTGCATGTGAGTGGTACAATCAGCTTTGTAGCAGTCGGGACATCACACGAGTCCTTGGGAGAGGGATGACATAATCATTGTTTTTGCCTAGAATTCCCCGGCGCTGGGGAACCTCATTTTATCCAGAAATCTCCCTGCTTGGAATTATTCCGCCAGGGGGGATGATGACGATGTGATGTTGGTCGGAGTCAACCAGCTTTGAACACCGAACTCCCTTTTGACCGACCGGCTACATCTCGACACTTTTCGGTTTTTCGTGCTTGTCACGGTCTCTAGTTGGGTCTGCACGTGCAAGTCGGGAGCGATGTTAGCGCAGTCAAGCATGACGTGGGCGCGTTCAAGCAAGACGTGGGCACGTTCAAGGAAGGTCTCCACCTGTACCAGGTAAGATGAAAACCCACTGGTATTCACGCTAGTGGGTGTTAAGGTGTCTTGTGCGGCATCGTACTCCCTCCCTATGATTGGTTTCGCCGCTGCATTTGCAGCGTCCTCTGCTAAGCGTACCGTCGACCAAGAAACATGTTGTGAATCAGCCAATTGTAGCGCAGTACACCAGAATATGAAACGAGCAGTACGATATTTGCGGGAGAATGTGAAATCCCGGTGTCATTTTGGGGAAGTTTGGTAGCACGCAACCGGCTCTGAAAAATGGAAAATCCAGGCTGGGGCAGGTTTATGTTCACTGGTAGGTGTCCGTGTAGATCTATGGGTGTAACGTGCCTGGATGGTTGGTTTCGCCGCTGCATTTGCAGCGTCCTCCGCTAAGCGTACCGCCGACCAAGAAACATGTTGTGAAACAGCCAATTGTAGCGCAGTACCACCTGTTTTTGAAACGAGCAGTACGATATTTGCGGGAGAATGTAAAATCCCGGTGTCATTTTAGCGGAGTTTGGTAGAACGCAAACGGCTCTGAAAAATGGAAAATCCAGGCTGGGACAGGTTTTATGTTCACTAGTAGGTGTCCGTGTAGATATTTGGGTGTTACGTGCCTTCCTCTTTGCAGCGCACAAACGTAACGCCGACTTATGGAGTCAGGTTTCGGCATGCCTTCCGTTTCGACAGGGTTCAGTTGAGGAAGCCCAGTCCAAAGCTCTGGCGGATTCACGACGGGCGAGGAGGCAACGCAGGCTGGACTACCTCGAGATCCCCGAAGACCACGTGGCCATCACGGACGAACTGCTGGGAAAGGGCGGGTTTGGCGAGGTTTATCTTGCCGACTACAACGGCCGCAACGCCGCTGCTAAGGTGAACTACGTCTTGAGTATCACGTTGTCGGTGGGTAGGTTGTGTCGCGCGCTACGATGGCGGTAGCACCGTTTTACTGAAGGCGTTTTTATGAATGATGGTGCTCTTTAACCCGAAACCGTAGGAGATTAATTTCTCGCGTTGCAGAATGTTTTGTTTACCCTTGTTCCATTCCATTGTCACTGCTGACCCGGGGAGTATCGAGGGGAGTCACTGAACGATCTCCTTAAATAGGGACAAACACATAAGAACACGCGCGAACGTTTTATTCTAAAAATCGAGTAGTATGTACCAGGGTACCTAGTACATCACGAATCCCTCGCAAACACTACACATAACAAGTAGAACATGTATTCTGCGCGGCTCGCAAAGTTGGGTATCTACTATTCAATCGGTTGAACTCGCAGCTGACGTATTTAGACTAACTTTACTTCATACTTATGCCATAACAATGTTCATTTGCGTAGCACTTTTGGTTCCCTTCATAATCCGTTTTAGAGTTCAGGTATATAGAGCTCCTCAAGTGAGCATCCTCAAAAGGAATACCATAGCTTGCGTCTTGAACTCATCACACCCAGGGTACCTGGTATTCCTCCCGTTAGGAACAGGAGGGGCTGAGTACGACGCAGGCTACAGATAGAGGTGCACCATCTTATGTGTTTAGGCGTGGTTACCTGAGGATCCCTGTATCTTTCGCCCGAAACAGAATATGGTAGAACATAAAAAGTGCTACCCGGCCAACAATCCCATGGGCGAACAATATACCGAAACCTGTATTTGAACAAAACATCAAAGGCCGACGATGTTAAGTCAACAAGCCCCGTATCTTGTAAGGAAACGTTATTTACCTAGAAAGGTGCCGCCTCTATCGTCGCGCGCGTCATATGGCAGCATCGAACGTCCTTTTACAACCGTACTGGACAAACGTTTTTTCATGGTAATCGTAGTTCTCAATCTTGATAACCAGGTAAATCACAAAAACATCGAATTTTAATTGTTAACCCTTTTAGGACTGAAGTCCCGTTATGGGGACAAATCACTCTAATTCTAAGTATTTTGTCCCCGAAATGGGACTCCAGTCCTATAAGGGTTACGCGAAAGTTGTGGGTTGGTGGGTAGTAGGTAAATGACTGCGTGGGTTGGTGAGGGATGCTATATGATTGCGCTTGTGCCGCGTGATAATCGTGTGCCAGGCCAAGATGCAAACGTCACCGCCTTGTAGCGACCAGACGAATATGCGCGACGGAGTGAAGCCCGTGCGCTGACAACGTCGCACGTCGCTGAACAACTCGATGCGGGGAGACTGGTTTGACATTGGGTTCTGGCAGCGGTTTCTATTCAAGACACCTTACTCTTCCTGTGTTCATTTGTAGCGCCTACGCATGCCGTGACTACAGCTGATCCTATACTTTAGAGTGTGAGTTTCACGTTTTGGGAAGATTGCTTTGAACATGCAGCCGCAACTTCCGTATCCGGGATAACCCAGTTAAAACAAGACCCAATGCCAAGTCGTCGTTTTGGGGGCGTATTCCGAATGCCTTGAATGTTTGCGAGCCGAAGGGTCATGTACTGATCTAAATGACACGCCTCCACCCAAAGGATTTCCTGTTCATATCCGGCTGCCTTTCATACACAGCTCTGGTTATGTTATGTACAGTGTATGTCCGATGGGTCGCGGTTATCTAGGGGTATCATGTTTTGGTCGAAACATGTCGGGATGAACGAAGTTCGGACAATCGAAGAACTACCCAATATCGTGTGAAGTTTCATTTTGTTTTAACATCAAATTCGGACAATAACTACGATATTACTAGATTGAGAGTCCAGTATATTTTTTAATCAGTGTTTGGCCAAGGTATACAGGTCCTGTGCTGTGATTAGGTGAAATATCACCCTTATAACAAATAGGTATCACCAGCTGGTATATATTAGCACAAGTCGCCGAGTGATATTCATTTTTCCATAGGGTCGCCGATTGCCCCCTCGTCTGATATTTGTGTGCCACTTGTTGGTAAATGTTTTTGCCCTAGATTCCAACACTAGGAATGGCTCTGTAGTTGCCGTTTTTCGGCTTTGCGGTTCGTTCGTATCTAATTATTATGAATGGATATGCCGAGAATTATCGCCATTGAAGATAACGGTTCAATTCAATGTGCGCCAAGACTACAATTGTTTTCACAACAGCAGCTGAACATAAAAACAGCAGCTCATTCCCCGAAAAAACATTGCCAACTTCATAAGGAATACTTCACAAAATACAGTATATGAACGACCAAGCAATAACAATAATTAAAAACGTTTATATAAAACAAGATAACATTACGCTCCCCACCCACAATGTGGTAAGGACGTAAAGAACTGTGATTACACTAACACGACCATACATATGGAACCCCACCCCGCCCCTACCCCCTATACCCCTATCCCCCGTCCCCCTGTTCCCCTGTCCCCACCCTCGTCTAACAACACATTCTGTGATATAGATGTACTCGATTACTTTACCAAATATCATACTTGTCTCCTCTATTCGGGTTATATAGTATCAGTGCGCAGAATGATCACGGAATACCCTTGTTACATTGTCCTGCTGACCCGGGTAGTATCCAGGGGAGTCACTGAACTATATCCTTAACGAGGAATAAACACATAACACGCGCGAACGGCTTATTATAAAATCGAGTAGTAACTACCAGGTTCCTAGAACATCACGAAGCCTACACCAATACCACAAATAACACATAAAACCAAAATTCTACGCAGCTCGCAAAGTTGAGTATCTACTATTCAATCGGTTGAACTCACAGCTGACCTATTTACAATAATTTTATATAATTGTTCTTCCAGGACTGCGACCCTTTCGATAGTTATAATTAGGATGCCTAAACGCGTGTGGTATAGAAACAGCTTGCAATGATCTCAGGGCATTATATGACAGATACGGCATGTTTCGTGTGGGTGGTTCCTTTCCGCTCTGCAGGACATGCATACCTGTTAGGACTTAGGGATGCCCAAATCAAAATTTAAGAAGTTCCTTGTGGTCCATGTCGTACCCCCTTCGCCCCCCACCTGGTTGGTCGAACTTTCATCTCTAGGTAGATCGGGTTAGCCTTATATCTGGACATTTTGTCGTTTTCTTTAACCTTGCGGTCTTAATCGATGGACATCGCAGGTACTGCACATCAGCCACGACGTAGGAATACGTGGCGAGGACGCAATTATGGACGCGTCGTCGCTAGGCCAGCTCAGGACGAAGCGGGAGCAGACTCAGCAAAAAGCCTTTCTACTCGAGCTAGGCGCGATGATCCGCCTCCGGAGCCCGTACACCGTCAACGTCTACGGAGCCGTCACGTCCATGCACGACCGCCTGGTCCTCGTCATGGAGCTGCTGGCGGGGGGCGACCTCCGAACGCTGTTGAAAACAGCTGAGCGGCCGCTTTCTGAGGGGCGGTGCCGGCAGATCATCGGAGATATCTGCGCGGGGATGGCCTTTTTGCACAGCAAGAAAACAGTCCACGGCGACCTGAAGTCGGCAAACGTGCTTCTGGACGGATCGGGCAGGGCCAAGGTGAGGTGTTCGGTTTTGCATAAGGCATAAAATGTCTCCCCTCCTTATATTACGCGGCGAACCTTCATGCCAGATTGCATAGGGTCTCTAGGTACTTCATATGGGGAGCGATATGTTTACGCCGCCCACCACTACCACTGAGTTGGCCACACTAGAAATGAAATACATTCATTGGAGGCTGTCGTCCTTATGCAAGTCGGTCTCAGAGGCGGTTCTTAGCAGGATGCAGCTCACCCTCCATTGCGACTTGCCCAATACCTCACGGCGGTTCGCGCTTGGTGCAAGCAATGTCTGCCTCGTTGGTGAAAACCCAACGTGCTCCGTCCCGGCATTTGTAGGCATGCGAGGGTCTATGATCATATGACTATGGCCGTGCACGATATGAGTACACCCCCCACCACCACCACCACTCCCACCCCTCCGCCTTAATCGAGAGGCATAGTCAATAAAATAAATGTCTAAGGCAAGCAAACAGAATGCAGAACGCCCCCTCCACCCTTTAATTGAAAAGCTTGCATGTAGGAGTCATGTAGACGCACCCTGACTAAGTACTACCACGGACTAGTCTTAAGGCAAGCTACATGAATGCACTCTGAAGTGCATGCATTGGGCTTATAACGATACTTCCAAACTCGTCGGTTGCAAAAGGTCTGGGACTCAAACCTCCTTTCCGCTGACGTACTGCCTTGTCATCAGCACGTGCTACCCACCGGGCAGGTAGTTTATTTTACCGGAGTACTTTACACGTTACTACACAATATGATAACCATTGGCGTGGTCTGCAACGTACCCCGCGACCTTGAACTGAATCAAAAAAACAATTTGCTGCGCGAGTGTCCGCACTTTTCAGGACGTTTGGTCACACATGCCCGGCCTGGATGGTGGTATCCCCTCGACTCAGCACTTGCTTAGCTTATTTGCAACCCCCGCTGTTTGCTGTACGTTTTTCCGCCTGTGATGTGGTGTGTCTTTGATATTCGATTGGAATGTTCAGTTGGTTGAACGCGACCATCTTGGTGGAACCAAAGCTTCGTGATGTGATGTACCCTCCAACCAGTGGCGGGCTGACGTTTTGTGTGTGTGTGTGTCTCGCCTTGCTCTGTGCGACTATTCACACATGGCACGTTTTTCTCCGTTCGCGTTGAGGCAGATCGGGGACTTCGGCACCTCTAGATGGACGCAACACACCATGTCCACAGGCCTGGCCACGTTCACCACGAAGTCAAGCCCCAACACACAGATGAGCCTCGCCTGGAGCGCTCCTGAGGTACAGCCATCGTCTCAACTGGCATTTCGTTTTCCTCCTACTGTATTGCCTTGTTTTCCCTAACTTGTTTCCTGGCAAGTGCCGTCGCAACACCTAAACCAAATCGTTGCGAAAACACATCACAACTAGAATATACAACGACCGAAGGTTTTTTTACATGTATGTTGGCACGGCAAATCTCCACCTTATAGTTTTGACTGAGGGCGTGTTTCTGGTATTGGCACTGCGCGAATAATCTGAACACTTTTCAGGCTGTCGGATCCAGATTTTAAGACTGCGATCTGAGAACCCGCCACTTATATATATTTATCACCGATAGATACCTAAAACCATAACTGTTCCGCGACCTGCAAGTTTTGTTGGGAATTCATCTGCAATTGTTTGCGTGGAAGAACATTAACGAGGGACGTGTTCTGCCTCTCGTGTTCGCCTCCACCGTCCCCGACTAACGCACTTAAAACGACGACAGGTGAACTTATAGGCTTGCATTAGTTCATCCAAACGCGATCGCCTTTATTTACCTATCGCCTTTGGTACTTTATGTATTCCATTCTACTGGTACTCTATGCTGAAAAAGTGGGGTAACACGCGTGTTTTCGCTAACAAAACGTTTGAAAAAATATTATCTCTCTAAATTTTGGTGTAAAGACTGAGGAAGGTGCAGCAGATGGGTTGTTCGGCTTCCCGGTCAATGTCCCGTAAGCTCTGTAGCGCAAGTATTGACTCTCGCTTGAACAGCCCTGAACAGTTCCAATACACAAGATGGCCTCATTGGTGCCACTTCGACATACTCAAGTTGAAACAATGTACCTAAACTATGTGAATGTGGCCGTACCAAATGCGCCCAAAAACACCCCGATGGTTAGTTTATCGGAGTTTCTGGGAATGGTTGTCGCTTTCCGTCAATCCTGTGTTGATAGCCCTTCGTTATGTTTTTGATGACATACGAGGTATATAAAAACGTTTCTCATCCGCCTAGCCCGCTGTAGTCGTATACACGTCGGTAACACCCAATGACGATGCCCTGTAAGGACAGCGTGCCAAGGCCCCTTGCCACGAAGTTGAGTTAGAGGGGCGCCAACACGTTTTTCCCGGGTGCTTTCAACATGGAGTCCCACGCACAAACTACCGCTCAAACCCGAAAAAGATGTGGAGAAAATTAGAATGTGCGTTCAATATGGCAATCAAGCCCATGTGACCTCGGCATTCAGCGGAAATATTTCGTGTAGTGAAATATCAGACTCTGATACAAACCAATTTGAGTTTCTTTCCTCCGTCGATAAACCTCATCTTTACAAAACAAACAAAACAGTCAGGGAGTAATTACCCGCCAACCCCGCTACCATTGCACGGGTCAACAAACCGTGTTTCGTCACGTTTGAAGGTGCTCGACGCCGCCGGAAGCACCTACACCAGCGACGTCTACAGCTTCGGGATCGTTGTCTGGGAGGTGCTTTCCCGGGAACTCCCGTGGTCAAACGTGACGCACCCTCGGGATATTTACATACGCGTGGCGTTGAAGGGCTTGCGTCCGGCTCTTCCTGACGACGCCCCTGCCCAAGTCGCGGATGTGGCGAGGGCGTGCTGGGTCGGAGAGCCGGGGGACCGCCCATCTTTCAATGACATATTGCAAGGGATGAAATATCGTGGCTGGAATGAGTAAATTCACAGCTTTACATATTAACTTGTAGACGGTGATGGGGGGTTTCACTGGCCTCATCCACGGGTTTTCTAGAAGGTTTTGCACAATTAGTAGGGTGGCATATTCGATAGCATGCTATCTTGAGGCTGGAACGAGTAGTCTCACATGTTTCAATGCAAACAATCGTCAATGGGGCACTGCCGCTGGTTAGGTCTCCTGGTGTTTCTAAGTGTAAAAATAAGGCGAGTACATGACAAGCAAAGGTAATGTAACTTTCGAAGGGCCTCGGAAGCAGTGGTCAAATATATCCGCACTATATACTGCATCGCGCGTGCTGCTAACAGGACGAACTAGATGGTTGGGCCTCATGGGGGAGGTGTGTAATTTTCCATATACCACTCTGTCCGGCAATGTGTGAATGGTGTTTGAAAGAATATCAACACCAAACGGTTTTCTTGGTTTTGCACATATTCGTACGTGTCTTGAACAAAGCGATACATCGTAGTAGTCGCGATAATTTCGGGGGCGCATTAGCAACGCGAAAGAAAACTCCAGTATCACTCGTACATGGTACTATGCTTCTTCTCCACATATCGTGCGACTAGGCTGTGTACCTCTCGTCAAAGAAAATAATCTGTAAAAAAAACTGAATCAGTACTTTAGTAGGAGTAAGCACATGAACTATACGAAGGGGAGACGAAGGTATACAGCGAATCTCGTACTAAACGACAACTAACTTGCATTGCGACGATTGCACACGATAGGCCTGCCCTCGGCTGACTATTTCCATACTACCAGTAACTCATCAGTCCTGTTTGCAAGTCACTAAAGTGTTTAGTTGGATATTTGCACTGTAGTAAGTAATCCCTTCGTTTGTACGCGAAACAAACGTACCGGATACAGAGTACCCCACCGTTTGACACTGATTCAAGCGAGGAAAATGTTACAAACTATTTACGGGCAATACCAAAAAAGAACATGCCAACGTCGGCATATCTAGGAATATGCCCAGCAAGCCGCTAAGGGAACACAAACGATACAGAGCGGACACAGGCTACGATAGAGGTGCCTCATGTTTTCTTCTGAGCTCTCCTCACTTGAGGAGCTCCATACTTGCAGTAGTCACCGAAAAATTGTTCTTGGTGGAAGTTGAAAGTGCTACCCGATGAATAACCCCATTTTCTGAGTCTACCATTAAAAATATTGCAACACAAGACTGGAAGTCCGACGATTTTTGGTTATGGAGTTCGATCGTTCAGAAACGGTTTTCAGCCAAAAAGTTCTACTTTTGATCGTAGCCGTCAGCGTTCGCGCCCAAAGGAACAACTTCAACTCTTGAAGCTTCCACTTCGCGGTATATCTGATCTATATCAGAGCAGAAAACTCCAGTTTAATTCCTACATTTCGTGTGGTAAAACCTTCCACCAGAGAGGCCGTCGCCAATGTTTTAACTCTACCAATGTCAACAAACGGTTTAGTTTTGTTCGTTCAAATTGTGGACCACCGATTAATGTGATTTGTCCGGACAGGGTCGTACGCGAACAGTCACACCGTCCATACACGTCACGAAAAAACAACATGAACCTCGTTGTATGAAAAACACCGTGTTTATGACGATGCCGCTGTTCGAAAATAGCAACGGACAGCATGATGGTCTACGACAGGCGGGGTGGGGTACGAATTGAAATGCCTAATGCTCCCGCGCACGAGGAACTCCACGCAACAGCAGTACCCCGGGCCTTGACAAAACACGAGAAAGAAACATATTCCAACGGTTATAGTGGTGCCACTCTTTTGTTGTAAACAAGCTTCCGAATGACAGCTCAGCATCGTCCGAATATTAGTTGGCTTTTACCGCAATTCTCCGTTGTGTATTAAGGTCATTTGATAGTGCATCTAGTGTGCATTATCCATATTTCCCGAGGCCAATTTCCGGGCGTGTATTGAGCTACTCGTGTATGGAGACCAATAAATAATCATTTAGGTGCACCCTTATCATAGCAGGCCACGAAGTACGAAAACCCGATTACCAATGCCACGCCATAGGTACACATCGCAAACTGGAGTTTGACGCAAATGATACTTGATCGATTCCTGCGTTACGGGAGATGCCCCGCTGACAAACAAACAGCTTGGCAACAGCGACTTACCTCTTTCCCTTCTTACCCGCCGTGTGCCCAAACATATGCCGCACTACGAAATTACACCGGGTGTAGAGACCAAATTTCCTACCGTATAAGGATTGTTCTTATCGAGCTTTTTGTTTCCAAACATTCCAATATTTTTTCGTTTAAAACAACAAACAGGAAAATCAAGAAAGAACATGATTCATTTGGAAATTTGGAATTTTAACGGACGGCAAAATATTTGGAAGGCTTCGCATTCTAGTATTTTTAAATTGTTTTTGGAAAATTTGGAAGTCCTAAAACTTGCGCGAAAGATGTATTTGGAAATTCGGGGAAAAGTTGCTCGATAAGAACGACCCTAAGCGGTGCTTTTTCCAGACGAACGCAGCTATACCTCAAGTCATATGCAGTGGTCTATTCGTAACTGGTTCGGCGTGTAGGGGGCATAGGCCTTTTTTCACAACCGCCATTGACGACACTCTTGCGAGCGGCTCGGTACCTCACGAAAGATCTGAAACCTGGATCTATTTTGATTGGCACAAAGTAATAACCAATCAGTATCATGTGGCGCTGAACATCGCGCAAACAAAAACTGCTTGTAAAGTTTAAAAGACCGCGAGTAAATAGTGTACGTTAGCAGTCACTCCGTCGAGTGAGTCTGAGCGGCTGGAACAAGGAGACCCAAAGGTGACCTCCCTCCCACACTGCCACTCTCGTTCCAACCGTTAGACTTCATGCTTTCCAGAAGGGCACTGAAGGCCGGGCGGTCACCGAGGTCCACCACCCAGCACGCCTTGGCCATTTCTGCGATTTTGACCGGGGCGTCCTCAGGAATACTAGGCCGCAGCTCCTTCAACGCCACGCGTATGTAGATGTCTCGAGGATGAGACACGGCCGCCCACGGGACTTCTCGGGAAAGCACCTCCCAGGCAACGATCCCGAAGCTGTAGACGTCGCTGGCGTACGTGCTTCCGTCCGCATCGAGCACCTGGTTCGACCGAAAACAAACAAGATATATACGTCAACCACAGAGCCGTAAGATTAGGGGAAGAGCGAAGAACGTCAGCAAAAGGTGGCCAGCAAATACATTTATGTCGCCCCCTCCCACGGGGTAACATCTCTCCCTATATTTATGTTAAATATATAAAATATTTATATACACGAAATATCTACATATGTACCGTACCTGGTATATAGGTTGGGATGGCGTGCTTTGGCGACGACGCTGTACAACACGCCTCTCACTGCGTAAGCTAGAAAACCAGGGTACCTATGTTTTGTGTTTCGCTTGGCGCTCACAAATAAGAGACGGTCGAGTTAGTTCGTTATCGCTGAATAGGGAACCCTAGTTTCATACAGGTGGATTGGTCGTAACACGTAGTGTGTATATGATAGGGCAACCTCGACGCAGGGATATAAACAATACCCATATCGTTGTTGCCGGAAGGGGGCTACCCCAGAATTCACATCCGTTCATCGGAGGCTGTCGTCCGTACGCAAGTCCGCCTTACGGGAAGTTGTTCGTAGTAGGATGCACACGACCCCTAATGCAACTCGACCAAAACCCACGTCACGGAGCTTCGCGCTTTGTGTAAGCTATGTCTGCCTGGTTTGTGAAAACCCAAAGTACTCCGTCACCGCAATGATGCGGGGATTCGTGTTTAACTTATGCTACGATAGGGGGGGGTACCCACATTTGCACTACCGGGCGTTGGCCACTCGCACGAGTGGCTCCGAATCTACCTGGAAATTGGACCTAAACATAGTTTGTTGGCGTTGCGTAGCAAAACCTCCAATGGCGGCGCATATAGAACAACAACAACACAAAACGAAAAGGTTATGAGTACAACGCAGTATAGCAGTCGCTCGGCCGAGTGGCTCTGAGCAGGTGAAAGATAAGCACCTATACACGACCCCTCTACCGCAGCACCAGTCAAACGACACAATTACGCTTTCCTCCCGAAGGTAGCCCGTTCGAGGGTGCGGGCGCGCTACGAGAGGCAAAGGTTTGTTTGAATAAAAAGGCGTTTCGGACTGCCGGAGACCTACCCGGTGTTGGTGAATGACCCGTGGTACGATAGAGGGAGTACCTCTTGGACAATCTTTTTTTTTGGATGACAAGGCTCTTTATCCCATTATCCTCGGGAGGTCATTATTGTTCGGCATTATTGTCCGTTGTATACCAGGACCATCGGATGGTTCATCGGGTTGCACTTTCCATGTTTGGCAAAGTCAATAAATGCGCGAGTAATGAGTCCTAGCATCTTCTATTTGGAATGCCATGAGCCTTAGAAAAAACGGGGTCACCCCCTACCGTAGCATGCCTCGAAATGCAGGTATGGAATATGTCTGAAACATAAATTCTATAAATTCATGTATATACATACTCGCCATTCATTCATCATTCTGGTATTGGCTCTCCTCAACTCTCGCAACCATCAGCGTTTGGCTAGGTTTCGAAAACTTAGTGAGAAATAGAGGATCCTTTTTTTACCGCAAGATCAAGGTGATCCCCTCGCCAAAACCACGCAGCAGCGCGACTGGTGGTACGGTAAAGGGTCCGGGTGGTGTTGGGGGTCCCCATTTCCCTATTTCCCACTCTGGTGGGTGACCACTGCGCACTTCACTCGAAACATATGTTGAAACATCGACGTCATGGAGGTAACATATCGAAGGCGTGTGATGATAGGGGATGCACGTTTGGGCTCAAACATTCTATTGGATTACGAGGCTCCTCAACCCAAATTCGTCAAACGAATGGCCTTTATTTTTATTTTTTCTGCATGAACTATTTGAACTTCTTCGGAACGCCTTTTTTCCATAAAGGGCTGCATTCTCACCATTTTTGTCCCATGAAACCGTTTTGGGTGACCTGCTGTTGGTTTCGAGCTTCTCAGCATGACAAACCTTAGAAATCAAAATTGGTGAAACTCTACTAGTACCTTGGCATGTGTAATTCGCGCACACAAAGTGGCAAAAGCAAGGTTGAGGCATACAAAATGATGGAACAACGGGCAGTCACTGAATCGAATGACCCTGAGTGGCTAAACCGTAGGACCTAAATAAGTGACCCTGCAACCGAGGCAGGGAGTGCCTATGCATTCGACGGGCGTACCTCTGGAGCGCTCCAGGCGAGGCTCATCTGTGTCGTCCTGCTGGAGGAGGCGGTGAACGTGGCTAGGCCAGTGGAAAGTGTGTGCTGCGTCCATCTCGAAGTACCGAAGTCACCGATCTAAAAACAACGAATACAGACAAAAACGTGTTGTACATGGGACACATAACGGCGTATAGGTAGAAGACACCTACAACATTGCAGCAGTTCTCAAGAAACCACCCAACAACGACTGCTACCATACGCACATCAGTGACTTTAATTTTACACGTTATTCATACGAGGGGAATCAATGGAATCTCTACTAGAGAGGAGCACATACAAGACCTGTGCGAAATCTAACGCTCTAGGGGATACGATATCTCAAACAAGCAAGCACGTACGTCAACCGCAGAATGTGTGGCAAACCTTCCGAACAAATATTAAAGCGGCACAAGCTCCATCGACGAGACTGTTTACGATCAACGAAACACGTCAGTATCGGAAGTGTTTTTCCAATTTTTTGTCGGTCGCTTGAAAACCTCTTATGTTACGTATCAGTAATTCCTGTGCCAATTTAAGCGGTGGGGGGGATCAACGTGGACTGTATTGTTGCGCTAACGCCGTGCAGGACGTTACACAATACATTGCGCTTCTGAAATCTACTATATCAACTTGCTGGGGGCATGTCGATCCAATACCATGACGCCACGTTTCAGCAAAGCCGCGCGTACACGGCAACGATTTTCACGTTAAGCCTAGACCAGCATGTTGTACTGTGTATCAGATTGCGTGTACTATATTAACCCGGTCGAGCGTTTTTGGTTTGAAAGCATGCGCAGCAAACCAAGTTTGGACGCAGTTTACGGGTAGAGGTTTGCACCAGTCAACATATTGTGAACTCCCTCGCTTGAGGAACTGAGTACACCACACACACACAAAAAAAAGGAATTCGAAGATAATCTGGACGTCCACAACCCGGCGATCAATTCCTTAACTTAGGCACAAAACGAAAAACGCATGTACGAGTATTTCATCGAACATGGGTAATTCCTCGTTTACGGAGCTCCACATGTAGTTTTTTTTTTTTTTAGATTTTGCTGCGACCGAGCTACCTTCACTTGATGAACTTTGCATTACACACAAAGCAAAGACAAATGTGCGATTTCAATTGTAATCTGAAAATCCAACCCGGTCATCAAGCCCGCGACTTAGGTACACAACTAGTTTGTCCGTTAAATCTTAAAAGCATCCCATCGAAATTCGGGCAGTCAGAATAGTTTAAGAGCTACGACAGGGGGTAGCAGGTTTTTGGCCCAAAACTATTGTCTGAATGACGGGGCTCCTTTCACAAAAAAAAACGTCGGGTTGACATTGCGTAATATTTTTGTTTGTAAAACGATATGTTATGTTTTTCTTATTAGCCATGATATCTGTTTCGTTGGGTTTTGCTTTCTTTAGTCTCTCAAACTCTTCTTTGTGGTGGGGTTATACGGAGCTCCTCCAGAGACGAACGACAGAAGCTCTAACAAACGGTGAACCAAAATATCACATTTCCATATCAACGGACTATGAACACTCTGAACACGACTATGCCACTAAGTACTCGTATGTCGGTACTGAACAGCGCATCATGCTGCTGTGTCCTGCGAGCTACGTATACCGGACGACTATGTTCAAGACATCGAACCGATAGCCGACGTACTAGCTACTACACCAGTCGGTTGTGTACCAGGTAGCATGTACGGTAGATATCTTCAACAAACCTTTGTTCAGTCCCCTCAAAAACTCTGCTCTCGGGTGGGCGTTTTTGAGCTCCTCGACAAAATAACAAAAGTTAAAACAAGTGCAGAAAGTCTACCTTTGAACAGCGACCGAACGCATCCCATGGTACGGGCTGCAGGTTTAGTCTTCTGAGATCCTTCAAGAAGAGATCAAATCCCTGGTTTGTTAGCCTGATCTAAGTACCTTACTATTGTTGATAGGGACTGCAGTAAGAACGGCATACAAACTGGGGATCGCGCTGGGCGAACAAACTTTCGTCGAAGTCATCCAATGTTTCGGGGCGAATAAATGGGCTCTTCCTGAGAGGAGTTCAACTAATATGCCACCACACCCCTGACGCATGCTACGATAGACGTGCCCACGATAGACGTGCCCCCTGTTATTTACTAGGCTCCTCACTTAAGGAGCTCCATACGTCGCCGAACCATTGGATTTGGAGAAAATAAAAAATGATACCAAATGAACAAGTTCATGACGTGAGTCTCTCGTGAAAAATATTGCAACACAACGGAGAAAGTCCAACGAGTTTGTATTGAGGACTCCGATGATTAAGAAAACGTTTCCTCCTCAAAGTGCCTATCTATCGTGGCCCGTGGAGTAGTGTACTGGGTCGTTTTGCAGATAGGCCCATTAACGATGCCAATGTTAGGCAAACGTTGACCGCGACAAATATCTTGTTTACTCGGGTCACATTACGATGATCCCTGCCCAGTACAATACATATGTGTAGTAAATCTCAGCCAAACAAATATGTTCTGTCTTGCGAAGAGGGGGTCTGGGAACGGTCGGTAATTGAAGAATTCGTGGGATCTAAACCGGCAGAATGTCGTCCGTCGTTTACGATGTTTTCGTTTTTGATCTTGGCGATGATATTGTGCTCGTTTTGCTTTATGTTTGGTCCGCTTAGGTAAGATTGATAGATCCCACACTGTAACCATGAGACCAGAATCAGAAATTATCACACGAGCTACCCCCGCTATAGAACCCAAGCCGCGTGCTGCGATGAAGTTAGCACGTTGGCACTTAACGCAAAACGGTTGTTGATTTCATTACGATGGTGGGAAAATACTCCTTTCAGACTCAAACTATGCGATCGTTCATCAGGTTTGCCTTTAAGATCATTCGTGACTTTTACTTTGCCTTCAAAATCAGTGTTCGGGAGTTCTCCCGTGTCCATGCTCAGGGGCAAACGTTTTGCTCCTCTACCGTGTCATGTGTGCCTATTGCTACACTCACCTTCGCCCTGCCGGCGCCGTCCAGAAGCACGTTGGCCGATTTGAGGTCTCCGTGCACAGTCCCCTTGCTGTGCAAGAACGCCATGCCCGCGCAGATGTCGCCAAGGATTTGCCGGGACTGGTCTTCGGGAATTGCCTTTTCCGCGTTCTTCAACAGCGTTCGGAGATCGCCGCCCGCGAGCAGCTCCATGACGAGAACCAGGCGGTTCTTGAGAGACGTAACCGCTCCGTAGACGTTGACCGTGTAGGGGCCCCGGAGGCGGATCATCGCGTTGAGCTCGATCAGAAAGGACTTGCGCTGGTTCATGACGCGCTTTATGTTGACGTGGAGTTTCGTCGAGCCATTCTGCACGTCGTCGTCATCGCCATGTTCGCCTAGGTCATCGCTGATGTGCATTACCTGCGGTGGTGGTCGATCATTGGCGAATGCCAACGGATAGAAATAAAATAACCGTTTGGTGTAAGTGGCAAAAGTCACGATTCATGACCGAGGCCTCTGGAGGGATAATTGACAGGTGAACCTATCTGTTGCCGCGGACGCAGTCATCCATTGCAGACGTCTGAATCAGTCTATTATTGGTTGAATACAAGTCACTAGGGCTATTTTAGCATTTGCGAACGAAAACACTACGTATCGCAATCGCACGGCACATCCGGTACCGCAAATCCACGGTAGGGGTGGGCTCATGCTACGATAGAGGTGCACCATGTTTTTTTCTGAGCTACTCACTTAAGGAGAGGCATGCCTCACCGGAAAAATGATTTTGGAGGAAAATAAATGCGCCGCCGGGTGCCAAGTCTCATGACCGAAGTATACTCTTCAACATTATTCGTCACAAAAATGAAAATCCGACGAATCTGGGTTGAGGAGCCCGATCGTTCAGAAAACGATTCAGCCAAAAAAAGGTATACCTTATACCTCTACCGTAGCACGCGTCGTAGGCCTGTTCCTTACAGTTCTCGCTTATGACAAAAGTCGGGGAAGAAGTCAACCAAATTGTTTCTGGGGTCTTCCGACATGGAGCTCTAAAAGCTCTTCTTTTGAAAACAAGACAATTCAAGCAGAGAAACAAGAGTTACACTCGATGAACAATCGCATAACCTAGGTAAGAGCGAAACATCTGATTGCAAAATATGGATGGTATTCTGAGGATTTTCGGTTGAAGACCACCGTCGATCAAAAAGCGTTTCCGCAGAAAGAAGTGATCTGTACTCCTATCCCCGCACGGGTCGTCAGCTTTTATCAAAAACAGTTTTTTGGGTGGCTGATGAGACCCGAGCTACGATAGGTGTTTCACGTTTTGGTTGAATCGTAATCTGAACCCCTCGGGATTCTTAGCCCAAATTCGTCGCATTTTAATTATTGTGTTGCAGTAATTTTCGCTTAGTGTATACGTACAGTAGGGCATGGTATTTCTCATCGGTTAAGACTTCTATTTCCATCCAAAATCTACATTTTTGGTGCGATTACAAAAAGCTCCTCAGGTGGCTACTATCATGAAAAAACAGTTTATACTGATGGGGCTTCACAACGGGGGAAACACTTCGCATTGTATGTCTTGACACACAAGCAACATTCACAATATACCTACTGGTACACGCCATTGAACCTCTGATCTGGATCAGCGTATGTAGGTGGTTGTCTTCAATCCGATTCGCGTGATGAACCCAGCTCTATAAATTAACAGAAGCTCATAATTTTACAAAAGTAAAACATTCTACCGTGTAGCATGCGCCGAAACGCTGCAGCGAACATCTGCACCCATCTTAACGCCTGAAGTTCGATAAACCTAGTACCTTAGCAGCGGCGTTGCGGCCGTTGTAGTCGGCCAGGTACACCTCACCATAGCCACCCTTTCCAAGCAGTTCGTCGGTGATGGACACATGGTCCGCAGGGATATCTACTTGGTCAAGCTTTCGCTGCCGCCTCGCCCTGCGGGCTTCCGCCAACGATTTCGATAACGCCTCATCCATGGACCCCTGCGCACGCGGGTACGGGTGATAAACATCGATTGATGGGTAGTCGAAGGCAAACGTGTTGTAATGAAATTGGAGTTAGAGGAATGCCACGGTATGGGCGCAGAAGCATTTGCAGAGCTCCTTCCATGAGGACCTCAATATCTCACTCGAAACATGACTTCGGAAACATTCGTTGGCGCAACCCGACCACATCTTCGAAATGGAGTAGTCCAAAAACAAATATACCAGTAAAATATGAAGAGTATCCGGTGGTTACTTACGTGAAGAAGAGCACAACCGGTCAGGCAATATTGAGTCAAAAAGTAGTACCCAGACCGTAGGATTTATCGTCAGGATATGACATCGGTGGCGTTTAATTTTCGTGGGATATTTGGGTGAGGAGCTGGAGACACAAAACACCCGAGCCACGTCCTCGAAACGTGTTGCGAGTGGCGATTGCAAGCAGACCAAATATCAGTAACGCCCTACTCTAGGTCGAACTCCACTACACAAAAATGCATTCGTACTGATTGGTATATTGAGGTACTTGCGGAGCCGAACGGTTACAGTCAGAAGTGGGGCAAACCCTACTGACCCTACCACAGGCACTGTTTTCTACATATTATTTAGTATAACCTGTTCAAGCCCACCTCTAGACAGACAAGAGTCGACGAATCTCTTCTCCAAGGCGAAACGCAAATACATCAAATACGGTTACGATCATCAAAGCTGCAATAAAAGATTGAACACTATTGGATCTAAAACCACGTGTTGGGATTGTCACCGGCGTGCGGGCAATGCAAAGTTATGGTTCAACCAAGCAATACACGTCCGAACGATCGGGTGTATGAGAGTATCTCATCCCCGAGTATCAAATTACTCCTAGAAGCTTCCTTTCGTCGGTGGCACGTAACGCTGCGAAGGCCATATTCAATAACACTCCATTTGAACCAAGGTAGACCACGCCCCACCTTGTACAGGTGCATCTCCTCCTTGAAGGCGCTTACATCTTGCTTGACAGCGCCAACGTCGCTGCCGACCTGCACATGCAGGCCCAACTGGATACCGAGAAAAAATACAAGAGCTCACCACAGTTAACGTGGATTCAGCCAGTTAGGATAAAATGGAGGTATTACACGCAAAACTGAAGATAGGGAAAGTAGAGCGCGATATTTAACCCTTGCACGTTATACCCCCGCAATAGACAGGCATCCGTAGTTTTAACAGCGCTAAACAATATTTTGGAATCTTCGCTAAAATCTACGGGTTACATGTCACTCCACATTGTAACCCCGTGTATGGCGAAAAGCCCGATTAAAACATAACATACATGAATCGGTTCTGGTATCTAGGAAGTGTATCGTTTCTTGAGAAGGCTCTCCTGAAGAGTATGTTCGAAATACCACTCCCTGTACCGCATCATCACCCACATGCAGCCCCAGGATGGCTCTGTCCACAGCGGCGCCCATGTCGTCCTGGCGCCTCCTGAACAGCGTCGACATCAACACCTGGGAAAGCCTGTTCTTGTTCTGGTAGGTTTTGATGAGCTCCACCAAGTCGTAGATTGCGTCATACACGTCTTCCACCAGGGCACGCTCCGCCTTACCGGCCGTTTCGCCGCCCTGCCACCCATCGCAAAGCCCATCGAAAAGGTTCAACATGTAAGACATCGGACATATCAGATGTCGCGGTCAAGGGTTTGGAGCATGTTATAAGGCTTGGTGTATCCCTGGTTGATCTTTTAGTTTCCTCTGTCGAGATTATGATTCTGGAGCGGGATCAACATGGACCCGGCCTTCACGAACAGGTTTGCCGAGTGAGCATCTGGTATATTGCGGTTCTTGCCAAACATGACGAGACGACAAGAATTGATTGATTCTCTCTAGCGTGACTTCCCCGATGACTGCAACGTCCGCATCGGCTACATATGTGTACCGCAGAGGTACATGAAAGTCAGCCTCCTCTGTCAACATCAAAGTACACAATTATCGGGAAAGATAACTTGTTCGAATCACCTTCAAACGAATAAATGTACATTCGACAGCGCAGTTGATGTCATTTCTTGTGTTTTGTTTAACCTCGCGTCGGGTATGCGAGAACGCTCATGTTTTGGTTAATGTTAACCTTGGTGTTGTTTATCTCACCCAGTAATTGTTGCACGGTTATTTTGATGGTTTGTTGGCACCTACGAAGGATAGTTTCTCGCTCGGAGACGTGGGCCAAGCTCTGCATCTTGACGGTCGTCTCGTTCTGGCTTACACGCAAAACACGCATTTTTGCGCGACGTTTACATAAATACGGATTCGCCTAGTTCGGTCACCCTCGTGATTTTGTTTCACAATTCTGTCTGCTAACCGAAGATGCGTGCGATATATATATATATATATATTCTATAACCAGGTATGGTACCCAAACTTACTTGAGCTTGGCTGATGGTAGCCTCTATTGGAGCACTTGTTTTCCTAGTGCATATAGGTGTGACCTTGCTTGAGCTTTGCTATAGCACCTGATAGACATGCTTCTAGCTCTCCAGACGCACTCTACGATTGAGGTAGTACACATTGATGACTCTCCTTAGCTGATGAACCCCATAATACCTGACCCAAAATGTGATCCGGATGAAATAATTAAAAAACATCCCGACGAGCAGTCCAAACCTCCGTGTATATAACAAAACGTTGTGTAAAGCACGATCAATATTGCTAGGATATTCGGCCAAAGCGCACCCTAATAGCCAACCAAAAATATGTGTTCTAAATAGTGCTATCAATTTATTAGCGCATGTTTCTGCATATCTTGTTCTTGTCTTCACTGTCCCGATTATGGTTGTAACATCTACCGCAAGCCGATCCGTGATTTGAGTTTGGGAACGACCATAAACGTCAGTGAAACGATTCCATCAAAAGTTGATCATAGTTACCGGTACACTAGTTGGACCATTGCGGTCGGTAAAGCGGCGTGCGCATTTGTAGAGGATTTTTTTTCCGTCAAAGATTATCTATTGTCTGTATACTTCGCTCGGGCTTAACGTATAATCGCAAAAAGCATTGAGCTCAAACAGGGGTGATATCAGGTTTTAGTTGCGCATTGTTGCAGAACTGGATCACACTGCCGATACCGAAGAAGGTGTCTACGGCAATATCCTGGTCGAGGGCCATCCAAAACGATCATATTGTGTTTTTTAATAGCACCCTTACTGTTGGTGGAATCGAGGCCTAAAGCGTCAACGCACATCGGTGCGAACTCAACGCCCGTTAGTTCCGTTTAAATGGATGAAAATCTTGAGCAATACTCATAGCGTTCTTCGTCCTTTAACACCTTCAATGTACTCAAACGATGTTGTTCATTTCACCTCTAGAGACCCCAATATAGGAGAATGCTAAAACACCGTTCGACACACATCAACTACTGTGGCATCGACTCCAGTGCAAGACGTAGGGCACAGACATATCTAACTGTGATGGAATCGTTGGACATCTGAGCCAACATAAAATTGGTTGTTGAACATGCTTCATTTAGTCTTCAAGGAGACGGCCATGCCCACGCTGAGTTCGTTGGATCAACCTGGAGCAACGCTAACTCAATGACACGGCACGTACTCGGTCATAAGAGGCATGATTGGCGCCCAACAACACAGCTTGAACTCACCTTGCCCAGCACCTGGGCCGCCCGCTGAAGCATCGTGACGATCGACCGGCACCGCCTTAGGCTCGCGTCGGCGCTTGTCGGATTGTCTCGTGTATCCGTCAGTAAGTTCACGAGAATCGACACCGCTGCTGCCACCTCGCTAACGCCGGGAATATGGCATGAATGCGCTAGCACCAAGGCCGCCTCTCCCACCGCGCGGCCAAGCTCATGACCAACGGACGGCCGTCGCTGGCCCGTCGATGACGTTGGTCCTACATTGACCAACATCGGCTGGGGCACGTCAGCGACCGACATTGCAAAGGCTGGGATAAAGTCGTCGAGTTCTCCTGTCGAGACAACAGCTGTGGAGGCTGCCGTAGTCAGTTCAGCAGAAACACGATCAGCGTCTTCGCTGGAACGCAAAGGTGCATGAAAAATCGGCTTGGCGTCTTTGTCCGCGAGTAGTACTAAATCGCCGCTGTCCTCGTCATCACTCCTGATCGACGCGGTAGTTTCATCCAAAAGCGTGCGACCAACCATGTCACCATGTGTGGTCGTTGCTACAGTTCCCCTGTCAAGAAGAACATCCCCACCGACATCGAAACCCTCCTCTGGAACCTTGATCGAGGTGGAAACTCCCCTCCCAAACAAGGCCACACTACTGCTACAGCCACCGACACCACCACCACCACTACCACTATCACTACCTTCCTTACGGACGTCCGTGGTCGGCATAATGCCTCTGTCTTCAACCAAACCCCGACCAGCGCCTCGATGCGTGCTGCCACCACCACCACCGCCATAGCAATTGCGCATGATCGGCTCGGCAAGTGGCCGCACCACTCCACGCAATGCCGTAGAAAACGGCTGTTCAATATCCCCACCATCTGGCCCAACAGCCGCCGTCGAAGAACCTGTACGGGGGAACGGAGGTTGTAGTGGACCCCGAGCAAGCTTATTTCGGCGTTCGGTTCCTCCTACAGCGGCGGCAACATCAACAGGTCGCATCTTGACAGCATCCTGTTTTTGTTTGTCGGTGTGCCGTTTCGCCAGCCAAACCGCCAGCGCGACTATAGCAGCGCTGCCCACGGCGGAACCCACCCCGGCAGCGATAGCCGTAGAGTGCGAGGAGGTGGCACCAGAGGCAGAGGTCTCAGACGCCGGCAGTGGTGGCGGTGGTTGTGTCGGCGGCGGCGGAGGCGGTGGCGGCGGCGGCGGCGGAGGTCGTGGCCCCGGAGACGGGACTTCATCAGCCAAACGGGTCGATGCTAGGGACCGAAACGGGGCAACGTCGGTGGTCGCGAATGTCGCAGTCCTGGAGTTTCCTTCTCCAACGCTGTGTTCCCGGCGTAACAAAGAGGTCCTCTCCGCCAAGAAGAGTTTCCCACGAGGGCCTTCAGACATCCCGATAATCTCGTGGGGCGGTGGCTGGTCCATCACATCCCCATGCCCCCACTTCGACGGAACGCACAACAAACAAAAACCAGAGCAGGACGTAAGTATATATTCCGTCCTCGTTTTATGGCAAGTATTCTATAGTGTTGGGGGGGGGGGGGGGGGTCTCACTGTAAGGAGGACGATATAGGTTACTAGTATCCTATGTTTGGTAAGACATAACACCATGAACATCCCCTGTATTTGGTGTTGAATATAAATGTGATTCCCGCCCAAGTTCTGTAGTCGACCTGCTGCGCAGCGTCATCACCTTCCGGTCGGGAGAAAAAAGCGCTGTGAAAGCGATAGCTCTATTGCAATGGCCGTCGTTAGGTTGTGTTAGGTCACCTGTCGCGTATTTCCATAAGAGGTGAGGACCGCGCCGCGTTAAGACGGCCTCCCAACCTACCCACGTGCTAACACCAGACTTCACAATCCACGGGTTTGCTAAACGTGCAGACAACCAACACTATCCAAGATTCAAGTTCAAGATTTTTTCCCCTCGCATACAATGTGAACATAATTGATGAAGAAGATTCCAACGCGATTCGGGTAGTATAACATTCGCATCATCGAGAGCAGGTAAACTTTGAACGCGTGCTGCGATAGACAGAGGTACGTTTTGGGCGATAGGGCTCCTTTGACCTAAACTCGCCCCGACGTTCATTACCATGTTGGAAGATATCCATTGTATTCTTAGGCATGGTATTGCTCATCGGGTTGATTGTTTGTTTCCTTCATAATCGGTTTGGTGCGAGGAATAGAGCAACCGACGAATGCTGCGATAGAGGTGCACCATGGACTCATCCCACGGTAGGGGCGCAGCAGAGTTTTCTGAGCTCCTCACGTGGGGAGCTCAATATATCACCCGAAACATGACTTCGAAAACATTCGTTCGCGCAACCCGATCAAAACTTCTAATGCGGTAGTCCAAAACAAACATACCAGTAAAATGATAATAATATCCGGTGGTTACTCACGTGACGAGGTCAACCGGTCAGAAAATATTGAGTCAAAAAGTGGTACCCCTACCGTGGGATTGCTCCAGGGGTGTTTTTTCTGGAGCTCCTTACTTGGAGAGCTCTACCCCTCACCCCGAACTGATTTTGAAGGAAAGGAAAAGTGCCACGTATCCGATTCAAAATCCCATGGCCGGAGCAAACAAGGAACAGTATTGCAACAAAATTAATGATCAAAGTCCGCCGAGTTTGGGTTAAGGAGCTCCATCATTCAGAAATCATTTCAGCCAAAAAAATGCTATCTCTATCGTAGGAGGCGTCACCTCCAGTGACGAACCACCCGAATAAAATACATGGTGCACCTCTATCCTGGCATGCCTCTTTACCCGATGTTCTCAGAAGGCAAGCCACTAAAAAGTGGACCAAAACTCGTGTGTCACCTGCCAGCGTCCTATCTCTTCCCCGCAAGGGGATAGCTTCACTACAGCGGGGTCGCGCCCTCTGGAACTGGCGACGCCCCAGTCCCCATCTGTGTGTCCACCGAAGACGATAGTGCCGTCGGCTTGCACCTGTACCCTGTTCAACATGTCGTCCTTGCATGTGCCCTCCTGCGAAGTTTCACGCGATGTAAAAAATTAATCCAAGGAAGAAATGAAGACGGGTATCGACTATCGTATTATTTGATGATAATGAACATATTGCCGACCGAGAGGGTAAACGTATCCTACAGGGGAAAGCTCGCGAGTGTGCCCTTCAAGTTTGAAGAAGCAGACGAACGTGTATGGCATGCTCCTAGTATACGCCACACCCGGCTTTGTTTCGGGGCGAACCACTGCCTGCAACGGCAGTATCCGCAATGCAGAGTTTTTTTTCTGTTCATGTTAAATAGTAGTAGTATCCACCGCCCGCATCGCACTTAGGAACAACATCACGAACAAGCCTTCATCACCATAGAGAACTCCAGGATATCGTAAGTACTCGGGCTAATACCAGTAGGGGAAGCCGAACATGCAGTCGGTAGTATGGTGACACCCATAACCGCCATATTCCGTTGGACCACCCAAACGTTGACGCATGCTACGGTTAACCCCTTAAGAATTCGGTCCCACTTACTTATGGAACAAACTACCTAAGATTAGTGTGGGATAAGACTTTCGGTTCTGAATGGGTTAACGCGGTGGCACGATTGTTTTCGATGAGGCTCATAACCCCGGGAAGTCTGTACTATCACAGGAGTAAGTCGGCCAAAACTCTGATTATGGGTAACATCAAAAGTGCTACCCAAGGAACAATCCCATGGCCAAACACATCTTTGGAAACACATATATAGCAACGCAATAACTAAAATCCGACAAATTAGGGGTAAGGAGACCGATCGTTCAGAAAAAATGTTTTAGTCAGAACTTGAAAAATTCTACCAGTAGCACGCGTATGTTGCCGAATCACCCGCTTGGTCGTACAATCGGGAAATAACAAGGGTGCAGCGGTGGCATCGCGTTCTCCTTTTCCGGCAAGAGAAACGTTGAAGATTCGGATGTTCGATTGCCGTGTATAATTCAGGAAGTGAGCGCGTCCGGAATGTATGGTACAGAACACCTACCACGATGTGGATCGCAAACAACAGCCCTGGATAACGTCTATAGCTGGCAATTAGATGCTCGGGGCCCTATATCACAAGGGGCAGTACATGGAGAGTAGAGCAGAACGCCGAACCCACCAAATGGCCGACGTAGGGTGGCTTGGGTCAAAGGTTCCGGGCAGGTTGAGCTAATTCAGTGACAATTTACCGGCTTGGGTTTTGCACGAGATAACGCAAGTTTCAAAGCTTGACGAGACTAACATTGAGTGTTCCCCGTAATCTTTCTGAAGCCTTTCTTCATTTGTTTACAGCCTTTGCGTCAACACCGGCGAAACCAATCCCTGCTGGTTCTAGGGGCGCATTGTCAATGACGCCATGACCGACAAGACACATAGGTCCACAGCACCAGCGATAAACAAAGCCCAGAGTGCCTAGCTTTTTAATATCAACGAAAATGCTAGGGGGGAAGCGCTGTTGCTGCTGCAGCAGCTGCCTGTACTGTTCCTGCTGTTGCTGCTGTTTCTTCTGCTGCAACGGCTGGTTGTGTTTGGCACTTCTGCTATCTGAGTTTCCAATTGACATTTTGCTGCCGTAGCGTGTTGTTTTATTCGTATGACAAGTTTCGAGTTTGCTAGACCTGATAGAGTACGGAGTCCACGAAACCATCCCAAATCACAAATAAGAATATACAAATCCGAGCAGCACGGGATCAGCGCTATCTAGGTGTGACCGTTGCTGCTGTAGGCCCTGCTGCTTTAGCTGCTTCTCTTGCTACCGTGTGCTTCGGTTCGTTTTTGCAGGGGATGTCCAGCTGGCCGTGAATCCTGTGTCATGGATTAGTTGGAGCTTGTCTTTTGGCAGCGAATTATATTTGAACGACGAGACAACGCCAACCGCCATTCACTATCAACCAACGCAAGCAAATCCATAACACTTCAAGACATAATGCTTGGCAAATTCCTAGGTACAGCTATCCAAAATAGAGGTATGACGTTTTTGGCTGACATGTTTTCTGCATGACGGAATATTTTTCTTGTGATACGAAGTTTGTTGTTTCTACACTTCATGCCAATAGTTATGTTCATCTGGTATGTAGCATGGTACACAGCATATTTATTTTCCCCTCCAACATCAGGTAATGGGTGAGGTATAGACGCGTGCTACGGTAGAGGTAGCACTTTTGGCTGAGTCGTTTTCTGAACGATCAAACTCCTGACGCCAAATTCGTCGGATTTTCATTTTCTGTGGCGAATACTGTTTCAGAGTATACTTGGGTCATGAGATTTCGCAACCGGCAGCACTTTTATTTTTTCCTCCAAAATCATTTTTTTCGGTGAGGTATGACGCTCCTCAAGTGAGGAACTCAGAAAAAAACATGATGCACCTCTTTCGTAGCATGCGTCTATAGAGCTCCCCGAGCGACCACCCTCCGGAAAACGATGGCGCACCTCTACCGTCGCTTGCGTCAACTCGAAGTACAGCAAATAGTGTATCGACCAGGTAATATGAAGCTTAGGCGGGTTGCGCCCACAAACCTCTTGGGAGTAATCATGTTATACGCCCTGGTACTACGCTCCACGCGTTAGGATCTCCTATAACTCGAGCCCCACCCCGACAAATCTAAGCGCCAGAAATTCCAGGGGTGTTCCTGTTTGGTGAACACCTGTCCCTGGGAGCGTTGTAGCTTAAAGTCTGCAGATCAGCAAGCTGTCATGGCCTTACCTGCCACCTCCACAGCTCGTTGCCGTTCGCGTCGAGTTTCACGACGGCAAAGTCGTCTCCCCCCAAGCCGTTTTCCCCATCCCGCCCTCCAGACGTGCAACCTGCCAGGACGCTAGAGCCGCTATCGGCCATGGACACAGCATTCAGTCTGCCGAACACGTTCTGTTCGTCCTGTGACATGGGACAGGGGGTGAGAACGTCGACAGAGAGGGTCGCACGCGATACTCGATAAACGTGTCACGGGGGTAGTACAAGATACGTTCAGGCGTATTCTAACAAGTAGACAGACGATAATGAAGACACCTACCCAGATATATTGGCAACATTTCGGAATGATGGTTTCATGAAAAACGATTCCGTGATAACTCACAAATGCTCCACTGCTTCCTATGTGTGCCGCCTGCTAAGGGGGCGTGCACTGTAGGTTACAGCAATACCGAGTGTCACATTTAACGATGCCGGCCTCGAGGAAGGTATTGTGTTTTGGTTTTGGCTACTGTAGTCCAACGTACACGTTTTGGTTCTGGAGTGTAAGAGTGCGGTAGCACCAGACCAAACGAACCGTGCTACCCGTTCAGGATAGCACTGCAAGGCTGGAAGCATTTCCGACTTGCAGGCTCCTCCAACAAAGAAATTTCCCAGTAACCGTTGATATGTAGTCGAAGCATGCTACGCTAGAAATGCACCGTTTTGTTTCGGAGGCTCCCTACGTGGGGGGCTCTGTACCCCACAGAAACACTGTTTTTGGATCGAACTAAACGTCCTACCCGATGAACAAAGCCGTGGCCTAAGCATACATAGAAAACAGACATTAATTCGCCGACGAGTTTGGATTCAGTAGCCCGATCGTTCAGAACGCATCTCGGCATCCAAGTGCTATACCTATATCGTAGCAGGCATTTCAGGAAAGTCTACTTGTAGCTGATAGTAGGCCTTCGGATTTGCCCTTTCGTTAATATTTCTTCGGGAAGGCATAATAAGCTGTTCAAGCCACGATTCCCAAAACCGAACGAAGGTGCACATATCGCCTCCGTAGCATCGTTACGTTTTTTCATATTTTTTTTTTCTCAAAGTCGGTGCTTGGGGTGATATTAAAATGACTTATTTCACGGCGGCGGTTGATCGTGTTGGCTTCACATGTTACTTGCACCTGTTTTCCTTCTCTAGTGAGCAATTAGACCTCAGTTCGTACAACCGTTTTGATCGTATGTTTGATTGAAGACTAGCGCATCCAAGGGTTGTTGGTTGGATTGGGCGAATCTTCATATTCGAAGCCATGTATTGCCTGCCGTATCTCCTCTGGTAGAAGCACGACACTTTCTTTCTTTTTATTTTGTCATGTTTTTTGTTTGGTTCTTTGCTTGTTTGTTGGCTTGCTTTATTGCGTATAGTTTTGTTGTTCTTTTTGTTTTCCATTCCTGCTCCTGGGTTGCTAGCAGGGTATTTTTTGCCTGTCGCATATGGCATTGTATTGTTCGCTGTGCGTAATGCACTGCAGCGTAGTATCACTGTGTCGTAGTTTTGTGGCCACAGATCTGGTACCTCTCTAGGATGAAGAATCGGCACGGACACTGGGTGTGATGGATGTCGACGGGTAGAAAGGAAGGTTAAATGTGAAGAACAAGCACACTCGGCGGCGATGTATCTAGCTCCGCGTGTGAATATCTCAGGCGAATAGACGCAAGCTCTACCCGCCGCATTGTCCACACATAATTCGTCAGAGGACGAATCCCCAGAAACCCGCAGCTGCACCGTTTACCCTGACAGTGCTGTTGTGCACATTTTATGGGTGAAAACAGATTCCCACTAGTAGGGAGTCCTCATACCAGGTGGGAATCTTAAGTTCGTTGAAAAGCAACGCCAGGATAACTATTGGTTTCCTTGCTCTCTGGCGAGTTAATAGCACCCGGAAACCGAGTTTCTCACTCGAAACATGACTGCTAATGCATTCATTTTTGCGAAACCCCGTACCAACATTCCTATACGCTAGTTCTAAATGTAATGTATAATTCGTAGTATCAGTAGTAAAATCTACTAGCCAGTGGTAACTCACTTTGAGCAATTCCACCGCCCATGAAGGTTTGGGGCAAACAGTACATACAACCCTCAACCGTGAAGGAAATCTGGAGTGAAATGGGAAATATGTCAGATGGTTGGGGCCGTTTTACATCTGACCTACGGGGAATGTTCATCTGTTTGCAATTCATTTTTCAAATGTGTTTTTTTCCAATTCGAGCTTTTGGCGAGGTAGCCTGCTAGTTGTTAACACCTGCGCAAGTTAGGGCCTCAGCCTTAATTTTTTTCGGGTACACGTATCTGCCGATATTACTGCATCTCACCTGCCACCTCCACAACTCCGCCCCTTCAGAGTCAAGCTTGATGGCGAGAAAGTCGCCTCCCAACCAATGTGAAGACTTATCGAGCCAGGCGAAATCCCCATTCGAAATCCCTGCTATCACCACAGACCCGTCTTCTGACACTGCGACAGCATTCGCCCAGTCTTTCTCAACGGTTCCGCCCTGACCGAAACAAACCACCCAAGAAAGACCGGTACATGAGACACGAGTGATTGAGGTATCGTTTCTGCATCGCCCACCGGCTACAGAGAACGCTGTAACGAAGGGAAAACGTCGTCAAGATTCGGACGTTGGACGTTGGCAATACATGTATGTGCGGCGTAACGCTCGACAGACCATTAAAGAGGGGGATTCATTCTACGGTAGTGGTGGAACGTTTTTCTCGGGAAAAAACTAGTGCGCGGCGAAGCTACTTTGGCAGCAATAATTGGTGTGTGTTTGGTTTCTAGCATATGGACGTTGAGATCCATACGTATATATTGGGATGTGCAGTCACTGCGCACTGATACGAGTGTAAGAGTATGTTAGTCTTGATATTCGGGTAAATACAGCATGCCGATAGATTACGAGTTTGTCTTACTCGTAGAGCGCTGTGTTGTATGTCCAAAGCATCTTCACCAGGAACGATGCTGTGAACGTTGCTAGAACTTAGCTATAACGTTGTTGAGAACATTACAGGGAACGCTACACACGATGGTAGAATATAACTGTCCGTAGCATGGGCATTGTACCGAGATGATCAGGTGCAGGCATCGCCCACCTTGATCACCCTACTCTTCTTTACTCCACTCCACTTTCCACTCTGCTTCTCTCCTCTTCTTCTCCCTTTCCATTGACCCCTGAGATCAATCTTGTTTCCACTATGGCGAAATAAGCGCCATTTCAAACCGTGACTTTTCTTTTTCACAAATGATCTTCACAGACACTTCGGTTCGACCTCTGCCGTTTATATCCACAGCGGAAGAGCCTCGACACACGCGTCATCATTTCAGGGTTATGAGCCTCGATTTTGATCCACGCTCCGACTGGCACCAAGGAACGACGACTCCCGGCGAGCTCGTAACGTTCTACATTCGAAGAATTTAGGTGTTTCATTGCGGAGGAATACGGTTTTCCTCCATGAACCAGAAGATAATCGTCTACCGGACAGCATCGACATCGACTCTCTTCATCGATTTGCATCAAGTTCGTTCGACAGGGTTAATACAAGGAGTACTGCTTTGACGCTTCTACGCGCGAAGTAGGTAAGGAGACTCCTGTCACGCTTTTACACGGAGAGCATGTACGAGCACTAGCAATGAGTCCGGTTTCACGCTTCTGTGCGCGAAACTCGTACTTGTACATCCAAGATCGTTTCACGCTGTAATTGCAAAAATAAGCCACCGACTATTTTTGTAACATCACACGCAAAGCCTTGTTTTTGATTCTATGATACTTTGAAGCTGTAAGTGCGAAACACGTCACAAACTATTCCTGTTCATCACACGCGAAGCTAGTTCCATACCACTTCCACGCTGTAAAGCACGAAGAAACGTTTACAAGACCTCTGTTTCGCCGCCATCACAACTAAAGTTACTTTCGAGCCGGCTCCACGCTATTCATATGCACGCGTGAAGTCGTTACTAAACTCATCCTCGCCCACTGTATATGGGGGAGAAGGCCAACAAGCGTTGCATCACGCAGACAGGCCGTGGATGAAATCGGCTACTCAGCCTGCCACGGGAGAGTCAACTCCTGTCGGTCTATCTTCTACTATCAGCTTCTACATCTACTTCGACTACTGCTGTACGAGCAACGCTGCAGCATCACTACCTCGACTTCTGGAAGCATCGAAGGTCTACCCTGCAGCAATGTTTTCAAATTGTGCTTTTCAAGCTTTAATTTCAGCATCGGAGACGACAAAATCACCATCTACGTGCTCACCAGGGTTCAGCTCAACAGCGAAACCACCGAAGTGTTCATCAAACAGCTGGCCATCACCATATCCAGCTCAGTAGGGACCAGCTACGTATTCGGCGACATCTTAGCCAAATGTTAACACTGCTCTGGGGGGAGTTCGCTGATTTTTCGCAAACCAGGGAGTTCCTAAACTTTCTTTCTGCATTCCTGGCGATTTTTCATATAGCATAGCATGCAGAAAAATTGCTCTGCAGGCGGTCACAGTGGTACTTCTTCGAGATTGGCAGACCCACTACGCCTCCTGGCGATGCCATTCAAGCAAGAAATACACGGGATGGGGCCATCCGTTTGGTTCGCGCACGACGTACGTCGGCTGGGCGGGGCGCGGGACGGGGCTACACCTTGACCTACTCCCCGCCGCCACGCCTGTCTGGTGAAGTTTGGTGATACAACGCTACGCATGATGTACTCGTAGTGTCAAGCAAGTATGATGTCGAGCGGCGTAACAGGTAATGTTTCATTTGGCGTTATATTTCGGATGACCTGGATCATGAAATCGTGATTATGTACTCGGACTCACCCATGGCATGGGCCATGGACCATCGAGACAAGACCAACACGATTGATTGTGCTTCGCATCACACACACGAACGACGAACGACCGTCTGACCCACTCCGCTTCCTGGCGATGCCATTCAAACCATATTCCACGGACATGCATACACGTTGTTGCCAGCTGGGCGGAGCGGGGGTGGGGGCTACGCCCCGACCCGCTCCCCTCCGCATCGTAGCTTGTATAGCTATGCATGGTATTCATCATGTATGCCAAGCTTTTGTACGTAACAACTTACAAAGTTGACGCAACAAGAAGAGCTGAGCCCAATAAAACAACTCAGAACAAAAGGATGAAACACTGAATTCGTGCGTGATTAGCGCCAGATTAGTTGGGGACCGGTTGGAACGTTAGAGCCGAGTTCTATGTATCAGGATAGTTGATTGGCGACAGGTCCATTGTTGGTCGAACTTGGATTAGTATCAAGTTACGGGGAGGGGATGACAAACAATCGATGGAATTAGACGTCAAAACAATGTTGGAAGGCAGGGGATTTGGGGTTTTAAATAACTTGACAGTACAGCACCCAGTGAATAAATCACTGGGAATAGCACCGATACAATGCGGCACAACCGCAACAACAACAACCGGCACTCGCACTCTTCGAGCAACTCGGCCCCGCACAACATTACGGACCGACTACGGGGACAGGTCTTCACCACCTCTTCAGGTCTACATCACCATCATCAACATCATCTCACATATATCTTCATCTACTCGTACACGTTTTGGTCTGCTGTTCTACGTACAAGATCGTCACCAACACCACTTCGTATTTTACGTACAAGGTCTACGCAACACTAGCACGGAAACGAAGATCGACATCATCATGAGCAGAAGCAACTACTGTACTGTACGTGCTACAGCTGCATTGTACTGCTGTAGGTGGCCCTTTTCTGTCTTGTATTTATCTTGGTTTTCGTGGCAGGAGTATTTTGTTATACATTATATTTGTTGTGTTCGAGTAGTAGAGTATTTGCACACGAGTGCGTTTATTGTAACATCAAACATGACGCACACTGCTGTATGCCGTAACGGGTAAACATCTGCCTTGTTAGTATAGCTTTCCACAGTTTTAACTTTGAGTACGTATCCTAAATACACACTCACAATGCTGAATGTATTACACACATATCAGTATATATAGCTGGACACATACCTGTATAAGTCCACGTTCTCGTTTCGATTTCGTTCGATTTCTTAGTCCTAGGATCCATTGGCGTGGCGTAGCATATAAGTACAGTAGACACTTTATTACGCTTTCTTTGCTAGGATATAGCTCGCTGGTCAACACCACAGCACCACGAGTAAATTTTTGCGATACGATTGCGCCCAACGTACGAGTAGTCTATTGCTGTACTATCTGTACGCCTAAATCTTTTGCGAGTACGTACGTACATACCTGTACCCAACTGAATAGTACACTTTTTCGCTGTACTCGACGAACTTCATCAATTTCTACTTCGATTTCATGTTGCTCGAGGTATTCAGGCAGGGGGCGCGTTGAATACCCATCATACGGGTTGACGCTTCTTTTCGAGGGTATACATCTCTGGTATTCACACCACGATGTGTTTTCTTCTTTGAATTTGCTTACACCAGGTACTACTCTGTAGTATTCATATGAGTACGTATGCACGTCTATACTACGCACTGGACGCGTCTCAGTTTTATCAATTGTCTCTTCAGCTATACAATGTTGATTGCTGGTCAAAGGAGTATTCACACGTACTCGTACATACAGTAGGTCAGTGTTATTTTTGTCTGGGTACACACCCACCGACTTTCTTTGTTCCTGCAAGATTACGGACTATTTCCGTAGCTCTGTTAGTGTAGTATTCAATTGAGGGGGCGGGTTGCAAGTTGTTGTTGTTGTTGTTGTTGTCTTCACATTAAACTCGTTTCAGTTGCTAATCCCTATAGTCTGATCTAGCAAGATCACAGCCCGTGGTCACAAAAGTGCTGGAGCCATCAGAGAATCCTAAAGAACACGCACACTTATCATAGCAGGGAAAGGATACACCAGTCCGAAGAGGTACACCTAAAATCCCTACAGCATGTTATGCGTGTCCAAAACTGAACTACACGCCCGCAATCTCCATTCGACTACAGCAGCATCCCCCCCCCCCCCCCCCTCCCACTCTTTACCAATGAATTTGCCGACTACAGCGTAACTACTGTCTGAAGTGCTGTCTGTACAAAAACAAACGGTAGGCGTGGGAACAAGATGGAGCACGCAGCTGCTGTCTGAAGTGCTGCCAGAATGACAGTCCGCGGGCACAAAGTGAAAAAGAACAGCCAACCAAAGCCATCATGTCCATTGACAATTACCCGAATCTATCCTGAACGGTCTGTGTTAGGCACAGCATTATAAACATCGACACTGATTAGGAATCGTTCCACATTGAAGGGGTCTTCCACGATCAGGCACACAATGAAGGCACCCGGGGTGTCCGCGCCATCTCTGCCGCGTCTCTCTACAAAACCAGTGACGTCATCCACACAGACCCAACAACAAAATTCAGGGGAAAAAACGAAACAAAAATTGTCAACAAAAAATGTTTGTCCGTTCGTCACGGGTCGATGTCGTCCGTGCTCCGGATGGCTGCTCCGCGCTGCTGTGCTGTTGCTGCGGCGCGCTGCTGTGCTCCGGCGCGCCGCTCCGGTGCCACTTGGCCAGTCCTAGCACGACCACACTCGATCCGCTCCGTCCGTACTCGCTCTCGTTGTTGTCCTTCCCGGTCGGCTCCTCGCTTTCTGCCTCGTTGCACTCAGGGTGCTTGGTCTGGAAAATAAAATTCTCGCGCTGAAGGGATTGACCAGTCCAGGCTTCAGCTCGTCGCCACACGCTCCCTCCTCCTTTGATGGCGAAGCCAGGTTACTGAGACGACAGTACAGCTCCCTCTAGCAAACACACCTAGGGCCGTGTACGTAGTGTCCGTCCACCTTTCTGATGGCATCTGCCTCCGCGCACAAAAGTGAGATGGACATTGCTGTCTACACCGACGGCCAAAAAGGCCCGTGCATCTGAACTCTTGCGCCTGACGCACCAGTGCCGATCCAACTCCACCGCTGCACACGCTTCGCGGCGGGTGCGCAGCAGCAGCAAGAAGGTATCGGTCCGCTTGAGGGTGAGCCTAGCCTTGCTCGCTAGAAAGACCCCCCCCCTCGCTATGGGCCATGCCACGGTAAAAACTTTGCCGAGGCAGCGAGGGGAAGAAGGGTGATAAAAATGTCTACGCTTTTCATTGTAGGTTATGACTCAGTGGTCATGCGCTATGACTCAGTGGTCATGCACAACAGCAATTACTTTTTCTGACACGAGTACAAACATATTGTCACCGTCATCACACGGGACTGAATATGTAGTGACCTTTATGTATACTGTTTTCCATATCGCCGCTGCATTCTCGCAGGACTGAATATTGTACCATTATTTCATTATTTGATCCTTCATTTTGATTTTTGAGTATCAGGTTTCTACACCGTAAGCGTTACTCCAGCTACTCCACCTACCGACTTTCATCACGGGGGCGTGTTAGCATATGGACGTTGAGATCCGTACATATCTATTGTGATTTGCAGTTAGTACGCACTCATAGGGGTATATGAGTATATTAGTCTAGATATTCGGGTAAATACAATATGCGGATAGATTACGAGTTTGTCTTACTCGTAGTGCGCTGTATTGTATGCCCAAAGTATCTTCACCAGGAACGATGCTGAGAACGTTGCTAGAAAGTGACTATAACGTTGTAGAGACCATTTCAGGGAACCGTACACACTACGGTAGAATGTTACTGTCCGTAGCATGGCATTGTACCGAGATGATCAGGTGCAGGCATCGCCCATCTCGATCACTCTATTCTTCTTCCCTCTTCTCCTCTTCTGTTCTCTTCTTCCCTTTTCAGATCAATCTTCTTTCCAATATGGACACATAAGCGCCTTTTCAAACCATGAATTTTCTTCTTCTTCACAAGGGATCTTCACAGACCACTTCAGTGCCACCTCTGCCATCTATCTCCACACAGACAGAGATTCGACACAAGCGTCATTATTTCACATAGAAAATACGATTTGTTTGCGCTACGAAAACAGCTTCGAAGATCGAAACATTTCGGGTGATACATTGAGCCACTCGTGTCATGGATCTCGGAAAATAAGCCACCAACCTCTAAAGGGTAGCATTGTTCCAATACTATACCGCTCCTGAAACGCAGAGCCTGAGCAAATATCGGTTGCTAGACCGATATTCCACGATAGCAGGTCTGAACATTTTGGCCAAAATTAGTTTCTGAATGACGCAGCTCCTTAAAACCCCAAATTCGTCGGAATGCCCACCCATTTGTTTTCAGCGGTATGTGTAACAGATAGGCCGTGTCATATATTCAACATCTGGTTGGACTCTTGTTTCCCTCTTGAGATCAGTTCTTGGAGGCGTGCTATGTAGAATAAATGTAAAACGTTCTTTTGGTAAACATATTTGCGGAAGGAACGGGCACCGTAACCCCTTAACCGTCGGAACTTCCATTCGTGTGTTCACGTCTTTTTCATTGCCTACTCCAGGCCGTGGGAATGTTCATCTCGTAGCGTTTCTAGTTTTCCCCCTCGGGTGAGTGTTTGAGACTACTGCCTGTTTAGGGCTCGTCAAGTGGCCACCTTCCGAAAAAAACATGGTCCACTTTCTATCGTAGCATGTTTCCTTTGTTTAGTGAGGTATGCACTGTTCTAACTTGGAGCAGCTCTCTACGTTAGTGTATTGACCCCCCCCGTACCGTGCCGTCTCACCTGCCACCTCCACAACTCGGCCCCGCCGGAGTCAAGCTTTACCGCGGCGAAGTCACCTCCCAGCCAATCGGGAAATGAAGTCGAGGAGTTGTCGGCCTCAACGGTGCTGCGGTCGAGGAAGTGCCCACGCGAATGCCCTGCTATCACGACAGACCCGTCTTCTGCCATCGCGACAGCGTTCGCTATGTCGTGCCCGACGATTCCGTCCTGACCCAGAGTACAAATATATATATATATATATATATATATATGGCGGTATCGGAGCGACTTGTTACCCCACACCCACCCAATTGTTGACATGCAAGAAATCACGGTTCTGATCGGCGAAGATCGTGGGGATCATACGCCAATCGTGCGCCTTTCTCGGCCGCTGTTGAATTTCACAATACACGAATAATAACTGTAGCTTCGCGCGTCCTGGATGTGGCCAAACAACTCGCAGGTGTGGTACGCGGGTTCCACGCGTGCCGCAACAAATGTATACACCATGAACTGTAATCACCGCATGAGAACAAAACAGTGTTACGCGGTTATATCGCAGTGGTCGGCGTCCCCGAGTATGACCTAAGCCCGTCGAATATGTAACCCCGGGTTCCCCTCCGCCCCACATCGGTTCACTGCGTTACCTGTCAGTATCGCCAAACCAAATGGGATACAGGCTTTAAATGGCCAAGAAGTAGGCTGCCGTTCAGCCAAGTGTCTCTGAAGGTGTCAAATACCAGGACAGAAGCGTGATACGATAGAGGTAGCTCGTTTTGTTGAATTGGATTATGTCTGATGGGCTTCCTTAAATCAAACGCGTCGAACGTTTCGTCTTGTGAGATGAAAATATATTTCCATGGTATACACCTACCTAGCTCGAAGGAATATTGATCGGGTTGCTCTCATAGTTTTCTCCAGAATCAGTGTTTAGACTACTGCAGGTACTGAGGTCCTCAAGTGAGAAGCACAGACGAAACATGGTGCACCACTGCCGTTATGTGCGTCGACACCTCCCCCCCTTTAGGCTGGCACTACTGTAGTAACAACGTTCAAGGCATTTAATGCAGTTGATGCACCGTGCAAACCGATGCCTCGTAGCAAAATAAGCCCCAGCGCGGCAATCACCTGCCACTTCCACAGCAGGGTCCCGTTGGCGTCCAGCTTGAAGGCTGCCATGTTGGTACTCCCGACGTTTGTGCTGTGGCAATCCCCGCAGACTGTACCGGCCACCACCACAGACTCTTCGTCGCCGATCGCTATCCCGCAAGCAATGCGCTCATCTCCTGAGCCGTCCTGGTAAAATAACAGCGTGTTCGGGATAAACGAGTTACCGTCTATTATTGTGCATTGAACGTCAGCATGGAAAACATTGTTGGGATGACTCGTCGGCAGATTTTCCCAGCTCGAAAACCATGCTGCCATGTCAATGTGGGGGGGCTTGCTCCGTAGGACTGAGACTAACCTTAAATGCGATCACCCTCACGCCCCTGACAACACGCGCACTCGAAATATAAATTGGACTTGCCAAATCCTGGCACACGCTCATGTTTTGAAATAATTGCGCGCTGGACCGCCTAGGCGGGTTATAAGTTAGTTGCGGTATATACACGGTCCGTCGAACGAAATCAAAACACAGCAACAACACCCTACGCGTATATGGACGAGTTTCTCACCCGTAATATACTTTTAGCCGGAGGATCTCAATGCTGCTTTATCCCTAGGAAGCGACAGGCAGTGTGCGAGGGACCAAGGACAATCGGTACGTTCAGAGTGCTCGTGGACTCATCTTTGGAGGCCGGCAAGGTCGACGACCGATGAATTGAGTAGCGCGTTAGCGTCAAACTGTCCCAAGTGATGCTCACGAGAGTGCTACTGTAAGGGGTTGAGAGAAAAATGTGTTTAAATGGTATCATATTGCCAGGTGAGGTATTTCGACGCATACAACATACCTACTGTAGTTTGTTTTAAACTAAAGTATGCAACTTCAAATCTTAATCCTGTACTGCGGATTCCAGTCCGGGTATTGGGGTCATTTAGAGGGGGGGGGGGGGGTGGATTGTCCTTCCTGAACAACACCGATTTGTTCTCACCTGAAAATGCCACAGCAAACCGCCACCGCCGTCGAGCTTGATAACATGGAAATCGTTGACGCTGACGCCAGCTAGGACGACGGATCCATCCTGACACATGACTGCCGCGTCGATTCGGTTGCCGCAACAGCCCGCGGTTCCGGTTTGCTGATCGTCGACGTACGGACCAAGGCGGTGCAGGCCATCGTTGTTGTATTGATGACGCATGATGCAGGTGGTCGAAGCGGTAATACTAGGACGTACAAAGTTTTGTCACGTAGCAACGAAGAGTGCCTCTCGCAACGCGATAAGGAGGCGGCTTTGTTTCGGAGCTCAAGGAACTATAGCAGAATGTGACGGCTACCTAACCTCCATCGAATCCGATCGCTCATGTTAGTTGTCGTGAGGCATACTACAGTATATGTGCCCCTAATTGTTTCCGGGCCTAATAACTTGAGAAAATAATTACTCGCCCAGAAACTGACTTTACCAAAAACGGAAAGTACAACCCGATGCAGCATCAGATGGCCGTGGTATACTCCAGATAAAAATGGAGAAAAATGGGTTAAGGAGCCGTGTCACCCAAAAAAATGTTTATCCAAAAGGACGCGTGCTACGGTAGAGGTAGTAACTTTTGGCTGAATCGTTTTCTGAACGATCGGGCTTCTGAACAGAAATTCGTCGGACATTCATTTTTGTGACGAATAATGTTTCAGAGTATACTTCGGTCATGATATTTCTCATCCGGCAGCACTGCTATTTTCCTCCAAAATCGTTTTGTTCGGTGAGGTATGACGCTCCTTAGGTGAGGAGCTCAGAAAAAACATGGTGCACCTCTATCGTAGCATGCGTCAAAGGTACTCCCTCTATCGTAGCACGGATCTTGTGCTCGTACTAGGTTTGAGACATTTAATTGGCCCGCCGTTTGTGTGTTAACACTTGCTTTCGGGCTTGTGTAATACTTCGAAGAAATGGTGGCGGTACTGTTCAACATGGCAGATGAACGCCTATCAGCTAAGAACGATGCAAGCCCAGTCATGTTTCGTGAGTAAATATTGCAATCCGTTAGGAAGGACCTCTTGAGGAAATATTTTGTCGATCACATTGTGTCCGTGTGGTTCTGTATTCGGGAATCGTGGTCCGCGATCGAAACAATCTGGCAACTTATAGTTAGTTGCAAAAGCAGTGCAGCCGGGTTCCTTGCTCTTTTCTTCGCCGTTTCGTGTCCGCTTTGTGATTGACAATGTCAGGGATAGGGGTTGGATTCGGTGTAGACGCGTGCCACGATAGAGGCGTGCCATGTTTCTTGTGAGATCCTTACTTAAGGAGCGTCATACCTCACCGAATTGGTTTTTTGGAGGTAACTAAAAGTGCTGCCGGGTGAGAAATCTCATGACCGAGATACATTTTAAACATTATTCGTTAAAAAAAAAATGATTGTCCGACGAATTTGGGTTAAGGAGCCCGATCGTTTCAGAAAATGAATCAGCCAAAACGCGCTACCTCTACCGTAGCACGCGTCTCTACGCCCTTAACTTGATAACACCGGGAGGTTCTTCCTAGCAAGCACAACAATGCAATACATAAGCAGCCGACGCCTCGTAGATATCCTTTCGTGCGGGTTTTTAAAAGGAGCTTATTTGTAATGAGTACCCAATTCCACGTGTGAAAAAGTGCTCAATATGTTTAACAGCGATGTTTGGATGCTCAATCTAACCGTTTATCAACAAAATCGCTGCTCAAACACATTGTAACAGTGATCTTCAACAAAAGCTCTTAAACAATGTTGTTCTAAAAAACGAAACGTTCAGTGTAAACGTTCTTGTCTCTCTATATGAGCAGTCGATTCCAAAACGCCCGATGTCCGATGTCCTGATCTAGTTTGTCACAGGTTCACACGAACAATTACAGCAGCAACAGACAGCACGCCTTTCACCACGCACCTGAGCAATCCGACCTTAGGGGCTTCTCTTTTTTTGCCACATATGTTTTGAGCAGGTGGAGCTCCTCGAGTGAGCAACTACCCCTGAGTATTACATTGTGAGAGTTCATGTATGTGGCTTAAGCTAGGACCAGTGCACCAAATAAAATGTTGACGAGTTGAGCGAACAAACGATATTTGAAGTATTTTTTGTGGGTGAGATGTTGAGCTCGTCCCATGCGAGAAGCTAAGAAACTATAGCACCAAACCCTGTCGTGGTTTATAATGCTTACCTCCCACTTCCATAGGACGGTGCCATGTACGTCCAGCTTCACAGCCGCCCACAAGGCACCCGTAGCACCGACGGTGGTCGTGTTCCTATTTGAATATCCTGCTCATTATAATAAAAAAACGGACAAACGCAATACAGGCGGTGACGCATGCGACGGTAGAGGTGCACCATGCTTTTTTTCCGAGCTCCTCGCTCGAAGAGCTCCATAGCTCACCGGAAAACGCTTTCTGCAGGAAAAACAAAGTGATGCCCCATGAACAATCGCATGACCAAACAATAGTCGGAAACATTTTTTCAACACAAGAGTGAAAGGAACACGATTTTGGGTTAAGGAGACCTGCTGCCGATCAGAAAACGTTTCAGCCGGAAAGTGCTACCTCTATCGTAGCACGCGTTCGGTGACGACTCCGTTCTCGATGAACATCGTTTATAAATAACAGTAGATTCCATCGTGTATTGTTTTCCTTTTATAAACTGTTAGTAGTTGCCAATATAACTTCAACACGCGGTGCCACTTCCGGCGTAGAGAAGCATCGATTTGTTTACGTCATCAACAATAACCCCTGTAGGCTGTTCTGATCAGCCCTGCAACGGTGTATGGAGGGAGTACGTTGGGGCTAAGCATATATTGGCCGACAGAGACTCTCAGCTTAGAATGTACAGGAGTACGAAATGCCTTCTGCTGTGCCTTGTTTTCCTTTGTTTGTTTGTTCGTTCATTTCACCTTGTAGAACTCATCGTTAAAAAGAAGGAAATACGTTAAATCCCATAGAAGACCATCGACGGTGCAGAGCACGTAACATATTCAATATTTCTCTTTGTTAACCCAGAATCAAGAATCGTGCGAGATATAGCGCTCCACCAGATGCCGGTGTACCAGAGATGGCCTGAGATTGATTGTGTTGTCCGCCATGCTCTTACGTGGTAGCTCTTCAATTCCGGAGTATCTGACGCCGTCGTACTGGCAGTACACTGACAGTACACACTTATACAATATAACACTTTCATTGGACCATCAGTATATACTGTATACCGCCAGAATCCCAGCGTTTACACGTCACCTGCCCAGACCGAAGATCCGTCGGACCCCATCGCTACCACTTTCAAACCGTCATCGGTTTGAGTTCCGCCCTGAAAAAACGCACGAAGAAACAACGCACGCCACATAAACTGCAGACTTAGATCGGGAATGCCCGGAGACAGCCGACAGTATAGTACGTACAAGGTCTGACGTTAAAACGTTTGCATGCAGAAAAGTGAAAAACAAATCACAGGAATTGTAGAAATAATTGAGAGACAGAGAAGAGTACTGGTAGCCAGCCGTCATAGGCTGGAAGTCGGGTTTGACCAAAAGAAACACAAGCGAAAGTAACAAGAGAGGGATGACGATGACAGGACATATTTTCGCTTTGACGGGAGCATCCCGTGTGTGCGTTTGACTTTGTTTCGACACACGAACAACTGGCGTGCCAAACCACGTAGTTTTGGTGACATGTGGTGTCCCTCAATTGGATATGTTTAAAGATCCACGCCATCTCCAGATATGAACCAATGACACAATTGCATCCGCCGCAAACATGGCACACACACTTTTATACTTATGCCTGTCCGGTAGAAATAGGTATTAATAGTACATAGAGTAGCAAGGCCTGCTGCACAAATTCGGCGTCAAAACCCGGCCCGCACAAAATTTAGTTGGTGTAAAAAAAACAAATCGTTATGAGCTACCAGGTATAATTCAATAAAGGAATAACACCAAAATATATGGTGACAAAGTATCATTGCTGGTTGAAGGCCATATATCACTCCAACATTAGGCAATAAGAAGCTAAAGTGTTCACGCAGAGGTTTGGAGATATTCTTTGGAAATAGACACACATGTTCTATGAGCCCCTGCCGATCCGTTAGAGGCTGGTGTGTTGTGTGTGTGTTTTGCCCAGACATTTCCCTTTTTTTCATTGAGATATGGGTCATACGGAATTCCGAATCTTCATCGACGAAACAAATAAGAAGGATTCGTCAATGTTTTCGCAGGGCCGTAGACAGCGCGTGCGCAGAGTTGATCAGGGCTCATCACATGATAACATCATGGCTACTTGGACCGTGGTGCGGTAAACGTGCAAACTCTGGCGTCGCCTCGCCACCGCTATTATTAGGAATAGGTTTAGGTATATATGCGTTATTTTTCGTTTATTTTGTATGTTTTCCTTTTTCCCCCCCATCCTCTTTTACTATCTTCGCCCTTATATTGTCCTTCCTTCATTGTCGTAACTCAGATCCGGGTTGAGAAAGTAGTATTCCCCCCCCCCCCGCCACCACGGTTCGTGCCTTGCGTTTATATCGCGAGAAGATTTTAGCACTTCATTTCCTCGTCAACTGTCGTCGAATTGTGCTTATCCACGCTTTAATGCGCTCTCGACAGTTAGTTGGTGTCATTTGAGAAAACAAAAAACCCTATTCGGAGACTCAAAACCACGACCTCCAACCTGTCCGGCTTCGTGGTTACGGCCGGCTTTGGATACGAATAAACCTCGATCAAACGCAAAACAAAAACTTACAAATACTTGCGTAAAACGTTTCGAAAACACACCTTGGACCAAACGAAACCGGCTCGTTCAGTAGAAGGATGAGTTTCTTGTTACAATTAGTTCGAGAACGCCTCACTGTTAATCGTGTTGACGTATTTGAAGGCCTGACATTAGTTGGGCCGCATTTTCGGCGGTAGTGGCGGTGTTACCTACTTGAAAAAAAGTGACGATGTCACCCTCTTCCGCTGTTCACAGTGGCCGGTGGATATGCATGAAACAACTGCTGTAAGTATCGCTACACTCGTATATAGTTAGACTCACAGGCTGGATCTTATGGAATATTATTTTTTTCATTAACGGAAGGAAGTCGGATTTCCCACTTCACAAAAACGCACGACATCGTTGTTCGATGTGCTACGTATCTTATGGCGATTCTGGCTTTATTTCATGGGGGATCAGACGCGTGCTACGGTAGAGGTAGTACTTTTTCGCTGAATCGTTTTCTGAACGATCGGGCTTATTAACCCAAATTCGTCGGACTTTCATTTTTGTGAGGACTAATGTTTCAGAGCATACTTCGGTCATGAGATTTCGCATCCGACAGCACTTTAATTTTCCTCCAATTATTTTTGTTTCGGTAATATTTGACGCTCCTTAAGTGAGGAGCTCAGAAAATACATGGTGCACCTCTATCGTAGCATGCGTCATCAAGAAAAGCAGAACACAGTTCATATTTTAAACTTCACGACACGAGCGAGTGATTCATGCCGGGTCCGGCGATCAACCTTCGTCGCCAGCGCCTCGTGGAAAGGGAACGGAATGCGGAACTTCTGGGGGAGGTCCGCAAGGCTGGACCAGCAAGGAGCTCTCGCTTTCACCGAGCACTCGTTGCTTGCGACGTCGTACGAGTCAGAAACAAACCGATGGGCTGCTGTTTTGGGTGTCTCGAACTTGTGCGGTGGCGTAGCTATGGTTGGACGGCTACAACACACGCGTTATCGACTAGTTTTTTTTCTGAAGCTCTCCCTCTCCGTGGTGGTCGATGCACGGGTGACGTGCCCCTGCTCGGTACCAGGGTAGCCGTGCCCGTATCGTCGTGACCATCATAGCCAACAGACTCCCAGTCTATATAACCCATACCCAGTTGTACAATGCATCCGAGGTCTCGTGCAAAAGCGCTTTCAATCGCTTTTACAAGCGGTTGAAAAAAGCAGGGAAAAACAAATATGTTGTCAGATTTTATCGATGATAATATCTCGCAGGATATTTGTTCCCACCAAACAGGCCCACATAAGACGCGATTATGATCAAATCTTGTAATATTTGGGACCAGATACCTCAAAGCCTCCGGAAGACTTGTAAAATCACCTCAAATAATGTTGCATAAGATCCAGCCCCAGTACAAATTTATAAACGCGACATGTGGCTATTGGCAGTTCGCGCGGCAAAGATAAAAAATGGAATGACATCAACTTCTGCTCTTAATACAAATAAAACACAAACCTCAAGGACGCATGACGATAGTAGGTCTTCCTCGGGCTAAGGTTAGAGTTCGGGTGTCGGAGGGTCGGCTTCAGGCGCCAAGCACAAAATGCCTGTAAATTTATACTAAAGAGTTGCGATGATGAAGATTTAGGTACAAGCAGTACTGGGCGAAGCATGATGATAGTAGATCTTCCTCGGATTAGGGTCATGGTTTGGGTCGGAGGGTCGGCTTTAGGCGCCAAGCACAACAACCCCGTAAATATATACTATCAGGGTGGAAAATCTACTCTTGTGACCATGCCTCGTCGAGTACTCTGCGTACTTAAATGTTAATCATCGCACCTTGGAAGTAGATCTTAACGAGGGTTTTGTGATTGGCGCCTGAAGCCGACCCTCCGACCCGAACCTTACCGTAACCCGAGGAAGATTTACTATCATCATGTTTCGTCCAGTACTGCGTGTACCTAAAAGTTCATCATCAGCGGGCCCGAATTATTTAGGACCCAGCCAAGAAGTAGCATCTGTCAAACCGCAAACAAAGCAACAATGGTACTAAAAGCAGTGCCTTGAGGTAGAAGGGTCGTTTAACACCAGGTTCGATTCAGTGCACAGAAGACAGTAGTAGTAGTGGTGCTGTGAGCAGGGCATCTTATACATATGCCGTTACGATTCTTTTAGAGGGTCCTCCAAAAGACTTTCTAGCCACCGCTGTCACCTTTGGTCTGTACTGCACTCTGAAGCGCTACGTACGTTTAGTATTGCAAGCAAATGTCCATATCATACCACCCTGTCCAGCAAAATATGCACCTTTTGTAAATCAATCTTCCATACAGAGTGGTACGCACGAAACGTGTCGAGCAGCGAGAGCTAAAGAAAAATACGAGTTATAAGAACACTACAACACCCTTCTCGTGCTATATAAACTTCGGCCTTCCTCCTCGGGAAACTTCCCGCGGGAAAAAGTTCGCAGGATTTCGCAGGAGATGGGTGATGGTTGTTTTCCCCGTTCCCGCGCAACTATTGTTCCCGTGATCACATCCAGTCAGTTGCCGAACAAATTTTGATATGCAAATCCCCACCCGAACAGATTTAGTGGGAAAAGCTAATTCACCGTTGTGTCCCGTTCGCTTGCCGTAAAATCCCGTGGAAATCTCGATTTCCCAAATTCCGTGCACACCAAAACTGTTGGAAAAACAAGAATCCCGCACGAATTATTCCCGCGTCTTCAGCGTGCACGGAATCACCAAATGGGATAAGTACGCACGTCGAACGACGCCTCGAGTACTCGTATCTGCCAGGTACGTATCATATTATACGGTAAAAGGGCTCCGCACGGGTGCCGGCATTCGCCGATTCGCCGGCACCCATGCTTCGGGTAGGGCGGGGAAGTAGTTGGAATTATTCCATCCGACATAAACCAAAAAAATGTAAATCCAAAGGAATGCCAAGAGTTTCATCCGAAATTCATAATTAATGAGGAGATAAATCCACAACAAAAATTCAGGCATACGAGCCGGGCGACGCGTAACACGAAACAAAACTTCTCTAAAGTCGTATCTCACGAACCACGGCAAGCCAGGCTACGTTTATATATATTGGGGACACTAACCCTACATACCACTGCTTGTGCAAAAAAAACATGTATACTCTTGATGAAGTTTTCTTTACTTGTGGTTTTCCCGACTCGATCTCGTCGAGATATCCGCGAAAACTCAACAACACCAACTTCTTTCGACACAAAATTTAACATCGTATAAAATTCGCATTTCCAATAAAAACAAAACTTAGTGTAGAGACAATGATGAAGACACAATGAGAAGAGCGATCAAATTCTCGTTGCGTAATTCGCCGCCCTTCAAGAGTTATTACCAAAACCGATTCCACACACAGTAGTGTCAAGATATTACGAAACAAATGGAATTTCTGCGATGCCCCGCTCAATGTTTGAAAAAATTGCATTGTGCAGGATCTTCGTACTACCACTACGTACTGTGTGTTCAATGCCAAAAATAAAGGGCTTACAAATTTTCCCGCTCCTAGTGAATGGATGTCAGAGTACAACATCTATTTATTTGCTGGGGGGTGGCCTGTTTTTTGCCCGATTTATAATTATTGAACATTCTTACTATAGGTAGTACAGTAAACACCGATCTACATGCTGAATACGTTGAACACTTAAATTCATTTTTTTTGGAACGTACAGATCGTACGGTTTTCCGCCTTTATACTCGTATCATTATTGAAGATGTGTACACATAATCAACATGCTGTAAACGTTGAATAGTCGCTTTCATTTTTTTTTTAATACTAGGATGTTCGTACTACCTACTGCTGTGTGCCCAATGCCCAAAATAAAGGCCTCACAAATATCCCCTCTCCATTTTATATGGATGTCAGAGTCCAACGTCTATTTGCGGGGGCATGGCCTGTTTTTTGATGATTTATTATTCTTGAACATGTGTATTGGTATATACCAATCTACATGCTGAATACGTTGAGCAATATATTTGTAATTGGTTTTTGGAACGTACAGATCATATCCATCTGCCCCATACAGGCTTGCGGAAACGTTAGCAACCAAGCGATTTTCTGCATCACCCTTGCCTGTAAAAACACCCAGCAAGAGCTACTTATATATTATCCGACAATATAAAGCAGGTATCTTCGTACTACCATTTATTTTTATTTTTATTTATTTTTATATTTTATATGTACAAGGGTCCCCTTCGGGGAGTGGGGTGGTCCCCGCGGGGTGGCGCAAGCTGGCGTACTACAGCGTGAAAACGACCAATCGTCAGCCGGTGGACACCGTAAAAAACGGCTGTAGCTAACGTGCATGTTTAAATTTGTAAGCAAATTGGCGTTATGCCACATGAAAAATAAATAAGTTTTTTTTTATCACAAATCGCGACGTCAACGTTTTTTGCGTTTGTCAAGCCTTATTATTTTCAAGGTCTGTGAGAGATATCAGAATTGACCAAATTGTCACATGGTTTATCACGTTTCGTGACATTTTTCGTGCGTTGGGCATGGCTTTATGTACCGCAGCAAACATCATATCCTTCTCGTATACGTATAGCAGACGGCAGCAAGACGCAATTACATGATGTACACCAAGCAGTATACAGCAGTAGTAGTGGCGAGCAGTGGCGCAACCAGCAGCAGCATAAACATCATTACTATATATAGTACCTGCAGAAAGCGCCAGCACCAACAATGAATTCCTACTGCGACATAGTATAGTTTACGTTCAGCAGTAACAGCAGCACACTATTGTTGCCGAATGTAGCGTACAGCAAAGCAGTACAGGTAGCAGCTGCAGTACTCGTACAACTCTACTACCCGGACGTCTGTTGATTGTTGTTGTAAGCATGTATGGTGTGAATGTACCTGGTACATGCATGCGCGTACGCACATGCTTACGTACAGCAATGTACGTACCTTCCTCATCGCCTAAGGGAAAAAACGACGTACTTCGGGTATGGTCGTACTTCATATATAAATTCATACATACTGTACCTGGAATACGATATATATGTGCACGCACAAATCGATAGTAACAGCAACAGTACACAGCAGCGCATAAAATAGTGGTTCGGCGTCTGTTACGCGCGGCGCAACAAGCGGCTCAATGAGTGTTGCGCGCAGTGCAACCCGCCGGTGGCGCGTGTTGCGCGCCCCCGGAGGGCCCCCCGGGAGGGCTCCCGGAGGGCTCCCGGAGGACCCCCGGAGGACCGCCGGAGGCGAAAAAATTGCGATCTACAAGTACCGAGTACAGCAGCTGAGCGCGACGGCGTGCATCATCACGTGCACGCCGCCGACAGCCTCTTTATTTTTTTTCAAGGCCCAGGCTAGGAAGCTATAACTCTCAGCTCCTCTTCAGTGAACGGAGGAAGCCCTTAAACGCCACGTGCCGAACAGCGACGGCGATGCAGCTGTCGAAGTCTGGAGCTTTACCTCCGTGTGTTGGGTCGACCGCTTGGTTCTCGTCGAACTTCGCCGATGGAGCTGGTGTAAAAAATGGGCTTACGGCCGCCATGATTGTTTTCGGGGAGCCACGGCCGGCCCACGTTGTTCTATGATATGTAGCCGTGCCCGTGGCTGTTGCTCCGGTCGCCACTGGTTGAGGTTATCGATTTATCGCGTCGTTGGTGGCTGTCGAGTACAGCCCAAACAGTGATGGATCGCCTCGGGGTCGTTCACCCAGCAGGAATATGCCATATGCCTGCTGGCCAGTGTTGTGAACCGAAAATGAAAATGGACTCGGTCGGTTTTTCGGTTTCTCGCCGAAAAGTCGGTCGGTTTCGGTCGATTTTTTTTTTTAAACCGAAAAAAAACGAAACCGAAACCGAAATGTTTCGGTCGGTTTTTCGGTCGGTTTCCCGACTAAACTAGCCAATTGGTCTACATTTCGAAGGGTTCGGTGCGCATGTGTTGGCATAATGTGACGGTATGGTGTCAAGTGGCCCTCCTGCAGTACCTGCGTCTGCTGCGCCACACACACGGTACAGGACGACATGCATATTTATAATCTGCAGCCGACAATAGCTACAGGTACAGCAGTATCCTTGTCGACATGGCGGAGCCAGCCGTGTTTCTTGTAAATAACACAGTTCGACTGTCTGCAGGTCACGAAGCCTGCCGCCGCCTTTGACGCTGCAACTCGACCACCGAGAGGCTTGCTCACAACCTTCACGGTATCATCGTCCGAGCTCTCCACTTCCACCTCCCCTTTGCCTGCACCCGCCTCTGCCTCCGGCACAAGGTCAGAGTCAGCACTGCCGCCTGAACCGGACATGGCTATCCTTCGCAATCTCGCGACGCACTGCTGTACCCTGTACCGCTGTACCCCGTGCCCTGTGCGACTGCTGTTGCTGCTGCTGCGGGCTGTGTGCTATGTGCTGGGTGCTGTGTGCGTATCAGATGTCCATACATAACGGGGTTTCCATGTAGATATGTAGGCGTTATTGACTTAGGGGACGGGGAAAAAAAAAACCGACCGAAAAAAACCGAGTCGGTTTTTCGGTTTCGGTTTTTTTTTCAAACCGAAAAACCGAAAAAAAAATGTCGGTTTTCGGTCGGGAAAAACCGAAAAAAAACGACCGAAAAAACCGACTTTCGGTTATCGGTTCACAACACTGCTGCTGCTGAACTCCAATCGATTCGAATCGATTCGATTCGCAAAAAATAACGTATTTTGGGACTTCTGTTGCAATTCGATCGGATCGACTTTCCCTCGCCCCAAAGTACAAATGCCTTCTCGGTGATTCTTTTTTTTACCAATCAGATGAAACTTCAGTTCGATTCATAAAAAAAAAAAACGATTTTAAATCGGTTCGATATGAAACTTACCTTCGTTAATACGGGCCCTAATAACTGTTGTACTCTTATTCATGTATATAGTATATTTACTTTTTATTATTTTTTCTTTTCGCTTTTTTCTTTTTTCTCTTTTTTTCTCTTGCATGCACCTGGATTGCTAGCAGGGTAGGTCTTGCCTGTCGTATATGGCGTTGCATTGTCTGCTCTGCTTACTGCACTGAGTGTAGTATCTCTGTGTCGTAGTTTTGTGACCACAGAACTGGTACCTTTTTAGGATGAAGAATCGGCACGGACACTGGGTGTGCTGGATGTCGACGGGTAGAAAGGAAGGTTTAATGTGAAGAACACACACACACATATACGCGGATTCATAGGTATGTTATTATGATACGTATTTATATGAATACGCGCAGCAGTTCGAGGTTTGGGATAACATGATAGTGTGAAAATATATTTTTCAATTTCGTAAACTGAATGAAAAAAGTTAATGTTAATATGTATACGTACCAGGTACAAGGTTCCCCTTCGGGATGTTGGTCACTTGAAATCCCGGGGGTGTCGCAAGGTGAAAAGAGATAGCACATGCTTCATAGTTTCATTTTTGGAGCAAACCTGTGGCATAGACTGTAAAAGTAATAGCGACGGCCATTCCTAAGGAAACAACTGTCACGAGATGATATCGTACCTGAGGTACAGTTAGTGGGCTCCCGGTGTTAGTAAACTTGAGGTTGGTGTCCAGGCTCAACGGCTTCTTTTGTTTCTGAAGTCGATCTTACTATTTTAGTAGGATTTAAAGTCGATCCCACAGCAGCGGTACTGCAGTTATCACGGCTGTTGTGCGCTGTTCAGCTGAGTATAGAGAAGATAGTTACGACAGAGCTGTTGCCGGACGAGTCCCGCCCCGGTCCTAGATAAGAGTATTCACTCGTACGTAATACCTTTTGGGCGGGTACCCTGGTACGCGTTTAGCAGCCGAGTACTCCTCTAAGGGTGCCCGTCGAACAGCTGGATATCCGGGTGTCCTGGGCCCAAATTCTCGGCGAGTATGAAGTGTTATCCATACGCGTGAAGGGTATTAGCGGTTTTGCTGTTTTGAATCGTTGCTGTAAAGCGAGGGTGATATTACTAGAACGGTGGGAATGAGGAGCGTGACAGACGCCTTCAAGTGGTCAAACTCCTAACTGCATTAAGCTACTGCGTTGGCGGTTCTTCTCTTTTTGCTGTGTTCGTGCAATCGTCATCGATTGGATCGATTTGTATTTTAAGCGATTTGTGTCAGCACAGAAACCTTTTTTGGCTCATGGGCGGCAAGTATATAGGTTGGTGGGTGTGCGTTGTGGGTTGTATGATAGGTGAGAGAGTAACTGGATGGGTCGGTTGATCCCTGGGACGGTTGTCCCAACACCACCCACCAACATTTATCGTGAAGCGATGCGCGTCAGCGCAAAAACCTTGTACAGGAGTGGATCGATGGGGTGTTCGTGGTCATTTTTGTTTTCGTTTTGTTTTTTTGTTTTCCATCCCCTTTATTATCTTCGTCCTTCCTTTCTCGCTCCATCCTATTAATTGTCGTACCTCAGATCCGGGGTCACAAACTACTCTTCTCTCCCCTACGGTTCTTGCCTCGTATTTTTATCGCGAGAAGATTTCAGCATTTTCTTCCCTCGTCAACCCTCGCGTCGAATGGTGCTAAGCAGGTCGGAAACGTAGGGCATCATGTTTGTGTACTCTTCAGGTCAAATACGTAGTACGTAGGTATACGTGAAAAAAAAGGAATAACAAAATGCAAAAATAAAAAAAAAAAGTTCCTTTGGTATACAGCAGCTATCACGAGAATATATCAGCATTTTCTTCCCTTGTCAACTCTCGCGTCGAATTGTGCTACGTAAGCAGGCCGTAAAATACGTACGTACGTAGCTATACGTGAAAAAAGGAATAATACTATTAATAACAGCAAAATGCAAAAAAAAAAAAGTACCTGGTGCAATCGTTCCAAGACCCAGATAAGTGAAGTTATCGTAAAAAAATGAAACAAAATTAAGAAGAAAAAAAAATGTTTGCGCAGGTAAGCAGGTATATACCTATATATATATATATATATAAACAGCACAAAAGTGCGAACATGCTGCTGTAGAGACAGGTCATACCAAGCATTTCCTTGTACGTACTACTGCTGTACGAAAAGCAAAGTTATAATGGAGCAAAGCGCCGGGCTGGCGTGCACCGAATGCCTACCTGGAAAACGCTCAGCCAAGCCACACACACATCACACACCACAGGCCCACCCCCAGCCACCACCACCAGCCAAGCAGCAGGGGCACCTGAATCTTGTGGCTCGTGGTGGCTGGGGTTCGTGTGGTGGTGGGTGGTGGTGGTTGTGGGTGGTTGTGGTGGTACTATGTACGTACCAGGTATGTGATGATGCTCTTGCTCTTCTCGTTCGATGACAGCGACTCAAAAACAGCAATAATATATATGAGTACGTCGTATGCCATTACAGCAAACGCTCAGCCAAGTGACACACCACAGGCCCACGACACCACCACTACACGACCCCCAGCCACCACGAGCACGAGCCACAAGCTTCAGGTGCCCCTGCTGCTTGGCTGGTGGTGGTGGCTGGGGGTCGTGTGGTGGTGGGTGGTGGTGGTGGTGGTGGTGGTGGTGGTGTGGTTGCAATCTGTGCGTGTGGACGGCTCGTCTGCAGAGTGCGGAAGCTGCCTGTTGCAGCTACGATGTACAAATCTGTGTGTGTGTTCTTCACTTTCAACCCTTGACAGCCTTGACATGCCGTGACTGTCACCAAACAACTAGTTTTTAGTGTGGAACACTCCACCCTACACCCTTGACAGCGCATGTTTTGCCTTGCTTGACATGTCTCCCGACATAAAAAAAAAAGCAGCAGCAGCAGCAGCAGCAGTGTTCTGGCAAGCGCTGGTCTGGTGTGATCATAAAAAAAAACAAAATGCTGCTGTTGCTGAACGAGTGCGTACCAGGAACCACCACCAAACCACGGGACGAAGCCACCACCAACCACCACCAGCCACTACGAGCAACAACAACTTCTGGTGCTCCTGCGGCTCGTGGGGCAGGGGTGGTGGCGGTGGTGGTGATGGTCGTCGTTGTGGTGTTTGCTGGTGATGGTGGTGTGTGTGCTGGTTGCTTTTTTAGTTGTGTGCGATGATGGTCTTCCTCTTCTCGTCCGATCATCACCGTTGTTGCTCTACTGCCGAGAAATGTGGTCTTCACTTTCAACCCTTGACAGCCTTGACATGCCGTGACTGTCACCAAACAACTAGTTTTTAGTGTGGAACACTCCACCCTACACCCTTGACAGCGCATGTTTTGCCTTGCTTGACATGTCTCCCGACATAAAAAAAAAAGCAGCAGCAGCAGCAGCAGCAGTGTTCTGGCAAGCGCTGGTCTGGTGTGATCATAAAAAAAAACAAAATGCTGCTGTTGCTGAACGAGTGCGTACCAGGAACCACCACCAAACCACGGGACGAAGCCACCACCAACCACCACCAGCCACTACGAGCAACAACAACTTCTGGTGCTCCTGCGGCTCGTGGGGCAGGGGTGGTGGCGGTGGTGGTGATGGTCGTCGTTGTGGTGTTTGCTGGTGATGGTGGTGTGTGTGCTGTGTGCGATGATGGTCTTCCTCTTCTCGTCCGATCATCACCGTTGTTGCTCTACTGCCGAGAAATGTGGTCTTCAGTTTCAACCCTTGACAGCCTTGACATGCCGTGACTGTCACCAAACAACTAGTTTTTAGTGTGGAACACGCCACCCTACACCCTTGACAGCGCATGTTTTGCCTTGCTTGACATGTCTCCTCATCGTTGCTATATACTACTGCTAGTTTGCTCTACTGCCGAGAAATCCCAGTGACACAATTTGGTACTGGCAACAGTTTAGGGCAGTCACTACCGCCTAGCTCTCCGATCTCGGCACGGCTTTCGACACGAATAGCACAGGACGGTCGGCACAAATAGCGGGCCTCTATCAGTCCCGAGCGTGTCTGAATCGGTTCAGTGTACGCGTCGCGCGCCAAAAAAAAGCAAAGCGAACGAAGTGCGAAGTGCGAAGTGCAGACGAAGTGCAGACGAGCAGACAGACGAGCAGACAGACAAACCTCAATATTAAGGATTCTTTAAATAAAGCCACGCTGCGGCAGCTTTCAGAACTGTTTTTTGTCCGTTTGTGTCCGTTCGCGACCAGGGGGGTACACCCCCACGGGCACATACCCAACCATTATGAAGAGCATCTATTGATGCTTCGAAGGGCTGCGCCCTTCTCAGCATCAATATCTCCTCATTACAAGAACGGTGGGAATGAGGAGCGTGACAGACGCCTTCAAGTGGTCAAACTCCTAACTGCATTAAGCTACTGCGTTGGCGGCTCTTCTCTTTTTGCTGTGTTCCTGCAATTAATTGTCATTGATGGGATCGTTTTTTATTCTAAGCGATTTGGGTCAGCACATAAACCTTTTTTTACTGACCGGCAGGTAATTGATGGGTGTGCGTGGTGGGTGAGAGATTTACTGGGTTGGTCGGTTGGTCCCTCGGCTGGTAGTCCCACAATCACCAACACCACCCACCAACATTTACTGTTAATTAAGCGATGCGTGTCAGCGCAAAAACCTTGTACGAGTACAGAGAAAAATGTACCAGTAAACAAATACATCTGAATCATTTCATAATTCGTTTTTGTTGTATGATCTTTTTGCTCGTATTTTGTAAAATCTGTATCAGGTATCAGGTCGGTTGGTCCCTGGGCTGGTAGTCCTACAATCACCAACACCACCCACCAACATTTATTGTTAAGCGATGCGTGTCAGCGCAAAAACCTTGTACAGAGAAAAATGCAAACTAAGAAATCTGAATCATTTCAGAATTCGTTTTTATTTGTATTGTCTTTTTGCTCGTATTTCGTAAAATCTGTATCATTTCAGAAATCGTGTTTTATTGTCTTTTTGTTTTCTGCATCTCTCAGCAGCAGCAGCAGATAAGAAATGGGATGGACAAAAAAAACAAAATGCTGCTGCTGCTGAACGAGTGCGTACCAGGAACCACCACCAAACCACGGGACGAAGCCACCACCAACCACCACCAGCCACTACGAGCAACAACAACTTCTGGTGCTCCTGCGGCTCGTGGGGCAGGGGTGGTGGCGGTGGTGGTGATGGTCGTCGTTGTGGTGTTTGCTGGTGATGGTGGTGTGTGTGCTGTGTGCGATGATGGTCTTCCTCTTCTCGTCCGATCATCACCGTTGTTGCTCTACTGCCGAGAAATGTGGTCTTCAGTTTCAACCCTTGACAGCCTTGACATGCCGTGACTGTCACCAAACAACTAGTTTTTAGTGTGGAACACTCCACCCTACACCCTTGACAGCGCATGTTTTGCCTTGCTTGACATGTCTCCCGACATAAAAAAAAAAGCAGCAGCAGCAGCAGCAGCAGTGTTCTGGCAAGCGCTGGTCTGGTGTGATCATAAAAAAAAACAAAATGCTGCTGTTGCTGAACGAGTGCGTACCAGGAACCACCACCAAACCACGGGACGAAGCCACCACCAACCACCACCAGCCACTACGAGCAACAACAACTTCTGGTGCTCCTGCGGCTCGTGGGGCAGGGGTGGTGGCGGTGGTGGTGATGGTCGTCGTTGTGGTGTTTGCTGGTGATGGTGGTGTGTGTGCTGTGTGCGATGATGGTCTTCCTCTTCTCGTCCGATCATCACCGTTGTTGCTCTACTGCCGAGAAATGTGGTCTTCAGTTTCAACCCTTGACAGCCTTGACATGCCGTGACTGTCACCAAACAACTAGTTTTTAGTGTGGAACACGCCACCCTACACCCTTGACAGCGCATGTTTTGCCTTGCTTGACATGTCTCCCCATCGTTGCTATATACTACTGCTAGTTTGCTCTACTGCCGAGAAATCCCAGTGACACAATTTGGTACTGGCAACAGTTTAGGGCAGTCACTACCGCCTAGCTCTCCGATCTCGGCACGGCTTTCGACACGAATAGCACAGGACGGTCGGCACAAATAGCGGGCCTCTATCAGTCCCGAGCGTGTCTGAATCGGTTCAGTGTACGCGTCGCGCGCCAAAAAAAAGCAAAGCGAACGAAGTGCGAAGTGCGAAGTGCAGACGAAGTGCAGGCGAGCAGACAGACGAGCAGACAAACCTCAATATTAAGGATTCTTTAAATAAAGCCACGCTGCGGCAGCTTTCAGAACTGTTTTTTGTCCGTTTGTGTCCGTTCGCGACCAGGGGGGTACACCCCCACGGGCACATACCCAACCCATTAGGAAGAGCATCTATTGATGCTTCGAAGGGCTGCGCCCTTCTCAGCATCAAGTATCTCCTCATTAAAATCAGAGGCTGAATATTCTCGGAAGAATGAGAGGATCTGAGTTTTGTACGTACGTAATAAGTTTGGCCAATCAGATGAATGCAGAAATACATGGTAGTATGAATCGTAGCCGGTGATATACACCTGGTCCAGTTCGTAGTTGTAACCTGCACGTTATAGCGCAGTGCAGCAGAGTCAGAGCTACAGGTCCAAGGTGTGATACATACCAGTTTTGAGTTCCCAGTATGTCCGAGGAGAGCAAGTCGCCGGAGGCTGAGGTTATTCGGGTTGCCGCTGCGCACGACGTTCAGGCGGCTTGAGCTGCTGCGCAAACCCGGGCAGAAGAAAATGCGCATGCCGCTATACCTGCAGTGTTGCAGCGGGCTGTGTGAGCCAGAGGATAATACTATGATGCGTAAGCGACTGTCGTGGCCAGTGTTACGCGGAGGGTCCATCGTTATAACGGGGGTCAAGCTGTACGAAGCTCCCCGCTTGAAACGATGGAGGTTGAGGATGGGTCCCCGGGAAAGGAACGCCATCGCGTCAATGGAAAGCCCGTATCGACCTGAATGGCCGATATGCCGCTCTCAGGTACCGCCTGGTGTTTACTCAATGCCACCCAAGTGAAAGAAACCAGTCAAACCGCCCAGTGTCCATATACCAGTGTGCACACCTGTCCACATGCCGTGAATGAGCGTTGCCTACCACTTGCCTGACTATTGTCCGCTGTGCGCTTGGCTTACGCTTAACCAACGCACTACGCGTCCATTATCGGACATCCGGGGTATTCGAGAGCTCTGGACAAGAGGTGTGGTTAGGCTTTCCGGAGGCAACTATATATCTCCATCGAACGCAACCAGCACTGAGTTGAGCCTGCTCTCGGGACTGGCCCGAGAGGAGGACGCTGCCGTGATCGGGGCCATTTTTTTTCCGATGGCACGGTGTAATTTTTACCGGAAGACGGCACGTATAAGTGTCTACCCTACCCCTTCTTGGGGGGGTGCGGCGCGGGAAAGGGAAAGAGATGGACAGCAGAGCGCGACAAAAAAAGGGTACGTATCTGGTAGTACACACAGCAGTGAAATATGGCGAGGCAACCTCTCTCTCCACGATACGTCTACTCGTACCTGTATAATGAGCTTAACCCCTTTTTCGCATCCGTCTACTGCCACATGCCAAACTGGACATCCTATATACTCGTATATGATACGTAGCCTAAATATTATTTTATGTGTAAGGATATCCCACAAATACGTACCAGGTATATACTATGCTGCCGTTCTAAAGACGCACTCGTGGAATTCCCTTGCAACTTTAAAGCCCAATACGAACTGGAAGTCGGTTACTACCGCTTTATACTACTGTAGCGGGGACGAAAGGGCAAGCACAGGCAGGAAAGGAGGAGAGCACTTTCACGAAACAAATACCATGCTCCGCTTGCCCGTGCTATCAAACAACTGCGAATCGAACCGGCGAAGCGAAGAGATGACACAAGCGTTGTGTGTGTGGTGGTGTGGTGCCAATTCTTGCGATGGCAACGCTTGGAAGGCCAACAGAGAAGTACCACAAATATAGGGGTAATAGGTCGATACCAGGTATAATACGTTGTGTTTTCGTATGTACCCGGTACGTTGGCGTAATATTTTACCAGACTAACAGCAACCATGACAACCCGACGAACTTTTGGGTCTAAATAAGATAAAAAAAGAAAATCAAAAGAAAAGCCTTGGAAGTTTCTCTCTGTCTCTTTTTTTCTTTCTTTAATTTTCACCGTATGCATATAATACGCACGTACTATGCTCGTGCTCATCAATGTACGTATTCGAGCCTACACCCTTATTACCTATTACGAGCTGACGAGTACTGGAGGGAAGGAATGCATCCGTTTTTCGGGGGGGGTGCCGCGCCGAGCATTGGTGAAAGAGATAGATGTTGGATAAGGGTGGATCGCGGGAAACAAAAGGGATGCATTACATGGTAGACAGCAGGATTTTCTGTGTGTAACTGCACGGCGTACCGGTAGTATCAATAGTATCGTCAGCTGACACACTGCCTGCATGTATCATGGTTGAGTTACAGAGCAGCAGTAAATCACTGCTGTGCCCTCATTCAAAAGGGGCACATCACACGGTAGCACAGCAGCAGTACATTATTTATTGCTGTCCCCATTATCACAGGACACACAGGATACACCACTGCTATATACGTATTCTGCTCACGTGTGAAAAGGCCCTGGGCATACCTGTATGAGCCACCAGGGGGAACAACCAGGGGTAGATAGTATATGCTAAATGTTAAATGTTACAATACGTATACACCTTGTATACAACGCACGCATATACCGGTGGCATGTACGTACATATAGCCCGGCGTATATACCAGTAGTAAGCCCAGCACTGCGGCAGCAGTACTTTAACAGAAGCATTCACGCGACTACGGCGCGGTACGTACGGCACGATTCACCGCCGTGCAGAGCAACAACCAATAACAACAGTAATAGTATCGCGGTGCAACGCACGGGTGCAGAGGATGCCAGCACAGCGATTCCCCTCAGTGAAGTACAACTACAGTAGTTATATGGCAAACCTCGTCTACATTACAATATACATATATATATATATATGAAGTTCCTCGTAGCCTACGACGACGAGGTAGACTGAACCCTCACAAAGATGTGCGAATGCTTCATCTATTGGGGGTGGCTTCCATAAATATATTACGTTCTGCCAGTTATATATTTACAGCAGAGGAACTTCGTGCCACCGTGTGCAAGCGGTTCCTCGAGGAGGGTCGATGCTTCAAAGCTGGCAACAGGGAGGGGCGCCATAAGCACTCTTGCCGTGGCGCAGGAGGTGTCTGACCTGGTCTGACTGGGGTATCCTTCACGTCGGGCTATTGCCTCTTTTAAAAATTGTACTGGTATGAGGGTACTCCGTATGAGGTAGGCTATTAATGTGGCTACTATATTACTGCTGTAGGTATTTATATACATACCTCGTATACGTACCTGGTACACATCATACACGGTAATTTTGCGGGGGACGTCGAAGCAGGTCAGGGGTCAGGAAATATAACCACATTGTACATATGTAGGACAGGTCAGACTGAGCAAACGAGCAATGAAAGGAAGGCGGGGCTGAGATTCGAAGGTACAAGGTTTCAGCGCTAACGCGTGAAAGAGATCCCATTTCTGTTATTAATAATAAAACAGGGCACAAAAGCAAATTGAAGGTATTACAGTGTTTTAGCCAAAATCAGGTATACCTGGTAACTATAGGGCCAAAAACAGGTACAGTAGTAAAACCAAGTACAAGTCACACGCTAGGACACTTGTCATTGGCGAGCCTCACATCGTACACGATTTTAGCATGTGCCCTGAAATAAAGTTAAAATGAAAACAGCGCGGGATGAATTATCATGAAAATGCACCCGTATCACTGACTTCGCCGGAAATGAGAAACAACTATTAATACGCAGTAATAGAGTGTTTGCGTTTTTTTTTTTCTTACTTTTACTTCTCTAAAAATTCTCCCGAAGGAAGGATTTGCGGTAATTTTTTAAAAAAACGGCAAAAAAGTACTTTAGAGAAGTACGTTTTTGATCAAAAGTTACGGTAACTTTTGGCTCTCAGTTTCATTGGCCTACACACACCGAGCATTCTACCGACGCAGAACGGCACATATTATGGGACATGTCTCCCATAGGCCCCAACCTTGCTGCTTGCTCTACACAACACAACAACCGGTGGGAGCACAGAGGCTCGAGAGGTGTGCTACAGTATGATACGGACAAGCGGTGCTGGATTTTGCTGACGGGGCGCCGGCGGACTGCTGGCGGCCCGCTACGGTACGCTCTCGCCGGCTTGGTGTCGTGGAGGATGCGCTGTTCAGAAGAACTACTCGTACTCGTACGAGTTACTCGTACGAGTCGTGCTCGTATGGAGACGTAGTCTTACCGCCTTGCTTGTAGAGCGCGACAGGATGACAGATCGCCGTGTATCATTTCAATTTCACCACACTGCGGTAGCAGCACTAGCAGCACTAGCAGCAGCGGCGGCGCGCCGCCACGATCTATATATGTCGGGCCCCGGGCGGGCTTGGAGCGGAGCGTGCCGGCGTGGTGTCGCGCGTAGGTCGTGGGCAGCAGCAAGAGCAGCACACGACGACAAGAAGAGTTGGATGCAAAATCGAGAAAAGCAAAAACGGAAGCTGTTGCTTCTCCTGCTCTGCTGCTCCTCTGCTGTTGTTGCTGTTGCTGCTGCTGCTGCTGCTGCTGCTGGGGCTGCCGCTGCTGCTGGGGCTGCCGCTGCTGCTGGGGCTGCCGCCACATAGCTGCAGCCACCGGTGCTGCTGCTTGCGGTCGTGGGATTGCAGCTGCGGCACTGCGGTCATACCCCTGCCGCCGCCACCGTTGCTGGGCTGCCGTTCCTCTCGTACGCTACTTTTTGTTTTCGTTGTTTGTTGGTTTGCCGCATTGCCTCACCCCACTTCCCTTATTATTTTCGGAGGCGTCGCCTGCAGGATTTTGTTTACTTCTATCGCAAACACACCGAAACCATGAGGGGAAGGGAATTCACTTTTTTGAGCGGAAGGAAAGTATATTTTTTTTTTACTTCTATCGCAAACACTCTAAAATGATTGCAAATTATCAAGAAAACATAACTTCGGAAACATCGACGTATCAGGCACGACCTATCCGGCTAGCATTCAGCGCAGGAAAGAGAAAAGGCGGAAAGGAAAAGCGGAAAGAAATAAAGGAAAAATCATGAAAACATATTGTATAATACGTGCCGAGGCTTCATCCTATTATTAGAGATACCAGTTCTTCTACGGCCCCAGAACTACGGTACATAGACACTACGCTGCAACACAGTAAGCAGACCAGAAAAGGCCATAAACGACAGGCAAGACGAAAGAGAAAGCGATCGAAGTATTACACTCAGCTATTAATAGCAAAGATGAGTCTCGACGAAATCCTCGAGCTCACAGGTGTTGTTGGTTTTTTTAGTATGTGTACTAACGGTACGGCCACGGATCTGCCCGCGGCGCCAGTTCTTGCCTATAGTATGGCACATATTACTGGTAGGGCACCTAGTACTCGCATTAATAGTGCGCTGTGATGTATTATGTATACATGCATCACGACCACAAAAGTAACCTGTGTGTGGCATATATATTAGAGGGCAAGTCCTGGCCGATCCACTTTACTTCTAAGGTTGGAGTCTGACCTGTACTCAGTAATAGCGCACTCTACCGTTTGTCAAGACGACTCAAAGGTTCGATCGTCAGGCAAAGGGGGGAAGGGGGAGTGGCTACACCCGAAGCATGCCAGCGCCAGCAAGAGGGTGGTAGCCTGTCTATCTTTTTGGTTTGTAACCTGTCTCTCTGTTTGGTCAATCCTCGACATGAGTCGGTAGCTAAGTTCCTCAGACATACGGAGAAACAAGGGGTGGTGGGCAATGGTCGGCGTGTTTATTAATCTTCTCGTATCTGTGCACAGCTCTAGGTTCGGTCTATTTAGATCCGCATGCAGGCGCGTTCGCTGCCCGTGCTCTGTTCCTCTGTTGTTCGTAGCATCGGTATGCATGTTGGTTGTTCGTAATTAGACTGCGCTGTTTTGGGATCGCATACACGCCTGGTCGACCAAGCAATGCAGGCATACCTCAACACCAAGGGTGGTCACCAGATGCATCACGGTCGTTGGCTCAAGCGATATCTCACGACCAGATGACCAGATGCATTCTTACATTAAAATTCATTAGGTTTTGCAGAGAACACCAGCAGTCAAGGGGGCCAGTTTGCTTGAGCTTCTCGCTTCGTCCGGGCTTCCACGGCCATAACGTGAACGCATCTCCATCGACGATTGAGCAATGCATGTCATTTGACGGAACATACCCAGTCATGGGTGCTGTCCACACTTAAGATACTGACGTGTACCAATGGTTACAGCATAGCTTCGGAGGAAGCTGTCGTGCGTAAGGTACATGGGATACCATAAATCACTGGCGCTGCTTCAATGAAACGGACGTGGAGGACACGGTTTAGCCCACAGTACGGTACATATTACTCGGCTACGTATTTTGGTTCGCCGTTATCGTAAGTACGTGTACGGAAGAGCCGTAGAGCCGCTTGTCATCGGCCGTTACTTTCGTGTGTAAGTCCGGATATACGGACGAAGGTCCTGGGCAGAGTATTCGGTGGTACCGTCAACATGAGTGAACGAGGAGTCCTAATACAGGTTGGTCGCACGTATGTTTCAGAGTGTTCTGATCGCTTCCATCCGGCATACATGAAGACAACCAGAATTGTTGGTGTATAAAAAAGCTATTACACTATTTAGGTAGTGACAAATGCTCGTCGATGTGCACGGAGTACCTGTAAGGGGGCGTGGAACCGAAAAGGTACTGAGTCGCGGCATGAAACAGATGAAAGTTTGTTCTTACGGAACAAATATGGACAGAAACGTGAGGAAATGAATGAAATTGACGGGACAATATTGTGTGCAGGTTTAACCCTCCCGGTTCTCCCGACCACGCTGTTCTGTCCCGACGATCGTGGCACACGAAACTCCGCGAACGAGGGCCAACTCGCATGGACGGGAGGACGAGGCAAACATCAAGGTTACAAGGCAGTTGAAGAGTGAGTCGTCACGGGAGAACGAAGAACTTGGACGAAGAACTTGATCGGTTTGGCGACAACATCAAACGCGACCCGTCTGTCTTCTGAAAGTCGAACCTCTGGCACCTGGATCCTGGTTGTCGGGAACTTCAGTATCTGCAGTCCGAGTATGACATCCGGACGGCTGGCTGATACTCACGTTGCCGACCGTAACCAGGGCCTGGTTGCTATCGAGACTCCGAAGAATATGGAAGGACCTGTAAAGCTGCTGCTCTGTAGAGCATCTCGGCTGTATTGGGTTGAAAAGTGAGGTGAGCACTTTGTCAATCGCTGCCGATCGAGAGATGAGGTAAGCATCTCTCGCGCGTGTTGCAGGTTGGTTTGACAGTAGCCCTCGCGCGCACGTGCGCTAAGCTGGAAGGATGTCACAGTGGCGGGACGGCGAGGAGGAGAGCGCCTACGCTGTCAGCGGCCTATGACCAGGATGCCCGCTTTGCGCCGACGGTAGTTATACGTCGGGCAGGGGGGGTGGTGCAGTGACGCGGGCGCTAGGATACTGAGATGCACCACGGCTGTCCGAACTAACGTCGCGGGGAGGGTCTAGATGTCCGCAGTGACGGAAGGGCAAGCTAAACAGCAATTATCTTGAAGACAGTAGAAGAACCGGGCGTCACGTAGACGGGAGGAACCAGTCGGGTCGGCAGCATCAATCGCGACCCTGTACAACACCAGCAACAGCGACCCAGGGGGTCTTCCGGGTGTTGGGAATCTGGCAACCTGGATTCTGGTTGTTGAGGGCTTCGGCATCTGGAGTCTGGGTGTGAGTTCCGAAGGGCTGGCTGATATTGCCGTTTTCTGTAGAGTTCCGGAGTTGGTCGGTCTATCAATAGCAACTGGGTAGAGTACCTCGGCGGTATTCGGTTGAAACGTGAGGTGAGTTCTTTGTCAATCGGCGCCGATCGGAAGATGAGGTAAGCATCCCCCGTGCGGGTTGCAAGTAGGTTTGACGGTAGCACTTCGACGGTGAAAGGTAAGCACCGTCATGCTATTGTCGAACGGGTCGGGGAAGGTGAGCGCCGTCTCGGGTTCGTGCTGGGGAGAAGGGTCCGTCTCTGTTTGTTTGGTTTTGTGTTACACGTGGTTGTTTGATCGAACACGTCACCCAGCAGTTGCGAGTGGGAATGTTCTCCGTGAACGGTTTCGTGGGCGCAGCACAAGAGTCGAGCAGATAGATTCATGACACGCGGGCTGAGTTCTACAATCGACAAGGAACGCTTAGGAGCAGTACGAGGCATCGGTTGATCGAGCTCCGGTGTCTCAGTAATGGACAAGGGCCAGCAAGAACGCACGTCTCGCCATCGTTCAAGGTCCGCATCGCCACACCACCAACCCTCGGGCCGACGTGCGTAGGACGGAGCAGGAAGGCACACTTGCTGTCACCGGATCTTAACCGGGATGCCCGCTTGGCACCGACGCTCACATGCGCCGGGCTGGGGGGGCATCGCAGCGACGGGTAGAGGAAGGGGATATCGGTTCATAGCATGGAAGGTCCGCTTGGTACCGACGCTCACACGCGCCGGGCTGGGGGGGTGTTGCAGCGACGGGGGCGTCGAGGAGTCAAGGCGCACCTGACGGTAGGGAAGCCCGCTCTGGGCCGACGATAGTCAACACGTCGGACAGTGGGAGGGTTACAAACGCCGAGCCGACGACAAGGATGGAGGAGGAGGGCACACACGCTGGTACCGGGCCGTAACCGGGATGCCCGTTTTGACCCGACGATAGTTATGCGTCGGGCAGGGGGGGTGTTGCAGCGGGCTGTGTGAGCCAGAGGATAATACTATGATGCGTAAGCGACTGTCGTGGGCAGTGTTACGCGGAGGGTCCATCGTTATAACGGGGGTCAAGCTGTACGAAGCTCCCCGCTTGAAACGATGGAGGTTGAGGATGGGTCTCCGGGAGAGGAACGCCATCACGTCAATGGAAAGCCCGTATCGACCTGAATGGCCGATATGGCGCTCCCAGGTACCGCCTGGTGTTTACTCAATGCCACCCAAGTGAAAGAAACCAGTCAAACCACCCAGTGTCCATATATCAGTGTCCACACCTGTCCACATGCCGTGCATGAGCGTTGCCTACCACTTGCCTGTCTATTGTCCGCTATGCGCTTGGCTTACGCTTAACCAACGCACTACGCGTCCATTATCGGACATCCGGGGTATTCGAGAGCTCTGGACAAGAGGTGTGGTTAGGCTTTCCGGAGGCAACTATATATCTCCATCGAACGCAACCAGCACTGAGTTGAGCCTGCTCTCGGGACTGGCCCGAGAGGAGGACGCTGCTGTAACAGCAGTACAAGCACAGGTGGACGCACGCCGTGCTGAGGATGCGAATGCTGTGCAAGCCGGAATCGCATACATCAAACACACACGCATACACAATGAAAGACAGAACACAGCAAAGCAGTACTCGTTGTTCGTACCTGTCACAACTACAGTAGATCTGCTGGATTCCTCCTGCTACGTAGCTGTTTACTACGGGCCCGGCGCACGCATACAGGACACAACAACAACAGCCGCCACGAGCGCAACAATCTGAACAGCGGCTGGCTACTGCGTGTTCTACAGCTTATTTTGCTGTACTGCTGTGCTGTTCGATAAGGGGCGCCTTGGCTGCTTTGTAGTGTGTAGTCTAGACTAGACACCCGTTCCCGTAAAGTACAGCAGCAGTAGTACTCCTACTGTATCAAAGTACTTGTAATCGTACGTATGTAGATCGGCCTATCGCTCGTAGATAAGAGAGAGCTAGATATGATATGCGTACTGCTGTACATATATACGTACTTGTAGATATGTGCATGTATGTAGGTATGTGTTCTCTAAGTAGATTCCAAAATAATATTGGAACCATATAACAAATTTACATGAATAATGCGCGTGTAATTTTTGAAGTGTCTCGTACAACTGCGACTGCTGTACACAACCCATAGAAAGCAGACGCATGCAACAATGTACTAACTACTGCTGATGCATGACGCTAGATGTGTGCCTCGTTCCATGTGGATGTGGTCCTTGTTGTTTCGGGCGTGGTGCGTGCTGTGTGCGTCCCGTTCATGCGGCGTGTAAAAAATGAACCATCCAAATTCACACGGAAAAACAAAAAAAAAGTCGTACGGCAGGTTTTTCATGTAGCTGCAAGGCGGTGTCAAGTCGGAACGTCTCCCCTGAGTTATTTGCCAGCTTTCGCGACTTCGAAGGCCCAGAGCACGCCCCACGGGCTTCGACCGGGACCCGCATTTGCGTCGTGGTGTACACGCGGGGCCCCTGCGTGCCCCGCAGCCGATAGCGCGAGAAAAGACCCGCGGCCGGAGATGAAAAGTGAGACTATTCCGGGAAAATGTCCATTTTTCGGTACCTATACATATTTCTTATTTCGTGTACCACGTAAGTATTAATATATTATTAGATATATGACAATACACACATAGACACACACTTCCTGGTTTTTTCAGCCTCAGGTTGTGTCCCCCTCACACGGGATGCACCTCCTACATGAGGACATATTAAATCCGTAAGTACGCGCGATCGAAGTACTACACTCAGCTAGCAAAGATGAGCTTCGACGAAATCCTCGAGCTCACAGCTGTTGTTTTTTAATTTTTTTAATAGTACGTGACAATTGATGAGAGCATTGGAGTCTTTGTATACAATTTTTTTATTGTCCTCGCCCTTCTTTTCTCTCTCCTTCCCATTAAATGTCGTAACTGAGATCTGGGGGTCACACATTAGGCTCTTCTCCCCCCTCCCGCACTAAGGTTCGTGCCTTGCATTTTTTTATCGCGACAAGACTTAACCCCTCACGAACTGGTCCCACGAATATGGAGACAAACCACTTAAAATTAGTGTGGGACATTTTTTCAGTTTTGAATGGGTTAAGCCCTTTCTTCCCTTGTGGCCTCGCATCGAATTGGGCCTACCCACGCTACTGTTTATTTCCAGAACAGAAAAACGAGGTACCTGGTATGTATGTAAGCGTACTGTTATTCCAAGAACCAAACGAAATCGCGAGCACAAAACGGTTCTACGTACAGCAAGCAGCAGCAGCAGCAGTAAAAGGCAACCAACCGTGCCGTACACACACAGCAGTGGGTACCCCTATTTGAGAGCGCCCAAGATAAGAGCAATCGGCATTAAAGAGCGGTATAGTCGGCATGTCCCGCCTTTACTAAAAGCTATATATTTCCCACTAAAGATACCAGCAATGTATTCAGAACAGAAAAACTCACCCCACACTAATTCCAAGTAGTTTGTCGTCAGATACGGGGGACCAGTTATTAACCCCTCAAGAACCGGTCCAACGTCCTTGGTGACCAACTACTTATAATTTGTGCGGGGTAAGTTGCGCAGCTCTGAATGGGTCAAGGGGTTAAGAGCGCTTGTTTTGTCTCTGGTCACATGGCGCGTTTAATCCGGGGTATGTACCCACTGTATGTACCGGTAACGCGCAAATAAGTATCCGTAGGACGAATTTCCGAACCCATTTACAATGTACAGCACAAGGAAGGGGGGCACACGCAGACATATGTGTGAATAGGACGGGGGACTTTAGGGAAGATAGAACCAAATATCGTCAGTAAAAAAAGGTAAATATACATGTTTTTGAATCTGCCTGTCTGTGGGTCCCCTATTTTCTCTGCTCCCCCCCGTAATAGGCTCTCTCAGCAGTTGATTCGTCCCTTTTAGAACTGCAGTCCCGTTTTGGGGACAAACGACTCTAATTATAAGTAATTTGTCCCCAAAACGGGACTCCAGTCCTATAAGGGTTAATTGTTGCAAATAAACTCGAGTTCGACCAACAGCAGTAGTCAGAAAAAAAACGAACTAAAAATCAGGGCTGGTATCCGGGTATCCCCTGGACATCCCTGGAGGTGTTCCAGATGGACCCCAGTGCATCATGTATAACGTTTCAACATTTTTATCGGACGCTACACAGGTAGTATTATTTACTGTAGTATTGTCTGTGCATCATTAATGCAATGTTCCACGGGACGCGTGCTACGGTAGAGGTAGCACTTTTTGGCTGAATCGTTTTCTGAACGATCGGGCCCCTTAACTCAAATTCGTCGGACTTTCATTTTTTGTGACGAAATATGTTTCAGAGTATACTTCGGTCATAATATTTATCATCCGGCAGCACTTTTATTTTCCTCCAAAATCATTTGTTCGGTGAGTATGGCGCTCCTTAAGTGGGGAGCTCAGAAAAAACATGGTGCACCTCTATCGTAGCATGCGTCACGGCGCCTTCAACAATCGCGGTGGCTCGTGCACGCCTCGTGAATTCCCGTGGTGGGTACTTACACAAGTCCCGTGAATTACTGTTGTCTTTGCCATCCGAAGATGTGCAGCATGAGCTTCAACATTGATCACTCATAACATTCTCGAACTATTTATCGTGGTGGCTACTTCCCGCCGGAAGATTTCCAGTAGTGGCGGATTCCCGTCCAAAGAATCCCGCGAGTTCCCGTAGAGGCTAGTTCCCGCGCGAAGGGTTCCCGTGGAGGCCAGTTCCTGGCCAACCCCCCCCCCCCCGCGAATTCCCGCGGTGGATAAATTCCTCAGGAATAGTTCCCAAGGTCAAAAACCGTACCCGAAGGACCATTCTTATCGGAGCCATATATTTCCAAAATTTCCAAAATTTCCAACATTTGATTTCGCGCAATTTTCTAGATTTCCATTTTTTCCATTTTTTTCGCATTTATTAGAACGCGAAGCCTTCCAAACATTTTGCCCTCTGAAGAATACCCAATATTTCCAATATTTCCAATATTTCCAATATTTCCAAGGTTTTGTTTTTTTTGGAAAAACATATTGGAAATTATGGAAAAAAGCTGCTCGATAAGAACGACCCTAAGAAGGCCCTGCTATAAATAGTACCAGGTACTCTGTAATACTACAGGACGCCTAATAAGAAACAGGAAATAAATATGGTCGAGCTGGATTTCTAATTTGAAAGAGGGTTGTTTCTACACTAATTTCAAGATAACGACTCCCGAATTTCGTAGTTTTCCTCTAAATATCAAGCCTATCTCATTAGACTGTTTAGTTTTAGGTACCAGGTATCTTATACCACTACTCGTATGCACCTGGTAATATTCAATAACAGGGTCCCATGTAGCCTATGAAATGCTCAATCTTGCGCGAGCTTGCTGTTGCAATTAACGTCACATACTGCTTGCTCGGGATACGTACGTACCAGGTATATAGGTTGTTTATTGTGGGCGGCGCAGTACTCTGTAGTTTACACCAATTAATATGTGTCCACTAATGAATGGGTGTCTGCCCTACAGCGGTAGTACGTGCTGCTGTGATCACAGCTGGGTGTCTATACCCTATACGAGTATATATTGTATGTACTGGTATCTATGTGGCCATTCTGACCTATCACCTGCCACGCCCAGACTTGTGTCGCCATGCTGAAACAATCCCTGCTGTGGTACAGCTATTCGCCGGAGCTGCTGCTTGACGAGTGGGGGTAGCTTTTGTGTGGTGCAGTCCAGGTATACTCCAATCGGATCTTCTGTCGTTGACTCCTGCTCCTGTCTCTCTCCTTCCTTCCCTCTAACCATGCGCTCCAGACCCTGCCCCGATTTTCCCCCTCTTTCTGTAGCGCTCTCCCTTTCAGTCTTCTGTGGCCTCGCCCTTTCCCCTCCCTTCGCTGTTTAGAAGACTTTCTATGTCCTGTCTCTCGCAGAAACCCTGTTATCGCTGGTTGGCGCCTCTCACCAGCTACCCTGGGCTATGATAGTACCCAAGACAGCAAGAAAGGCCGCTACTCGCTTGCCGCCTCAAGCCCCACACAGACTATTTCGACCTTTGGTGCACGACGTATCTAAATAGCTGCGGGGTCGGCGATGTCTGCTGGTTTGCGGTCGACGTATCAGCGGGCACACGTCGACCAGGAGAGCTGTCCCGCCGGTATACAACAACACAGCAGCGTAACACGGCATATAGATCACCGATGGCAAAAATAAGCACATCCCGACCCCAGGTCTACTAAAAAGGCCAACAATACGATAGGATACCTGTCACTTACGTCAAGTCGGGAGATATAATCTCCTATCACTGACCGTATTGGTTTTGGTATACGTGTAGATGGTGGCCAGGGCGAGAGTGCAAAAATAACCCGGGTCCCTCCAGCATCTCTTGAAGGGAAATTGTAACCTCTACCTCGTACACTGCTGTTTCCACAGGTATATATTACATAATAATTGCTCACTGTTTCCTCTTTTTTTCTTTTTTTCTTTGTTCACTGATGTTTCCTCTCATCATGTGTACGTATTCTAGAAACATTTTCCATCCCATTTATTATCTTCACACGTCTGTCTCTCTCCCTCCCTACATAGTCGTATCTCGGATCCGGGGTCACTCAGTAGGCTTCACTCCCTCCTCCGCCACTACGGTCCCTGCCTTGATTTTATGTTAAGCAGGAGGAGTTGTTGTAGATATTCATGGCGTACATGGTACCAACTGGGATGGAGGTGCCGGTGGGCCTCCGGCGACTCCTGCGGAGGGCCGACTATTTTTCTGCACCTTGTGGATGGGAGCAAGGTGCCAAACAAATGAGATGAGCACACTGCGGGGTCAAAGCACCAAGTGGGAACAGGGTACCAGATCGTGCAAAAGTACGTCCAGATATCGAACAGCCCAGCACGTACGTGCCATTATACGGTTTGTGCAATGGATGAGAATTTGATAATAGATATTCATACAAAGCGTCCGTTCTCTCGTGCTGCAGCTGCTATACGTAGGCTCGCAACATGCAGAAGCAGTATTCGTGTATACGTATCATACCAGTATATTTATATTTTTTTTATGTTTGTTTGTTTTGTGACGGGTGCTATTTTTATTCGTCCCTTTTATTGATAGTATATTTGCCCTATTTTCTCTCTCCTTCCTATTAATAGTCGTAACTCAGGTCTGGGTTAAAACAAAGCAGGATATTATCCCTAATCCCCCACTCACTGCGGTTCGCGCTTTGCAGCATCGGGTTCGCTTCAATTAGCTCGTCCCCCTATCCACACGTATGTATATATGTATGCCGATTTTGCCGACAACAGCTACGCGCCCTCACATGGTTAATTTATTGTTCGAAAGTTTTGAGACATCCCTATTACCGAAAAATATAGTTCCAACGATACGCACACGTCTGTATTCGTGTATGTGTAGGATACCATTTCCGATATGTTTCGAGAGAAAAATATGCCGCGTCTTCCCGAACGTAGTGCCTCTGCCTTCCACGATGCCTGGATAGACGCAAGACCGGTGGTGGCGTTTTGCAACAGCTCAATGCTAATTGGTCCGCGAACACACTTTCTTCCACTGCCCACCAATCGATACAAAACAAGGCGTCAGAGTCGCTTCAGTGAGCGCGTTACCTGCTGCACATATATCACAATTTCATCGACAAACCTTTACATCCGCGCCTGTGCTAAGCCGTATCTCCTTTTTGGGAAGTGTTGAGAGATTATATATATTATCCTTTTAAAAAATCGTTAGCGATAAGCCGTTCGCCGTTCTGCTCACTGGTTCATCTATCGCCGTCGAATACGGTGCCACCATTTAGCTCTGGTTCATCTATCGCCGTCGAATACGGTGCCATTAGCTAATCGAAATTTCGCTGTCACTTCGCGACCTTTCACTACTTACTGTTGTGTAACTTTTTTTTTTTTTTTTCCCATCCCATTTATTATCTTCGCACTTCTGTCTTTCTCCCTCCCTAGTCGTAACTCAGATCCGGGGTCACAAAGTAGGCTCCTCTCCCTTCTCCCCCACTACGGTTCTTGCCTTGATTTTTATCGCGCAGAGGGTTCAGCCTTCCCAACGCTCGTCGATCTTCATCGAATTTTGCTAACTCACGCTCTCGCGCTTTCAGCTAGTCAAGATATTTTTTCGCGAGAAAAAGTCCCTACGAGCATGCACTCGGGGGGGCTCGAACTCGCGACCTTGACGCTATCAAGCTTCGTGGTTACCTGCTAGCCCACCGGGGACATCGCGAGCTAGTTATTAGGAATTGCCTTATTTGTTACCTGGTACCTGGCAGGCTTTCTCTCATAATTGGTGGGCGTATACTGCTGTATCGCACGTCGAGGGGAGACCTATTTGAATCTCGAGCTTATGCCTTATGTCTTTCCAAAGGGAAGAGTCAGGTCATTGAATATTTGGCACTATAGAGCCACATTTCCCGCAACGTCTAAAACTCAGCATATGCCATTTTTTTTAAACGGTGGATCTTTTACGAAGGACACTGACATAATTTTCCAGGATTTATTCTTCTTTTGGGCTTTCCACTTTCAGCAGCACGCGTTCGTGATGAGGGACTTTTTTGTGTTGTATGCTCGGAGAGTGCACACCAGGGCTTGAGCACGTGCAGGTGCTGGCATAGTCAAAGCAAGTGAAGGCAAAGCTTGAGGGCCTGCTGGGCCGGGCCCATCACGGAACGAGGTGGCAGCGCTTGGGGCGCAGGGGCCGTCCGGACCCAACACACCATGCGCACGCTCACCACCCGTAACCTGGGCGTTGGTGCACGGCATGTCTGTGCGCAAGCCCAGCGGCTGGCGCACACCGGCCCCGGTGTTGAATCCGGGAAGGCGGGGAGGAGAACCGTAGCTGTTGACGCTCGGACGTACACCGATGAACTGGGGTGACCTCGGCTGTGCGGGATAACCCTCGCCGGTGGCAGCACGCCTGCTGTTTTAGCGGGTCCATGCTCGTACTATGGGCAGTTTGCTCGGGCGTAGGCCGTAAGTCGAGGGTAGTTGTGCTGCTGCCCTGTGCTGCTTTGCTTTTAGTCCTGTGATGCTTGTGCCCTGCTGTGGTGCTTCGATTGTAGGATAAATTGCTGAGATACTTCCCACCAAGTAAAACTTATGTACTTGCTCAAAAAAGTGACCAAGTACATATTTTGAGAAGAGCCAAATATCACGCTGGTCGTTATGTCAAAAATAAGCGCCTATTTTGGCGACGTTTGAAACACGATATGACCTTTTTTCGGGAAGAACCATATATAAGCTCCTATTTTGAGTTTCAAATAGCTCTATTTTTTTTTTTTTTTTTTTTTTCGGTTCATTTCATTTCATTTGGTTTCTTTTAACTAGATGTCGCATCTCATCTGGGAGAAGCACGACATTTTTTTTTTTTTTTTGTTTTCTTTTCATTTTGTCATGCTTTTGTTTGGTTGCTTGATTGTTGATTTGCTTCAGTATGTTTACTTTCTATTATTTTTCCTTTTCGCTTTTTTCTTTCTTTTCTCTTTTTTTTCTCTTGCATGCACCTGGATTGCTAGCAGGGTATGTCTTGCCTGTCGCATATGGCATTGCATGGTCTGCTCTGCTTACTGCACTGAGTGTAGTATCTCTGTGTCGTAGTTTTGTGACCACATTAAACCTTCCTTTCTACCCGTCGACATCCAGCACACCCAGTGTCCGTGCCGATTCATCATCCTAAAAAGGTACCAGTTCTGTGGTCACAAAACTACGACACAGAGAGAACAGAGATACTACGCTCAGTGCAGTAAGCAGAGCAGACAATGCAATGCCATATACGACAGGCAAGACCTACCCTGCTAGCAATCCAGGTGCATACAAGAGAAAAAAAAAGAGAAAAGAAAGAAAAAAGCGAAAAGGAAAAATAACAGAAAGTAAACATACTGAAGCAAATCAACAATCAAGCAACCAAACAAAAGCATGACAAAATGAAAAGAAAAAAAAATGTCGTGCTTCTCCCAGATGAGATGCGACATCTAGTTAAAAGAAACCAAATGAAATGAAACGAAACGAAATGAAATGAAATGAACCGAAAACAAAACAGTGCCAACAAAGCAAGACTAAGAACGACTTGAAAAGACAGGCAGCCAGAGCACACCAAAAGTACCTTCCAGCCAGCTGAGGCAGGTTTGTGCCCGTAGTACAGGCAGGTTCTACCAGCTAGTCGGTCTGGTACTGGTACCTACTACCAGGTATTAGATATGGCATAGGGTCATCAAGATTATGCGGAAAACAGTATACATATATATATAATGTATATGATCAACCTTTTTTATTCTCTTTCACACAGCTGGACTGCTAGCAGGGTAGGTCGTGCCTGTCCTATATGACATTACATGGTCAACTCTGCTTGCTGCCTTGCAGCGTAGAATCTCTGTAGTTTTGTGACCCCAGAATAACTGGTATCTCTCTAGGATGAAGAATCGGCACAGACACTGGATGTGCTGGATGTCGACGGGTAGATGTCGGTTTAATGTCAATCTATGATATACGTTCATTCACAAACGAGATACGCGCACGACCCATACCGGAGGGTCACAGCTAGATCCAGTAATAACTATGGAAGGAATCACGCTACAAGTCAGATTCCGGGGTCGCATGCAGTGGATCAGCAAACAAAAGTTACACACTTTTCAGCCGGGCGATGGTTGGCTATGAAGACACAAAATTAATATATATATCGATATGTAGACATTATATAATATATACATGTATATATTTTATATTTACCGACATCGTGAGCAATTCATATTTCATTAGTCTACGTATTGTGTCTCCAACTGGTTTTGGGTGTTCTCTATTCATTGGAATCGCGCAACCGAATGATTTCGATGGAAGTATATCAATGGGCAGCGACCAAAAACAGGTACACCTGGTCTGTTCGGGGCCAAAAACAGGTACATACTAAAATCAAGTTTAAAACGCACCCCACGAACCTGCCGTTCCTTGCAATGCAAAGTAGAGTGACTACTACTACTACTACTACTACTACTACTACTACTACTACTACTACTACTACTACTACTACTACTACTACTACTACTACTACTACTACTACTACTACTGCTACTACTACTACTACTACTACTACTACTACTACCACTACTACTACTACTACTACTACTACTACTACTACTACTACTACTACTACTACTACAGTACTACTACTACAGTACTACTACTACTATTACCACTACTACTACTACTACTGCTACTACTGCTACTACTACTACTACTACTACTACTACTACTGCTACTACTGCTACTACTACTACTACTACTACTACTACTACTACTACTACTACTCCTACTATTATCAATACTACTACTACTGCTACTACTATTAATGCTCTTTACCAGAATGCCCCTACCGCCTCCCCACTGCGGCGTGCTGCTACCCTGTTTGGTGTTCACTATGAGAATGGTGAAGGAAATGCGTAATCACTAATCATTCAACAGCAAGTAGGCGTCCTTCTAACGACCACTGGCAGCCACTACCTATACGTATAGGTCTTGATTTCGATTAATTGATCAACCACTGCATACCACTACGTACTCGTACGGCAATATTAATGTGCTCTGCCAGCATGCCTCTACCACCTACCCACTGCGGCGTGCCTCAACTACCCTTTCTGGTGTTTAATATGAGAATGGTGAAGGATATGCGTACTCACATCCTCTTCTAACGCCCATTGGCAGCCACTACCAAGGTCTTGGTTTAGATTAATTTGTTTGTATAACCGCTGTCAAACGTGCTCTGTGTAGCCACGTGCCTATACCGTGAGTCGTCAAGGAAGAGTAGTAGATAATGTACACTCGTATCACCACGTACCAAATACACACCAGGTGAGCCCATACCGTTCTTGTCAGAGGCCCATCATAAACACCACACACAGGAGGTAAGCCGCACCAGGTTGGTCACCGTCTGCACCCCTCACACATATACGAGCAGTATCATTCTATCAAAGCCCGGGTCTCATCATCATTGTATCGCAGACTGCCTCTCGGGACAGCTCCATCTCTCCACCTACGAGGCATACAAAATATTGCCCCGATACATAATACGAAACCCCACAATATATGAAACCGCCACATACGGGAAATCAGTATCGAGCAACCGCATACCACAAACAGCCCCCCTATTCGGTGCGCGATACGATAGGTCCCGAATAACTTATCACCAATTGCCAGGTAAAACGGCAAGTCCCAAATTCCATAATAAAGCACTGCCAAGGTAAAACGGCAACCCCAAATTCAATCCTTCATCATTGCCAAGGTAAAACTGCAACCCCAAATTCCATCCTCAAGAATTGTCAACGTAAAACGGCAATCCCGATACCAAATCTCTCAATCTCGATTCCAGTATATATCTCCTAAACTATAGCGAGACAGTAACTACGGGAAGGGGAAAATCCAACAAATGTGAGTATGCTGGTAAAACCTTCAAACAAAATCAATAACACCGTCTTCACATAAATACCGTACCGCCCGATAACATCGGCCCCCCTGTTGTGTACTCTGTAAGAGCACAACAACAGAACATCTCTGATATATAACACCTCAAATCAAATCATAGCAGCCCCCCTGCTTGACACTCCCCTCTGAAGTATACAAGGAGACAACAATCCGCATCTGAATCCAAAAGTACCATAGGTATCAGTAATTGGTTCCCCTGTAGGTTGTGCGCAGTTAACCAATAGCCAAAGCGTACGGCACGATTCATCAAGACCATCGGCATACTCTTTTGGCGTATTAACCTTATTCAACGTATGGGTACCTCCCAACACTTTCTCCATTTCCTTAAGAACTCCTGAAGTTGGACGTTAATTGTTCAAGTACTTCCAAAAACATCCCATGCACATCGAAAATCCCTATTATTATCCCCCAAAACCAAATGCCTCAAAACCCCCGGAAAAACAAACAAACAAACCAGTGGATGAAATCACAACAAGTTCATCACAGAGTCACGGTCAAAGCGAAACGTCTCAGCATGCAACGGTTTGATGATAAAGTCGGCATGCTGCTCTGCCGACCGTACGTGTTAATCTCAAACTACCCGTTAGACACATGCTCCAGACATCTACGTCCTATAATGAAACCATATACAGACACCAGCGCGCATAACTGCTCCACCAGAGGCAGACCTCCGGTCAGTAGCCTTGCGTGCATAGTCCGCATGCACGTATGATATAACCCGACTCCACTATCTGCGATGGAAAGTCTTCGTCGTGTTACCGAGTATAGCTACTATCTCACCCCTGCTCGGTAGACGACAGAACATTCATCGCATGGTTGACAGTAAAATGCTGCGATATCAGTGTGACTCCAAAATCCATCAGCCATAAAATCAACACCAAACTCCAGTCCAAACCCACAAACCAGAAACATCAGCGATCTGTATCAAATAAGCGCCGCAGACAACGAAACAAACATGACGTCGTTGTCGTTGTGTGCGTGCACTCACACGTACAAGACTGCTCGGTCCAGCGTTATAGTTCAACTATCCGCCTATTAAAACAAGCATTTAGGTCCTCGATATACCAGGTAAAGCATCGTCTCTCAATCATACCCCAGGTCATGATAAATGGACTGCCATAACCGAGATACGTGACAATGTACAGCTGTTGATGCTGTTGTTTTATAGTATTCTGACATCGTACTTCAGAGGTCGTAGTACGCAATTCAGAATGCCAAATATCAGATACCAGTATAACAGGTGCATATAACTCTACTCGTCGTATATCCAATGCAAACATATTACAATCCAAGCGTCATAAATATTTCGTCTCGTCAATTCCTACTGCAACAAACGACCCAAAAACATTTAATCTACTGTAGGCCATTGCTACCAAACTACCCCAACCCCACACGCTCAACCCGTGTCTGTGCTCCCTACCCCACGGACTCGACGCATGTCTTCCGCCGCGGCTCAACGTCACCGCGGCATGGACTACATCTCATAAATCCGCAGAGTTGGGGTGCATTTTGACTCGTTGAGCAAAGGGTGCATCGGGTGGTTACTTTCAGCGCCAGGAACCAAGTCAAATCGTTAGATAACGAAACAAATCATTATGCACTATGTCTGTGGGTAGAATCATGCCATCAAACCCCCCCTCGTGATTCTTCCCAGTACAACAGTAGTGACAAAACATTCCGTGTGCAAGGGCCTGATGAGGAAATGAGCATTGATTTTCACACCAATATCATGTACCAGGTACTGCTGTAGAATCAAGCTTAAATCAGCAGTAATTCTTTAACACATTGATCATGCATTGGAGAAAAATTAGCAGTAATTTCTCCACATTGGATATAATGCGCTTTAAAATCAAGTAAATTTCCAGCACATTAATATCAGGCATTGCAGAATCAAGCCAAAATCAGCAGTAATTCTCCGACACATCCTTCCATCCGAAAATATAACACGACAAAATAACTTGTACCTGGTACCATTACAACGCATCAGCACTGATTTTCATACATCAATATAATGTACTGCAAGTGTACTGCTGTAAAATCAAGCCAGAACCAGCAGTAAATTTCCAACACATTAAATATCATGTATTTGAGAATCAAGCTGGCAATCCGCCCCTGTTATGCTTCAAACAACACACAGCAGTACGGGTATCATGCATCCACGTATACATATAATACGGTATACCAGTACACAGCAGCAGTCTAACAGATCATGCACTGCTGCTGTAGAATCAAACAGTCAGAAATTATCACACACTGCTGCTTGCTGTATAATCAGTCCATCACAAACTGGTTCAACACAGCAGTGCACTTTGTCTGTAGAATCATGGCATCACAACCCCCCCCCGTGATTCCAACAGCAAGACACACAAAATATAGCGGTGGTGCATCATACCCGTAGGATATAATCACACAACTATAGCCCTCGCTCACACATACCAGCCGATTGTTGACTTGCCTGGATCAAACGGGAACGTTCGCTCTCCTACCCAGTTACCATTTAACCACACACATAGCTCCGATCCACTATACCAGGGGTACAAGCTCACCACAACTACAGCAGTCCTGCTCAAATATGCCGGCTAAAACACAGAGAAGCACAAAAACAAAATAACAGACCAAGAAAATCCAGTCCACTGAATCCACCAACAAGAAAGTTGGCCAGACTGGAAAATATAACATGCCTGCTTCCCTGGATCAAATGGAAAAGATTGCACTCCGCTGCCGCAGATGCTGATGCTGCTGCTCCCCTCTTCCACGAGCTCCACCTCTGGCTGTCCGTCGTCAACCTCCCCCCCCCCACGCCCATCCCGTTCCTCTGGTTTCCCTGGGTCGAAGGGGTACGAGGCACTCTGGCCCAAACCAATCTGCGCCATTCCGCCGCCCACACCGTCCCCACCGAGCTCCACCTCAGGCAAAGCAACACCAAGCTCCACCACCTTAGGCTCAGCACCACCAAGCTCCACCCCCTCAGGCCCAGCCACTCCACGTTCCACCACCGCAGCCTCGAAACCGAGCTCCTTCTCCTCAGCCTCGGGCTGCTGCTGTACAGCATGAGCGAGCTTCCCCACCTCAGGCTCAGGCTGCTGCTGTACAGGCGCCGCCACCGGCTCACGCGCACCACCGAGATTGTGTGCCTCGGACGCAGTCACACCAAGCTCGTCGAAGCTCCGGTACGGAACACCAATTCCTCCAGCTCGTCGCTTGGCGGACTGCAGCTTCTCCCACCAGGCTTGCTTGTGCAGGAAGGTACGCGGTCGAGGTCCATGATACATGTTCCACAGCTCCTCGCGCGCAGCCGCTCTACGGGCATCCCTTTCCTTGTTGACGACATCCAGCTCCAACATCAGGTCCTTCATCATCTGCTGCCGAAGCAGTTCGCTCTCCCCTGGCATAGCACTACCCCTCCTAGTCGTAGACCTCGGCACTACAGGCTCCATCTGTGGCTGCTGTAGCGCCGGCCTGCGACACGTAGCGGTGGTTCGGCGCGTAGACGATAGTAGGCTGGCACTGCCTGGCCATGTGACCATATGCTAAAAACCCATCGCACACGCTGTTTGGGGCGAAGCAAATCGCGGCCATATGCCCTCGAGCACCGCAACGTTCGCACATGTAGAACCCGCCCATACACGCTCCTGGGGGCGGAGGGGACTCCGGCTGGTACCACCTATGTCCGGTGATACGTGCACAACCAGTGTCCCCTGGGTTCTGCTGCTGTTGACTCTGATGCTGCGGCTGAGGTGGGTGCTGCTGCTGGTAACTGTGACCTCCACCCCAATGCCGCTGCTGTTGCCGCTGATGCGGCCAGGCGCCTCCATACGGCTGCTGCTGCTGTTGCTGCTGCTGCTGCTGCTGCTGTGGCCCTGCGCCTCCATACTGCCGCTGCTGCTGCTGCTGCTGCTGCTGCTGCTGCTGCTGCCCGGCGCCCCCAAAATAAAAGACCATCTCCATAGTCAGTCCCCCCCTTATAGCACCCCCCCTCTAACACAGTATAGAACTCCAGCGGCCTCCGGGCCCGAAGCACGCCGATTATCGTGTTTGTGAACGCTGCTGTCAAACGTGCTCTGTGTAGCCACGTGCCTATACCGTGGGTCGTCAAGGAGAAGGTGGGTAGATAATGTACTCTAGTGTCACCACGTTACCAAATACACACACACAAGTAGAGCCAGTACCTGTCGTCAAAGACCCATCATGAACACCACACAGGAGTGAGCCGTACCTTTCTGTCACGCTCCACCCTCACATGTATACGGGCAGTATCTTATCATCAAAGCCCGGGTCGCATCATCGTTATCGCCGACTGCTCCCAGGAGGGAGACAGCAACCCACGCGAGGCATCATCTCAGATCATAATGCCTCGCCATACCATATAAACCCCAATCTCCGTAGACCAGTATGAAACCGCCACATATCGGGAAATCAGTATCGAACAACCGCATACCACAAACAGAGGTGCACCATGTTTTTGCCTTGGAAGGGTGTTTACTTAAAGAGCTCTAAACCTCACCCAAAACTGGTCATTAAGGGAGGAAACTAAAAGTGCTAACCGATGAACAATCCCATGTCCGAAGCATACAAGGAAAAATATGGCAGCAAAATAATGTCAATCCGCTGATTTTGGTTTAAGGAGCTCAGTCGTTCACAAAAAAAAATCAGAAAAAAGTGCTATCTCTATCGTAGCACGCGTCTCGTGGGGTGAGGCAAGCGGTGTCGTCGGTATCCACACATGCTTATAGTGCCTGGACGGAGGATGTGGGGCTTTCACCGACCAGGCAGACATTGCCAGCACGAAGCGGGGGGCGTACTCATGTCGTGCATACTAACCACGGATGGATGTGCTCATGTCGTGCATGGCCGTGGCCGTTCGACCATGGACGCTCGCACGCCTACAGTGCCGGGACGGAGCACATCGGCTATTCACCAAACAAGCAGACGTCACATATTTATCAAGGGGGAAGCGACGTGAGAGGTTGGGCGAGTCGCATCAGGGGTGAGCTGCATCCAACTACAAGAGCCACAGGACGGCAGCTGGGGACATTTCTGCTTTTTCGTCGTGTTATGACCGACACAGCTCCCCAACCGTGTTCCAACTACAGTAGTAACCATCTGAGAACGGTACTTTTTTTTTGTGGGTTCTGCCGATGGCTGTACTGAAAGAACCAAGGCGACAATTCACACGCCGGTTGTGTCCAACAATGCCCTGAGTGAAAATGAAATTCGCGTTCGCGTCGATTTTTATATTTTTCAGTTTTGCTTTAGTTATAGCCTTGAAATGCTATTTTTGGTAAGGATTTCAAATGGTCAATTTTCAATATATTTAGTTTCGGCTGGCTCAGGAAACCACATTCTAGGCCCGATATTGAAAATGTGTTCCCGGAGGATTGTGGTGACAAGCTATACGATCATCATAAAAGTTGTATTGTAGTAAAATATCCATTTTTGATGGCGCTGAAAAATTTTCCGTTTCGGTTTTTTTCCTTACTGACAGTAAGGAATTAACCCCAAAACGGAAAAAAATTCAGCGCCATCAAAAATGGATATTTTACTACAATACAACTTGTATGATGATCGTATAGCTAATCACCACAATCCTCCGGGAACACATTTTCAATATCGGGTCTATAATATGGTTTCCTGAGCCAGCCGAAAATAAATATATTGAAAATTGGCCATTTGCAATCCTTACCAAAAATAACCTTTCAAGGCTATAACTAAAGCAAAACTGAAAAATATAAAAATCGACGCGAACGCGAATTTTCATTTTCACTCAGGGCATTGTTGGACACAACCGGCGTGTGAATTGTCGCCTTGGTTATTTCAGTACAGCCATCGGCAGAACCCACAAAAAAAAAGTACCGTTCTCAGATGGTTACTACTGTAATCCTATTATTTTGAAGCCGCAAACCAACGCGGTGAGCCGACGAGGGAAGCAAGCCCTGTGATGAAGTCCTGTCGAGATGCCAGAATGAAAGGCTGTGTATAACCGTAGAGGAGAGGGCACAGGTGGCCCTACTGCTATGTGGTCTCGGATCCGAGTTGCAACCATAATAGAGGCGAGAGTGATTCACCAAGAGACGCATGCTACGATAGAGGTGCACACCATGTTTTTGCCTCATAAGGGTGGTTACTTGAAGATCTCTACACCTCGCCCCAAACCGATTTCGGAGGAAAGTGAAAGTGATATCCGAAGTGTACAAGGAAAAATATTGCAACGAAATAATGACAGTCCGCCGATGTTGGGTTAAGCAGCTCGATCATTCAGAAATCATTTCAGACTAAATGTTCTATCTCTATTGTAGCACGAATCAAGAACGAATATACAGAAAATGGAATGTGGGAGATCACACACACACAAGCCAATGGCATCGGTAATCAGTTTTTTAATTCGCATTATATGTACGACCAAACAAGTCTTTGTTATTGAAGCGATAATTTTAGCAACGTGTAGCACCTCACATCTTCGAGCCCTTTCTTTTTTTTTTCGAAAGCATAACACCCCACCCAACGGCCGGTTTCGATATAATCGGTAACCCAAGACAGGTACGTACACAATCCCGCGGTTGAAAATCGGCGCACGCTACGAAATAGGTTCACCCATGTTTTTCTGAGGCTTGTCACTTGAAGAGCTCTATGCGAATAGTGAGTCGAAGACTTGCTAACCTATGAACAATGCAATCGCCCGAGTATAACATGAACACTATCGCAACACATGAACGGAAGCACGGGGAGTTTGGATTTAGGAGCCCGGCCATTCATAAACCATTCCAGAAAAATAGTGCAACCTCTATCGTAACTCGGGTTTTTTATGTGTACGGTAGGGGGAGGGGGGGGCGTACTCATTTGTTGCTTGCCTTAGTCATTTGACCATTGACCACGCATCCCTTTCGAGACGGAGGGGGGGGTGTACTCATGTCGTGCACGGCCGTAGTCATATGACCATAGACCCTCGCATCCCTACAATGCCGGGACGGAGCCGTGGGTTTTCACCAACCAGGCAGACATTGCTTGCACCAAGCGCGAAGCGCCGTGAGGTATTGGGCGAGTCGCATGGAGGGTGAGCTGCATCCTGCTAAGAACCGCCTCTGAGGCGGACTTGCATATGGACGACAGCTTCAATGAGTTAATTTAATTTCTGGTGTGGCCACTTCCGGAGACAGCAATGGGTTTTACTATGTAACTGCCTCGCGGATGCCTTACCATATTAACACTACGTGATACGACAATTCCCCTTGTGCGGAGCAAAGGTTCTCCACCCCGCACAAATGATCTACTCGACCGCCAGCTTTGGTGACCGCCAAAAAAAAACAAAACAAAACGGCACCCCGGCTGTCTACCTCACGCAGCGAGTGGCGTCTTTTACAGCGTCGTTACCAACCGACGCCAACCCAACCTATAAGTAAGGGGGGGGGGGGGGGGGCGTACTCATTTGTTGCTTGCCTTAGTCATTTGACCATTGACCACGCATCCCTTTCGAGACGGAGCACCGTTCCTACTCCTAATAGAGACACCTCCAACACTTGGGCGCTCATTACGTTGTTTCCATATATTACAAAGAAACCTTTTGCTAATTTTATCCCCTTCCTGCTTCGCCGCCTGTGGCCACCATCTATCTCCCAAGATAGCGATCGTTTTCTCGCTACTATTTAGTGCACCGGGGGGGGGGGGGTCTTACCCCGTTCTCACTACCGCACCACTCAGGCGAGTGTGGGTCAGCGCATCACTCGCAATTTGACATTACAGCGATTGATCTGCACCATGTTTTGGGAGGTAGAGGGATGCCTGCTACAATAGAGGTAGTCTGCTCGGGCTGAATGTTTTTTCAGAGCTTATCGGGCTCCTTCACCCAAACTCGCCGGAGTTTCATCCTTCCTTGTGTTGCTATAGAATTCATTTTTTTATTCAGATTTTTGGATTCTTTGCTAGATATACTACTGTACAGTAGTAACATATATTTCCCTCTACAATCATTTTTTTGGGGTGATATAGTTATAGAGCTCTTCAAGTGACTAACTACCCTCGGTAGACGCATGCTACGATAGAGGTGCACCATGATGTTGTTTTTACCTCTCCACTTGAGGAGCTTTATGCCTCGCCGAAAAAAATGCTTTTGGACGAACGTTGAAGTGCTACCCGATGACCGATATCATGACCGAAGTATAATCGGGAAAACAAATATTGCAACACAAGACTGAAAGTCCGACGATTTGGAGTTAAGGAGCCCGATAGGTTCAGAAATAATTTCAGCCACAAAGTGCTACCTCTATCCTAGCAAGCGTCAGAAACAACATGGCGCGCCTCTACCGTATGCAACTTGTTTTGTTTTCCTTTTGTTTTCCTGTGGCACCTCACTTAAGGAGCTCTATATACCTCGTCGGTACTGATTAAAAAATGAAACGGAACACCTTTTGTTTTTATAAACTACCCCGTCTCTGGGCTACCCAAAAAACAAAAAACGTATCACGCAAGCTTGCAAAGTTGAGTTTCAACCGTTCAGTCGGTAGTACTCAGAGCTATTTGACGTTTGTTTTTGCATGTCTTTATGAAAAAAATGAAAAGGTAAACATAAGGTTGCATAGTCGTCAAGAATGAAAGGCCGAGGTTTTGGGGTAGCCGGGCAAGACCATGAAAGATTAAAAACAAATATCAGCCATACAATTGCTACATTTATCGCAGCAGGCGTCCCTATGTCGTTGGCACAGAGCCGTGCACACAGCCAACTCTAAACGCGTCAAACATCAGCGCTGGGAAGCAGTACGCCGTAGAAGGCCAAGCGGCCAGAGGTGCTACCAGCCTCTAAACGAACGACACATGCTACGATACAGGTGTGCACCATGTTTTTTCTGACCTTCTCACTTAAGGAGCGTCATACCTCACCGAACAAATGATTTTTGGAGGAAAATGAATGTGCTGCCGGATGAGAAATATCCTGACCGAAGAATACTCTGAAACATTATTCGTCTCAAGAATGAAAGTCCGACGAATATGGGTTAAGGAGCCCGATCGTTTCTGAAAACGATTCAGCCTAAAAGTGCTACCTCTACCGTAGCACGCGTCGAACATAATTGCAAGAGATACTGCCGTACGTAGGGATTCAGATATTCCAGGGCATCAAGCATAGCTCAGTAGGTCGCTGCTCAAATCGTGTGGCTCTGTGAGAAGGAAGGGGTGCCGTTTCCGCTCCAACGAGCACAACCCGTCCCGGGGCACCACTCGCAAGCTTTAGAGTCGACCCCAAGCTCAGGCAGAGGCGCGCCAGCTTTTTTCTAGGAGCTTCCTAACGTGAAGAGCTCTAGACATTTTTTTTTTAAGTATAAAATAATTCTGAGAAAACCTTGAAAGTGCAAGCAAGCCGATGATCAAGACCATCTCGCGAAAAACAATAGGATGGAATTGCAAAATATCGCAGGCTACACGGTGTAGGTGCACCATGAATTTGTTCCGAGGGTGGTTGGTCACTCGAGCAGCTCTATACCCCACGCGAAGAACTGATTTTAAATAAAAATGTAAGCACTACGACGTACAAGATGGAGAATCCAATATTCTTACAGCAGGTAAAAAATAAAATATTTTGCATCACAAAAATGATTTTCTAACTAATTTTGGGTTAAGGATCTCCGCCATCCAGAAACAAAAAAAAAACCCAAAAAAAGTGCTACCTATGTATCAGGAAGCGTCGAAGACTTTGGAGCTAAAGAGGCCCGTCATGCAGAAAATATAACAAAGATAGGTAAGGAGGGCTGTAATACCCCTGTGTATCCGGTGGTTAATCGAAATACAAGAATAGGTGCCGTGCCTACGTCTGTGCACGGCATTACTACCGTGATGCCGGCGACACCATCCGCATTGCTGCGGAGCAAATGGGTGCAGAGATAAACACCCGTTTCTCGCATTTAGTACCCCTGACATACAACTACTACGGTAGTAGTTGGACATGCTCAATGAAGTTGCTGCGTTCGCAGTGAAAACCGTTTAAGCGATGTTCTGTACGGCTACATGCGTCACCCGACATGCCATGAACAGTTGCTCTAGAGGCCAAGCGATGTGTCTACTGCGCACACACGGAGACACCAAATACGCTCATCTTTACCCGCCGATACCACAGGTAGTCTACGCAGCGGGCGGCCGGCACGCACGATACCCAACCAGCAGATTGCACTACAAAATAACTACACCCAGGAAGCTAGCTCGCTTCCAGGGCGACATCTCCGGCGGCCGGCCTACTCATCCCAACCGTTTGTCTTCATGCCTTCCAGAATGGCACTGAACGTTGGCCGCTCTCCGGCCTCCCCAGCCCAGCACGATCTCGCCACGTCGGCGATTTTGTCCGAGGCGTCGCCGGGAATAACAGGACGCATGTTCTTCAACACGACGCGGATATAGACATCCCTGGGGTGTGTTACGGCCGCCCACGGAAGTTCCCGGGAGATCACCTCCCAGACCACGACCCCGAAGCTGTAGACGTCGCTGGCGTACGTGCCTCCCTCCGCATCGAGCACCTTAACACAAATCGTCGGCAAACAAAACACAGACGTTTCGCGATGCACATCGCGGAAAGGAGGCGGCGGGGGGGGGGGGTGGTGTTGAGGCTTTCAGACAGAGGGGCCGCTAAATAAACGCGAACAAAATGTAAATCACAATACCTGCTCCCCTCCGCATCGATGGCGTTCGAATATCGGCCGCAAACAATATAAACTAAAAACAGACGTTTCGCGATGCACGTCACGGAGAGGAGGGGAGGGGCGGTGGCGGCAGCGGCGGTGATTACTAGCGAAGGGCCTGCCAAACAAAAGAACCGCCCCGTAAGGCATCGTGTCAGACAGAGGATCTGCCAACTTTATATTCGAGCGAGATTTGTTTTTAAAATATTGGAATATCGTCGAATGTAGTCGAGTGCCTGCCATATATATATATATATACATATACACATATAGCCCACATGACATTGAGTTTTTTCTTTTTTATCATATTAAGCGTACTACGTGCAACAGTTCCTTTCGACGCGTCTGCCAAGATGGGAGTATCGCATTTTTTTCCAAGTTCAAGAACGTCCGAATGAAGACGCGTGCTACGGTAGAGGTTGCACGTTTTAGCTGAAATAATTTTCTAAACGATCGGGCTCCTTAACCCGAATTCGTCGGAGTTTCATTCTTGTGACGAAATATGTTTCAGAGTATACTTCATTCGTGAGATTTATCATCCGGCAGCACGTGTAGTTTCCATTAATTTTGTTTTTTTTGTGAGGTATGACGCTCCTTAAGTGAGGAGCTCAGCACAAAAAAACATGGTGCACCTCTATGGTAGTACGCGTCTAGAGGGGCCCCTTACTGGACCAAATTGGTCAGAATGCCAGTATGTTTACAACATATTATTGTTTTCATCGGGTTAAATGTTATTGTACTTTTCGAAACAGTTTTTGTTGGAAGGTTATTGCGGGTGGGATGAGGAGCTCTTCTTGCGACGACGCTAAGAAAACAAAATAGGAGGCACCTCTACCGCAGCACGTGCCTCTTACCTCGAATATCCAAGTGTATGGTAAACGTAAACAAGGGACTGCCTCTTATTGGAAACCCCGATGGAACGATGGAACGCCGTCTACCGAGAAACTCGATATCGTGGCAACCGCGGCTTACCCCAATCTATTCATTCAGTGCTGACTGGTGCTACGACAGGGGGGGGTACCCCCATTTTCACCTCCGGGGTTTGGGCAATCGGACGAGTGGCTCCTAATCGACCTAAAAATTGGACCTAAACATAGTTTGTTCGCGTTACGTAATAAAACCTCCAATGACGGTGCATATAACACAACATAGAAAGGAAAAAAAAAGAACGGGTTATAAGTACAACGCAGTAAAGCAGTCAGTCGACTGAGCGGCTCTGTGCAGGTGAAACACACGTACCTACACATGAACCCCCTACCGTAGCACCAATCCGCGGGCATACTATATAGGGCGGCACACGGCTACCTGACAATGGCTGGGTCGGCTGTAAAGGGAATATATGTGCTTCGTTCACAAATTTACAACAGGGGCAACCAAACCATTGGTGGGTGAGCAGGCTGCGATAGAGGCGCACCATGTTTTTGCCTTCGAAGGGTGGTCACTTGAAGAGCTCTACACTTCACCCCAATCTGATCATTAAGGGAGGAAAGTAAAAGTGCTATCCGATTGAAAACCCCATGGCCGAAAAAAACAAGGAACAATATCGCCACAAAATAATGACAGTCCGCGGATTTTTAGTTAAGGAGCTCGGTCATTCATAAATCATTTCACCCCAAAAGTTCTATCTATCTCTATCGTAGCACACGCATCTGGGCTTTTCAACGCCGTTTTGGGACATCCCCCTTCTCATAGGATAGCGACCGCAAAACACATCCACAATGCTGGTGTTATCACCCCGTCGCGAGCAACGTGAGCGGGCCAGCGAACGTGCGAGGGTCCCCCCTGTTGCCCGCGTACCCGTGCAACCCCTCGCGTTTGTAACCCGGACGACGACGCAGGCTAAGGTAGAAGTGCACCGTGCTTTTATTTTCTGACGGTGGTCATCAGAGGGAGCCCTTAAACCTCCCCCGAAAACCGTATTTTGACGAAACCCCAAAAGTACTACTGTATGTACCCGGTTAAAATAAATCCGGTGGACTGAATAAAGTAATAAAAACGAAAAATAGTGCGACAAAAAAATCAATTTCCGACGGTTTTGGGGTTAGGGCCCATATTAACGGGTATAAAATAAAATCAATTTGGAAAAAAAAAAACGAATCAAACCCGCTTTTCATTGGTCAACACGCGCACCAGCACCAAAGATTAGGATCTCGGGGGGTGCTGGTGCGTGTGTTGACCAATGAAAAGCGAATTTGAATTTCGTTTTTTTCCAAATTGAATTTATTTTATACGCGTTAATATGGGCCCTTAAGGAGCCCCGTAGTGTTCGGAAACAATCTCCATCAGAACCTGCTACCTCTATCGCAGTGTGCGTCGGAACCGAATTAGCATCATCCCCAATAGCCGAAGAGGCCGCTTTTGCTGTGAGCGTTACGCTCCATCGTCAGGCGCCTTTCTGAAGTCGCACGGGGATTAACACACCGTGTAAAGCAGGCCACGGCTTCATCCAATGACCAATTGGTGTGTGAAAACGATGTTGGAAATAGACCACCTCCAAGCCCGGTGTTGGCTCGACACAAACAATTATTAATTTTGCGGGGTCGGGGGGGGTTGCGTCGGTTGTGCTTCCTAGAAATAACACTATACTGCGATGCCCTTGGGTAGCCAGTAGAGGCTTGCGGACGCTCACCGGTTAACAAGTACCCGTGTTGCAGTATAGTCATGTGAGGAAATATTCAGAAACATTCGAAGACGATACAATACAACACGCAGGAACTGATCGGAATATTTCGTATCCTTGTTTTGCATGTTGAGGAGTGATATTGAGTGATCAATGTTGAAGCTGATGATACATAATTACGGATGGCAAGAGTAAACATAACAGTTTCCGTTCGATACAATTATGAATGGGCCATATTCGATGATTTAGTCGTACCTCAGGGGCGCTCCAGGCAAGGCTCATCTGTGTGCTCGTACTGGACTTCGTAGTAAACGTGGCCAGGCCCGTGGATATGGTGTGCTGCGTCCACCTCGAAGTGCCGAAGTCTCCTATCTAGAAAATCACGAATGCAGAATAACGTGCAATGTGCGAGTAATGCACACGGGACAGGGACGGAGCAATGCAAGTATCGAGTACATAGTTTTGAAAACGTCTGACGTTGATCGTTTTCGGGGCCGAACAAACGACAGCGCGATATTTTCTGCAATACCGTCAACGAAAAAACTACAAGCACCAGTACAAGCACCGCAACCCTACCCCCTCTTCGTGTGTCGCGCAGCTACGTTTACTGCGGCTAAGACACGTACCCTGTAACGGTCGCTCTGGTAGCTTCTTGCGGTGGCAGCTGTAAGCATAATCGGCATATTGTGTGTCGGGCAAGATTTCCATCTTAAGCACTGGGTTACCACAATGGGGTCAAAGAGTTCCCGTTGTTTCGAAGATTCTTGTCACAAGACGGTAAACATTATCGACCTGAGGGTCCCCTAATCTGTGTCTCACAAGGCAAACAGGCTTTTGAATTCCAGTGCAACATGACATTCGTCGAGGACAACCAGAAACAAAAATATATGTCAGGTACGCGAAGTACACACGCTCGCGAGACTAATAGTGTTTCAAAAATGCGTTGTTGATATTCACTAGAGGAGCCCTCTCAGTCTAGATGTGTCGGTTGTAAAGTAGACCCTCATCCATATAACAGCATATAGTCGTATGTCACGGCAGCGGGCGTGCTCGGTGTTTGAGGGTAGTGGCGCTGACGTAAATATTAACGAATTTATAGTTGCGTTGGGAGATTTAAGCGAGGATAGACCTCCGGTGAAATGGCTCTTCAAGGATCTACGAAGTTGCTCTGTACCGAAGTTACGCTCCATATTTCCAGTCTCGTACGTGATTCTCCGTAATACGCCACATATTCCTAGAAATAATCCAGGGCGGGGGTTAAACATATCGTCGTGTATTCATGGGGTGACGGCGTTGACCTATTTACTGACGAACTTGTAGTGGAGCTTGGTTTGCTCGTGCCCGCGACACGCGGTTTCAGCGAGGGTACACCTTAGACGCAAACGCTTGCGGTTTTGAAAGGGGTTTCTCACTACAGGAGGTACACTCCATATTTCCAACCCCGTGCTTGTTTGTGCGAAATATCAGTGATATGCCCAGACCGAACTGACGGAAGAGTGAAAACAAATGCGAACTATTCCTTGCGGTGGCACACACCTTAGCCCTGCCGGCGCCGTCCAGAAGCACGTTGGCGGACTTGAGGTCCCCGTGAATAGTCTTCTTCTTGTGCAGAAACGCCATTCCCGCGCAAATGTCTCCGATGATCTGCAGGCACTGCTTCTCGGGCAGAGGCTGCTCCGCGTTCTTCAACAGCGTTCGGAGGTCTCCGCCCGCCAGCAGCTCCATGACGAGCACCAGGCGGTCGTGCATAGACGTGACTGCTCCGTAGACATCGACGGTGTAGGGGCTCCGGAGGCGGATCATGGTTCCTAGCTCGAGCAGAAAGGCTTTCCGCTGTTTCTTCTCCCGCTTTCTCTTGAGCTGGCCCGCCGTGGACCCGTCGAGGATACTGTTTTCGCTACGTCTGCCTAGGTCGTGGCTTAGGTGCAATACCTGTGAAATTTCAACCAAAACGTCGACCATCAGGGGAAACGAAAGAGCCGGACAAAACGGGAGATAAGCGGAATCGATCTAGGTATTGGTTTTGAAAAACGCGGTCAAATCGGGTAGGAAAAAGAGGACACATGCACCACAGTGCGTACGGAATGTAAGTTGTGGAGCAGCAATTGTTTTGTTTCATCTTTTGTGTTCCCGATGGATGAAAAGAATGTCAAAATATTCGGGAACGGTCGTTATTGAAGACTCCTCGAACACTGAAAACGGCGGATCGTTGGAACCCAGAGTCATCCGGGAACGGTGTAGGATATTGGTTCACTTGTATCGTAGATAGAAAGGTGCATGTCGCTGAGCTAGACCTCGTGGGAGAACGCCATGCTCCGATTATGTAGACATCATCGCAATTGCGCACCAGAAATGCACGTGCACTTGGTACGTGCTGATCACATAGTTTAAAATTTAACATGCACCCTTGACAAATTGCCAACACGTGAATGGTGCCCGACAGTCATACCAGATTAACTAGTAAAATTATCGGCATGAATTATATATCTTCAACACACGCTGATTGATATGAAATCAAAACCAAGACGGACATGAAGGATCGGTCAGCTAAACAAACAACCATAGGCTGTGGCAACCCTGCGGGTATCCCATTTTAATGGGGGTACACGTTGTAGGCATCCACTTCGATGAACATTACCAAACTTGAACAAACATGTCGATGTGGTCAGCCCGCTACAAGATTGTCGATCAAGTATTACGATTTCGTCGCAGACACATGCCGCCAAAACCTGGCACCCATGTTCCCAAGCATGCATGTTTACAGGGATGCATGATGCGTGCAAACCACAGACAGTCCCGCTTTAAAGCACCGATGTCTTGGGCGTGGTTCAATTGATTGTGTAGGGTTGGTTGTCCTACTTTGATCAATTCTCGATCAGAGAGCCACGTGGCTGTAAAGAGATTGACCTTCGGCGAAGAGACCTCTACGTATAGTGATTGCCGTCCCAGCGTATTTGAGCAACTGCGCAATTAAAATGTAATCGAGTTGATGCACATGCCTATAGCTGCGATACCCTTGGACACTACTGTAATTTGTTTGCTCTGTCTTTTGCCGAGTCCAATGGGATTTGCATGATGCACGAAAAAAACTCGTCATCTGAGTAACCAGAAAAGCGAAAAGAAAGTTTCGCCCCCCCCCATCACCGCACTGCCTTGCCAGGAGAAATACATGAATTCAAAATATACCGTCCGATTCAACTCGTACCTTGGCGGCGGCGTTGCGACCGTTGTAGTCTGCGAGGTACACCTCGCCAAAACCGCCCTTTCCGAGTAGTTCATTCGAGATTACGATGTGGTCCGCAGGGATCTCGAGCTGATCCAGCCTGCGTTTCCTCTTCACGCTACGGGCCTCCGCCAGAGATTTCGACTGAGCCTCCTCTATAGACCCCTGTTTCCAATAGCAGTGTGTTCCAACACCCAGAACGACAGGGGGGCGTGGGGCCTGATTTGAGTGCAGTAAACGAGCATACGACAGCTTTTACCAGCAACAACCTGGTCCCTTAAAAAAACGTATGTTCTCTGTACCTTAACATGATCCGTGTGAAACTAATGATAAAATTACACAAGTAGTTTGGGAGCACTTCACGCTTTACAACCCCTTTCGATGTAAACATAGGACGTGCCAGTTATCGTCTTGTTTGTGTGTGATGTCATAGCTTTAGCAGGATAATTGGTTCTCCCAATGAATGACGCTTGTGTCTGTAGCGGTACGCCCATACCTTCGCGGACGTCAGAAGCGATTACATTGCTGTGTTTAAACAAGTTATATATGTATACATGTATGTAAATTGCAAGTTGAGTTCGTGAACCTAAAGCCTCGGCGAGGAATACAAGTTACATATATATTCTACAGTGATAACGCCGCCCTACCTGGAGCGTTAACCGCGCCTGCTTTCGCCGGCGGTAAGCTTTGCAGATCCAATACAACACTTCGGATCAGATCTCTCTGGTAGGGGCGGGAAAACCTGACACGTCACATTTGCCAAAGCTCTTGCATAGACTCCATCTGACCCGACCTGCTAATACCCGACCCGACCCGATCCGATCCGATCCGATCCGATCCGACCCGACCCGACCCGACCCGACCCGACCCGACCGGGGACCCGACCCGACCCGACCCGACCCGACCCGACCCGACCCGACCCGACCCGACCCGACCCGACCCGACCCGACCCGACCCGACCCGACCCGACCCGAAGCCGACTGGACGTACACTGAAAATAATATAACCCCATGCTGACCCGTGCGTTTGCCACTGTATAATGAACCTTAGTAAGGGGTGGTGTCGGGGTATTATCCTAAAACACTACGGTGTATTCAACGGCCGAAACTAGTACAGTGTTGAGAGTGTGAACAGTTTTAGCGTTGGTCATATTTCGAGGCCGCTTAAACAACGGCATTGGTCGCGGCTCACCTGGAACACGTGCATATCCGCCTTGAAGGCGCTGACGTCCTTCTTGATGGCGTTAACATCCGTCCCAACCCGAACGTGCAGGCCCAACTGTACCGCGTAAAACATTATCAGACGGTTGACGTAATTTTGGGATACAATAGTTGCCAAAATAGTGGCGGCGGAGGTGCCTAACGCATTTTCGCGGTGTAGGGCAATACCTCCACTTCCTCCTCCTCCTCCTCCTCCCCCCCCCCCCCCCCCCCCCCCCCCTCCTCACGCCTACTTTCAACCTCTGGACACGCAGATGCTTTCCATGGGTGTCATCGGCACATTAAGGGGGACCATAGTAAATAGGACCTACGACATGCACACAAACCTATACATTAACCAATTTTTACTTACAAAATTTGGCCCTATTTACTACGGCCCCCGCTAATAGTGGAACCACAAGCAACGACCGATCGGCCTTAGACGACTTCTCACGGTTAGACAGACGCGTGCTATGATGCAATAGAGGTACTGTACCTTTTTTTTGCTGAAAAATGTCCGCGTGCTATAAACGATAGAGGTACTGTACCTTTTTTTGGCTGAAAAATATCCGGAACGACGGGGGCTCCTTGGGCAAAATTTCGTCGGAGTTCCAGTATTGAGTTGCATTAGTTATATTTTTCATACTCTAAGGAAACGGGATTGTTCCACCAGGTAACCCTTCAATTTTTCCACCGAAATCAGGTTTTGGGTGAGGTGTTGCACCTGCTCAAGTGACCACACCGGCAAACACAAGCGCAGGTTACCTCCACCCGCAGCATGCGTCACTAGTGCGAACCAACTGTGCCAAACATATTTATATATATACATCGAAACCTTTCACTCACTTGCAGGCCTAGGACGGCTCTGTCCACCACCGCGCCCATCTCGTCCTGGCGCCGCCTGAACAGCGTCGACGTCATCAGTTGAGCCAGCTTGTGTTTGCTCTTGTAGGTCTTGATGAGCTGCACCAGATCGAATATCGCGTCTAGCACGTCTTCTATCATGTCGCGATCCGCCTTTCCCGTGGTCTCGCCGCCCTGGTTTCCGTTCAAACGCGTAACGGTTTACGTATCGGATGGATCGTATCCTTCGCTGTTGGATGATTCATATCGGTCGGGGTATATTGAGCAGGGAGGGCCTATTTGAAACCGGCAGTAGGACCTAGTTATGTTGTCACCGATCGTGGGCGGAGTAAGTAATAATTGCAGAGATAAACCAGGAACACTCACATACACCCGCCTTTAGATCCAACCCCCTAACAGGCCCTCGGGTAGGTGTATAGAGCATGTAACAGTATATGTACCAGGTGTATATCAAGGGCCGTCATCTATGAGCCCGACCGATTGAGTAGCTCGTAACTAGAAAGCTGCGGGATGCAGCTACGAGTGTCTAACTCTATCTGGAGGTATAATTGGGGGGGTTACAGGCAGCGGTAGAGGAAAGTGTGTGATGTGTCGCGTCATGGGTAGGGTTAGAATTTTCATTTATTGGGGCCTGACCCTCGCCTTCCGTGTCCGAAACGCTTGCTTCAAAATTGCCACTGATGGTTATCGCTATATATATATATCACTTGTGTCGGGTGGGCCCTGCTCGTAAAACCTGCGCGACACACCCTCTTGCCCCTTTATTTCCTGCTTGGAACTGCATAATACGACTTCCACAACACACATGCAAAAAACAAAAGCATAACCTAGATTTTGTCCTGCTGTATTGGTTAGTGTGCCGACGATGTGAGCTGTGAATGTTTACATGAGGAAGTTAAGCTCCTCGTGTGCGCAAGGAGCTGCTCCGAAAATATGCCGCCACCCCTGTAAGGTGGCGTTTCTGTCTGCAGGGGAGGGGGAGGGGGTTACTGGGGTACTGCCCCAACATATTTTCAACGACGTGCATCTTTGATTATCGTGCCGGGCATGCGGGCCCCTCCATGTCGCCCAGTCCACAGAAGGGACTGATTTTTGTTTGGCTCCGTGTATATAGTGACCGGTTTATATCCAAACAAAGGGATACACGTTTGGCTTAGTAGCAAACCACTACCCGAGTTGTTTCCGGACGGACTAGCGCGTGTAACGTTTCGGTCGGGATGCCCGAAACATAAATTTATGATAATTCAGTATTCGGACATTAGATGGTTAACTCATCCTCTTTTGAGATGTTCCTCGAATGAGCCATCAGCAGAACCGCGGCAATGCTCGAATTGTGGATATGAATACCTGACCATTCTCGTTGCGGTGCGTGCCACGAAAACTGTATCCGGTAGTGGTCCAATACATTTCTGACCAACCAGGCGTCTCAACTCAATCTAGTTCAACTAATATTACTACTACAACCGGGGACCGTAGTAACATACGTTCAACACAAAGACCACACTATTTCCGTATTTTCACGGACGAACGTTAGCCCTGTTCACTGTAGACCCCCGTAAATAGTTGATTTTTTCATCATCGTGGTGGTGATACAGCTAAGAGTTTGGCCCTGTGCATCGAGGGACAGTATTTGAATCTATCGAAGTAACAGCGTTTGGTTGAGCAACATCACTTATGTTGGGTGCCCGTGCTATTCATTCTGTCGGCCGGGTTGCGTGATTGGCAGATATCATTGCGGTGGTGTCACCCTGCGATATCATGCAAACCTATGAATGGATAGAATTGTAGTCTGTACCTGCAGCATTGGTCTTGTTAGACAGGCGGCATGAAACCCCTTTTCTAACATCTTGTTATTAGGTGAGCCTGTATCAAACGGGTCCTCGTGCGTGTGGCTTCAAGAAGCTTGGCAAACTGATTACTCGCAGCTCGATATACAATTCGGGAAACTACTTGCACTTGGCCGAAACCGATGTTCGGTGGCAATGCTGCACAGGGCTTTAGTTCACATATTGATCACCGACGTCACTATTGGACGAGGTTTCGATAGGCATATTCTATTACCGACGGCATCGATGGACGGGTCTTGGCTTGGAATCTTGAAGTACCGACCGTACCGTTGAGTCATCCCACGGTAGGGGTGCAGCCGAATTTTCTGAGCTCCTCACATGAGGAGCTCAATATCTCACCCGAAACATAACTTTAGAAACATTCTTTCGCGCAACCCGACCCAACCTCCCAATATGGTAGTCCAAAAACAAATATACCAGTGAACTAATAGCAGTTATCCGGTGGTTACTCACGTGAGGAGCACAACCGGTCAGAAAATATTGAGCCTAAAAGTGGTACCCCTACCGTGGGATTACTCCGGGTTGGGCAAAGCCACGCTTGCCATATTTGATTGTCGACAGCACTGTATGACGGGCCTGCGATAGTTGATTACAACTTGGACTCCCTACTCTACATGGCTTCGATTGACCCATTTCAACGTCGGCTGCTCTATGGCAAAGGTGTTCCCTTACATAATGTATTATTCACGAGAACGGTATACCTGGGACGGGTCTTCGGTTCACCTTCGCCTCTGGTGAGGGCACCGCCGTTGTGCCGCTCAGCCTATAACCAATACATGAACTTTCGTCCTTCATGGAGATGAACCAAATTTCCAATGCGGGGTGAATTTTACACCCAGCGTCAGACTCGGGCTACGGTAGCGAGATGTACCATTTCCTTTCCGAGGCTCCCTTACTTGAGGAGCTCGCTACCTGACTCAAAACCGATTTTTTATATCAAAAACGAAAGTGCATGCTGATGGGAAAATTCCATGGCCTTGGCATACAAAACATTCAGACCGCAAGCAAGAATGCCATTCCGAAGAGTTTTGGGGTAAGGGGCAACGTCTTTCAGAAGCAAAAAAGGACGCGTGCTACGGTAGAGGTAGCACTTTTTGTCTGATTTTGTTTTCTGAACGATCGGGTTCCTTAACCTAAATTCGTCGGACTTTCATGTTTGTGACGAAATAGTTTTTCGGGATTTACTTCGGTCATGAGATTTCTCTCTCCGGCAGCACTTTAGTTTTCCTCCAAAAATCATATTTTCGGTGAGGTATGACGCTCCTTAAGTGAGGAGCTCAGAAGAAAACATGATGCACCTCTATCGTAGCATGCGTCAAATGCCCGAAACATGCTGCCTCTATCGTAGCATGCGCCGTCAGCACTGCCACACTACAAGAAACCTCAAGCAAGCGCCGGAACCACATACCCGCCGTGAACAATGCAGGACACCCGCATAAAAAAATCGCGACAACCGCCGGACTCCTCTCACCGTGCCCAGAACCTTCGAAGCCCGCTCGAGCATCGTGATGATTGACCGGCACCGTCTCACGCTCCCCTCACTGCTCTTCTTGTTGTCCTTGTTGTTCGTTAACAGGTTTACCAGTATTGACACCGCCGTTGCCGCCTCGCTTACGCCGGGGATCTGGGAACTACGTGCCAGCTCTAGGGCCGCCTCCCCCACCGCGCGTGCCAACCCGGGCCCGGATGATGGCCTTCGCCGTGACGTCGACGACAACCCTTCGGTTTCAGCCATGGCTGGTTCGGCTTCGTCAGCGACAGATGCGAGACCGGCCGCTGGGTCATCCGCTTCGTTGTAGGCTGGAGGAAATTCGTCGCTTTCCCCCGTGGAGATATTTTGCGTGGAAGTGGTAACAGTCAAAGCCGATTCAGCCTCAACCTCTCTACCACCTCCCTGCTCAGGGGCAGCGGCAGCAGTGGAAGCGGCAGAGATACCAACGCCACCAGGACTTCCCGTTGTGCTGGCAAGTGATGTACTTGCGTTCGGGAGAGAGCCCCCACCGCCAACACCACCGTCAACACTAGCCCTCTTTCGCGAATGCCCGCTCGGCTCGGTACCTCCCTCTTCAAGCGAATAACCACCACCACTACCACCACCACCATCACCACCACCACCGCCGCCGCCAATTTCATCCTCGCTCTGGGGCATTGTCTGCATGAAGCCTTCTTCGACAGGCGACACGTCACCAATATCACCACCACCATCACGACCACCATCGTCTCCAATTGTATCCTCGCTCTGGGGCGTCGTCGGCCTGAAGCCTTGTTCGACAGGCAACACGTCACTTATATCGCCACCATCACGACCACCACCACTACCACTATCGCCTCCAATTGGATCCTCGCTCTGGGGTGTCGTCGGCATGAAGCCTTCTTCGACAGGCGACACGTCACCAATATCATCACCACCACCAACACCACCACCACCGTCACCATCGCCTCCAATTGCATTCTCGCTCTGGGGCGCCGTCGCCATGAAGACTTCGTCGACAGGGGACACTTCACCAGTATCACCACCACCACCTCCACTACCACTATCGCCTCCAATTGCATTCTCGCTCTGGGGTGTCGTCGGCATGAAGCCTTCTTCGACAGGCGACATGTCATCAATATCACCACCACCACCACAATCGCCTCCAATTGCATCCTCGCTCTGGGGCGTCGTCGGCATGACGCCTTCTTCGACAGGCGACACGTCATCAATATCACCACCACCACCACCACCACTATCGCCTCCAATTGCTTCCTCGCTCTGGGTTCTCGTCGGCATGGAACCTTTTTCGACAGGGGACACGTCACCAATATCACCACCACCATCACAACCACCATCACCACCACCACCACCACCACCACCACCACCACCATCGCCTCCAATTGCATCCTCGCCCTGGGGCGTCGTCGGCATGAAGTTTTCTTCGACAGGCGACACGTCACAAATATTACCACTCTTACCGCCGCCGCCGCCGCCGCCACCGCCGTCATGCCAGCCAGAATGTTCCGTCTTCTCGGCCGGGTGCTGCAACTCCAATGTGAAATCAAGAAGAAACGGAGGGCTAGTTTCGCCACTTTCTCCGTCATAATCCCCCGCTTCCCCACCCGCCGCCGTTGCGGCTACCACGGCCGTTGCCAGCGCCATGTCCGAAGGAAGAACACTTTCTTGTTGCGGCTGGGGTGGCTGCTCGTTGGGCTGTTGCGGGGGAGGGTCATTGCCACGGCTCACATCACCGTCAAACACGGGAAGAGAGGGTTGCGTTCTGGCGGCGGCGTTTCTCTTCGTGATGCGACGCGTACGTAGGAGAACCCCAAGCGCGAGAAGAGCGACGCCAGCCAGGGACGAGAGAACCCCGGCAACGATTGGCGTTGCGTTCGACGAGGACGAGCCGGCGAAAGCATCATCTGTCAGGGTCGGTGTGAAGGGTTGGACGGGCCGGTTTCCGGATCCCGGAAATGGCGCCGGTGTCGGAGATTGAGACAACAACGTATGCGCGTTGAGCATCAAGCCCATGAAGTCGCCTTCTCCTAGGTTTGTTCGCCCCGTCGATCCGTACGTCCTCCACGCCTGAATTACTTTTCCGTCGGTGCCTGCAGCCATGGCCTGGAGCTCGTCTTCCAAACGCGTCTCACCGGGGTCAGCAGACCCGCCCTGCGAAGAGTTTTTGCACAACACCACGCACAATCGATTACCGCCGACGGAACGTAGAAAACGGTTCCACACAATGAGATATCAGTTACGCGAAGCACGCTACGGTTGAGGTGCACCATGTTTTTTTCAGGTTTTTAGTTGTTACTGGTGGTGGTTTTAGTTGAGGTGCCTTACACCTCACCCAAAAAATGTGATTGTTTGTTTTTTGCAGGGAAAACGAAAAGGCTGCGTACTCGATTATAAACATTCCTCACGACCCCAAACAAACGATAATAAGTGTTGCAAGACACAAGAATAAAAAGACCTGACGATTGTTTGGGTTGTGGAGACCGATCGTTTTGAAAATATATAGGCAAAACAAAAGTGCTTCCTTAAACCTGTAGCATACGCCGCGCATTAGTTTGGACAAACACCCTGATATGAATACGGTCGTTTGCCGTACGAGCTTCACACGGTAATAAAACGCATAAAACAACACATATATACCAAGAAAGGAACGCACCCATCTGGGTTTTGAATGTATCTCAAGTTTCGCGCAAAACAGACAATCGAACAGGGGAGAGGCAGAAACAGACACCGCGTATGTTTTGAGTGGGGTGTTCTGTTAGCCCAGCGAGGTGTTCGGTATGTGTTTGAGGAGAGCTTGTGATCGTAACGCAAGCACTTTCCGGCCCAAGCAGTTTTCACCGACATGTCTACATAACCGAGAGAGTTTTGAAACAAACATTGTTCGTGATACACCCAGGCTTTGGTGTTGCTCGTCCGGTCGTGTACGTTTAACCATTCTCGAAACGAGGTTTTGGGCTACGTGCCGCAGCTCCCGAAGTGATCACCCTCGGCTACTAATACAAATGCCAACCTTGTGATCGCACGCGTCATTTTCTCCGCGTGGTTCGTCTACCTCAATGGTGTACTTGTTCCGGGTTTTCGCGGTAACTATATCACGCTCTATAAGAAACCTGGTTGAAAACTAGATCTATTCACCATCTGGCTGTGTAGCGCAAGACTAGTTGGGCCAACGATAAAATTACTCCGGAAGGGTTCTTACTTCTCAGAAACCACGCACGGGATACATAAATATGTGTACCATATGCTTTATAGTACTGTGAATTAGACCAAACAGGTTGTAGATGGTTCAATTTCAACTGCGGTACAGACCAAAAGAGCTCAACTGGCACCCGCACAGACAAATAAAGCACACATTTACAAACGAAAGGCCAGGGTACGATAGATACGTCCGAACAACAGCAATGTCAAACGTTAAGTGAGGTTTCACTCCGATTACGCCGCAAAGACTCGGTCGGTGGGTGACGGGTGACACCTTGTAGATTTGTTTGATTGGACAAGTCATCAGTGGCATCAAGAAGGGTTTCCTCGTATGAAAGGCCTGCACGCCACGGCGGGGGTGCTCGTGATTGTTCGTGAAGCTCTTCACTTAAGAGGAACCCAACCTCCTACTGTGGAGGTACACCATGCATTGTCTGAAATCATCACTTGAGGAGATACATGCTGAAGCTATTAATCGTAAGTAAAATAATTATTTGTGAGGGGTGATAAAGTGCTACCCCGGGGAACAATCCCACGACGTACGTACTGCAACTAGGTATTCTATCGAACATATTGCAACACAAGGATAAAAATTCGACGGTTTGGAGTTGTAAGGAGGCCGGTCATTGAAATCTCGTTTGCAGCAAAACAAAACAAAACGAGTGCTACCTCTGTTGCAGACCGTGGTTTGTTCGCCACCCCAAGCCTCTTCCGAGCGCCAGGGGCCAGATGTGTGTTCCGAGGTAAAGGTAGAACGTTGCTGCGAATAACAAAAAACAATAAAATCTGGCTTGTGGAGGCTTTCATGCACAGGGGATATCACCAAATAGGCAGGTCTCACCGTTTAAACAACACCTATGGGCAATGGGATTGCTCGTCGTGCCAGCCGTGTACGAGTCCTACACTCCGCATGTTCCGTTGCTTGTGAAGACCCTGATCCCTGCAATTGAGGGCTTTATAATTATTTCACGTACATACTGCTACCAACTGAATCTGAAGGTCTTTCGCCACAAGTTACCTGCCAGCGCCACATTTCATCCCCGTGTTGGTTTAGCTCCACAAGGGCGAAGTCCCGACCACCTGCGTTCAGGCCGCTCCAGTCTCCTTCTGTGTGCCCGCCGAGGAGGATGGTGCCATCGGCTTGGACATGTACCCCTTGCAAGACATCGTCATCTACCGTGCCATCCTGTCGGTTTATTCGCGACGTGCAAACAAATAGAACACACATACATGTACAAGAGCGTCGGTGGTCATTCATGAAACTATAAACTAGGAATCAATGTCTTGAACAACTGTAGTTTTCCAGCCTCCCGTCTTATGTTATAGTGCTACTACAGTATTACTACCCACTACTACCACCTCGGCTTCTGCGACTGCTTCTACCACTACTACTACTACTACTACTACTACTACTACTACTACTACTACTGCTACTTGAAAGAATGACGCGTGTGTCGAGGCTCTGTCTCTACGGAGAGAGATGGCAGAGGTGGCACCGGAGTGTCTGTGAAGATCACTTGTGTAGAAGAAGAAAAGTCATGATTTGAATAGGCGCTTATGTGGCCATAATGGAAAGAAGATTGACCTCAGGGAGATCAATGGAAAAGGAAGAAGAGAAGAAGAGAGAAGAAGAGGGAAGCGGAGTAGAGTGATCGAGGTGGGCGGTGCCTGCACCTGATCATCCCGGTACAATGCCCATGCTACGGGCAGTTACATTCTACCGTAGTTGGTACTGTTCCCTGTAATGTTCTCTACAATGTTATAGGAACATTATAGCAACGTTCTCAGCATCGTTCCTGATGAAGATGCTTGGGTCATACAATGTGGCGCACTACGAGTAAGACAAACTCGTAATCTATCCGCATATTGTAATTCCCCGAATATCTAGACTAAGATACTCATATACTCGTATCAGTGCGTAGTGACTGCACATCACAATAGATACGTATGGATTTCAACGTCCATATGCTAACACGCCCCCTGTGATGAAAGTCAGTAGCTAGAGTAATGCCTACGGTGTAGAAACCTGATACTCAAAAATCAAAATGAACGAGTGAAGAATGAAAGAATGGTACAACATATTCAGTCCTGCGCGAATGCAGCGGCAATATGGAAAACAGTAAACACAAAGTTCACTACATATTCAGTCCCGTGTGATGACGGTGACAATATGGTTGTACTCATGTCGGAAAAGCTAATCGTAGTTGTGCATGACTACTGAGTCATAGTGCACGACACTGAGTCAAAACCTACAATGAAAAGCGTAGAAAGTTATCTGCTGTACTTGCAACCCGCCCCCTCAATTGAATGCTACAATGATAGAGCTACGGAAATGGTACGTAATCTTGCAGAAACAAAGAAAGTCGGTGGGTGTGTACCCAGACAAAAATAGCAATGACCTACTGTATGTACCAGTACGTGTGAATACTCATTTGTCCAGCAATCAACATGGGATAGTTGAAGAGACAATTGATAAAACTGAGACGTGTGTCCAGTGTGCAGTATAGACGTGTGTACGTACTCATATGAACCCTACAGAGCAGTACCTGGTGTAAGCAAAGTCAAAGAAGAAAACAAATCGTGGTGTGAATACCAGCGATGTATACTCTAGAAAAGAAGCGTCAACCCGTATGATGGGTGTGTTCAACTCGCCCCCTGAATAGATACCTAGAGTAACATGAAATCCAAGTAGAAACTGATGACATTCGTCAAGTACAGCGAAAAGTGCACTGTTCAGTTGTGTACATGTTTGTACGTACGTACTTGTAATATATCTACAAGTAACGATAGTACAGCAATAGACTACGTTGGGCGCAATCGTATCGCAAAATCGATGCTGTGGTGTTGACCAGCGAGCAAAATCCTAGCAAAGAAAGCGTAAGAAAGTATCTACTGTACCTATGTACGCCCCCCCCGAATGGATCCTAGGACAAGAAATCGAATGAGATCGAAAAGAAAACGTGTGGACGTATACTCGTACAGGTATGTGTCCAGCTACATACTGATATGTGTGAAATACATTCAGCATTGTGAGTGAGTGTGTATTTAGGATACGTACTCAAAGAAAAGAAAGCTGTGGAAAGCTAAGGAACAACCGATAACAAAAGGCAGATGTGTGTATCCGTGACGGCATACAGCAGTGCTCATCATGTGTGATCTTGCGTAGAACGTACTCGTGTGAAAATACTCTACGTACAACAAAGCCAACAGAGGGAAAGTACAAAAAGATACACCCCCCACCAAAACCAAGGTAAAGAAGAGACGCAAGGAATGCGCATGATGATGACGATCGTGATCGTCGTTCTCCTAGCTGGTGTCGCGGAGACCTTGTTGAATATGTAGTAGTAGTGTTGAAAATAAGTGGTGCTGCTGTTGATGATCTTCTGCAGGTTGTCTTGTTGTGAAGAACTACAGTAGTCGAAGCATAGCAGACCGAAAGATGTACGTGTAGATGAAGATGGCTGTGAGATGATGCTGATGGCGATGAAGAGCTGACGAAGTGGTGAAGACCTGTCCCCGTAGTCAGTCCGTAGCGATGTGCTGCGCCGTGTGGCTGTTGTTGTTGTTGGGTTGGACCGCGTTTTATGCGGCGTAATAGCAAAAAATCTATCCCCATATTGGTAGCAAGCATGCAACAAGAAAGTGTGGAACTCCTTCTTTGCTTTGGAAAAAATGAGCAAATCCCCCCAGAGTAGTGTTCACGTTTCAGCTCCGATGTCGCCGAATACGTAGCTGGTCCCAAATGCGATGGAGATGGCGATGGCTAGCTGCTTGATGAACGCTTTGGTGGTGATGCCCTGAAGCTTACTCCTGGTGAGATCTCGGGCGGCCGTCTTTTCGCCTCCGATTCTTGAAGAAGAACTTGAAAAGCAAATTATAAATGAATTGCTGCAGCCGAGGGTAGACCATCGATGCTTCCAGAAGTCGAGGTACAGTAGTGGTGTTGTAGCTCGTGCAGCAGTAGTCGATGTAGATAGATGTAGATCCTGGTGACATAAACTGAAGAAGTTGCGAAGATGAAGTGCTGAGGATACCTTCTGGAATCAACGATGATGATGATGGCGAAGCTCAGCAGCTATCGCAGGTGTCAGATGAAGAACTTGAAGTCCCTCGTATGATGTTGGAGTGATGCTCATACAGCAGTAGTCGTAGTAGACGTAGAAGCTGATAGTAGCAGATAAACCGACAGGAGTTCTCTCCCGTGGCAGGCTAAGTTGCCGAATGCATCAACGGCCTGGCTGCGTGATGCAACGCTGGTTGGCCTTTCCCCCCATATGAAATGGAGATGGATGCTGATTTTTCCTTCGAGTCTGAATTCGTATTTCCGCGTGAAAGCGTGAAATCGTTGCTGGAAAAGGAGGCCTTGAGTCTGAATTCGTGCTTTCGCCTAAAAGCGTGAAGCCGATGCTGGAAAAGGATAGTAGGAGGTAATCCCCCGTTGCTACGCTGGGTAGCAGATTCGTCAACGACCTGGCTGTTTGATTCAGCACGTGTAGGTCTTCTCAGCAATGCTGAGGATAAATCTATTTGTACGTACTTCGTGCGTATTAACTCGAAGAAACGGTTTTGATAACGGCCTCGCGCGTACAACTAGCGTGAAACCGGCTCGACACTAACTTTAGTGGTGATGGCACAAAAAACAGGGGCCTTGTAACGTTTCTTCATGCTTTACAGCGTGGAAGTAGCGCGGAGCTAGCTTCGCGTGTGATGAGCAGAAATGGTTTCGTGACTTGTTTCGCGCTTACAGCTTCAAAGTATCATAGTATCAAAAACATAGCTTTGCGTGTGAAGTTACAAAAAAATAGTCGGTGGCATATTTTTTTGCAATTCCAGCGTGAAAACATGTTGAATGTACGAGTACAAGTTTCGCGCATAAAAGCGTGAAACCGGACTCATTACTCGTACGTGCTACCCGCGTAAAAGCGTGACAGCAGTCTCCTTACCTGCTTCGCGCGTAGAAGCGTGAAAGCAGTACTCCTTGTAGTAACCCTGTTGAACGAAGTTGATGAAAATCGATGATGAGAGTCGATGTCGATGCTGTCGGGTAGATGATAATCTTCTGGTTTTTGGAGCAAAAGCCGTATTCCTCCGCAGTGGAAAACTTGAAATTTCTTCGAATGTAGAACGTGACGCGCTCGCCGGGAGACGTCGTTCCGTGGTGCCAGTCGGTGCGTAGACCAAAGTCGAGGCTCATAACCTGAAAGAATGACGCGTGTGTCGAGGCTCTGTCTCTACGGAGAGAGATGGCAGAGGTGGCACCGGAGTGTCTGTGAAGATCACTTGTGTAGAAGAAGAAAAGTCATGATTTGAATAGGCGCTTATGTGGCCATAATGGAAAGAAGATTGACCTCAGGGAGATCAATGGAAAAGGAAGAAGAGAAGAAGAGAGAAGAAGAGGGAAGCGGAGTAGAGTGATCGAGGTGGGCGGTGCCTGCACCTGATCATCCCGGTACAATGCCCATGCTACGGGCAGTTACATTCTACCGTAGTTGGTACTGTTCCCTGTAATGTTCTCTACAATGTTATAGGAACATTATAGCAACGTTCTCAGCATCGTTCCTGATGAAGATGCTTGGGTCATACAATGTGGCGCACTACGAGTAAGACAAACTCGTAATCTATCCGCATATTGTAATTCCCCGAATATCTAGACTAAGATACTCATATACTCGTATCAGTGCGTAGTGACTGCACATCACATTAGATACGTATGGATTTCAACGTCCATATGCTAACACTACTCCTGCTTCTACTACTACTACTACTACTACTACTACTACTACGATGATATATCTTGCTCCGCCTGGTGACGACTGTAGATGCGGGTACAGTGGGGGTGTTTCTCGCCCCTGAGTTCGAAGAAAACAGCCCATGTCGACGAAACAGCTAACAGTGGTCAAATATACCCTGCTCGGTCCCTGCCTCACTCCCTTTCGGTGGCAACATCGTGCAATGATGGAAGCTTGGCGTGAAACTCGTGAATGGCAGACAGGGTGCTTTCCCTAGTCAGAGGCGGACACGCGTGAGATTACGACTCCTTGAGCGGAAGAAACAGTCACAGGTGCTCCGTGTATACTTCATATTCCGCGTGAACCGGGGTGGGGGGTGATAGCATACACGTTTCTGCTACGTAGCACTTGCAGTACTGTCAGCCGAAACGTTCAACGTACTGACAGTGCACAGTGCACGATGGCTGGAACGAACGCCGGCAACTGCGATACCTGCCGTACGGAACCCCCGAAACAGATTAAGCGTGCGGTACGAATCTATAGCATAAGGAAATCGGTGCACGGTGAGTACTGCCAGAGTGCGATACCTAGGGAACCAGGAAACCCGGCAGTTCTCGAAGTGTTTCGCAGCATCGAACCCCCCAACTACATACATATATATGTTTATACAAGCGACATAAAAGAACAACAACCTGGGCATACAGTAGAGAGTGTATTATCGGTGTAACAGGCAGAAAGCCTTGGAAAACTTCCAGTACCTTCGGTGTCGCGACGTTCCGGGGCGAACGTAGTTTAGTCCAATGTTTCATGCTGGAACAACCCGTGAACCATTACGAACAGTGCTCCAGCAAAGGGCTGATATTTGGTCAAGAAAGCCATATAGTGTGCGTGCCCGCCAGTGGAAACAGCGAGGCCGGTGCTGAGTCCACGCGAGCGGGATGTTTCGTGGAGTGATGGTGTACAAACTCTGTAAATGTGAGTATTGGAAGTAGTGGAGGTCGTGATATACATCACGAGTTAAAAAACACTGCCGAGAAGACGACCACTGACAACGACAGACTGAGTTCTCCAGGAACCCTAGATGCTCGCGACACAATTCAAACTCAGAATACGTCCTGGTACGTACGATGGCAGTGCTAACACTGTACTGGTATGTGTCAAGCTATTACATAGGTTGCGCGTTCGAGTTATCTCCAACTGCTGTCACAATGTCGGCCCCATGTTTCTGCACAGGTCAAATCTGGATGCAGGCTTCTCGGTACCTGCCATCTCCAAATCTCGTCGCCGTCCGCATCCAGCTTGACAGCGGCGAAGTCGTTCCCACCCACGTCCCAGTCTCCCGAGGTGTAGCCCGCCAGGACGCACGAACCACCCCCCGCCATGGCCACAGCATTCAGTCGGCCGAACCCGCCTCCTCCGTCCTGTGGTTGATTTCGAACAACAAGTACACGTAAGCCTCAGCACAAGCGTCAACGAACGTCACGCACGTGCTGAGTCAAAGGTACTAGCATCGTTTTTCGAGGCTGGCTATGTAAGAAGCTCCATCATACCCCTCCCAGCGACATTAACACAAGAAATGGAAAAGAGTACAAGTTTGTTACTCGATGAACAGCCCCGTGGCCTAACTATCAAACAACAAGAAAACACGTACGACATCATTTATATAAACAGGCAAAAACATTGCGACGCAATTTATAGAAACAAGCAATATAGCGACACAATCATGAAAGGTTAGTGAGCATCCCCCCTTCCATTCAGAAAACGTTTTTCATGGAGAATATAATATGCCACCTCTATCGTAGCACGCGTCGAGGACACGCGACTGAATAGGGGGCTGGTGCGCACGTGATAATTGTTCATTGTGCTGTTTCTCATCTTTTAGGGAGAAGCTTTAGGTTTCAACCCCCCAACGCGCTGACTATTTTTCAGAAAGCAGCAACTGCACAACCGGGTGTTATTCTCGGGTATAGACGCGACGACGACGAGCAGGAGGCCTCAATACCCAACTGGGAGGTTCGACGACTGATGAGGGTGGCTCGTCAGCTATAAGAAGCCACGCAATCGAAAATATTGTAAGGAGAACAACTGCTAGGATTGGGGCTAACTCTGCCCACGTAGCCAAAGTGTTTCCGACTGGCAGCGCTCCTTGGCACCTTATGGTTATAAACTACGACTATTGCTACCTACTGCTGTCGTGTTTTCAAAACCTAATTTCCGTGTTGAACACCTTGCTTGGCTTTTGGATGGTACATCGGGGTTAGTATTACTCATAACCACACGTTTCAGGTTGCTTGGTAACCCAACTCGTCTTTCGGGGTAGAGGGGTTGAGGATAGCGTAGGCCGTCTGAGGCAATAGCTTCTGACCCATTCAGCTCCTCGAGTTTGCAGCTACTCTACATTTTATAACTGGTACCACTAGGATAGGGGGGTCGCTTTTATGTCCAGTATTTCCAGCGGATACTCCGCTGAGTGGCCACTATATTTATTCGCGATTTTTCAAGTCTTAACACGCTTTACGAATTCGACATATGCACCACCATGGTATGCTTGCTACTCTGCGACAACATGTCCCTGCGTCCAGTTTTAAGTAACGTACAGAGTCACTCGCCCGAGTGGACTAAACGTGGTAGTGAAAATCAGGCTACCCCCCCCCCCTATCGTAGCACCAGTCTTGGTATTGTTGTCCTCAAGAATGTACCCCATTCAAAGTATGATCCTGCTTCGAAGGTCGAAACATTTCGGGTGATACATTTAGTCACTCCTGTCATGGAGCTGCGAAAAAAACTACCAACCCATATAAGGTAGCATTGCTCCAATACTATATTGCTCCTGAAACGTAGAGCCTCGGCAAAATTCGGTTGCTACGCTGATATACCACGATAAAAGGTTTGAACATTTAGGCCAAACATATTTTCTGGATGACGCAGCTCCTTTTAAAACCCCAAAACCTTGGGAATGTCCACCCGTTTTTTGTTTCTGCGGTATGTTTTTACGGATAGGCTATGGGATATATTTAACAACTGGTTGCACCTTTGTTTCCGTCTTGAGATCTGTTCCTTGGACGCGTGTAACGTAGGATGAATGTAAAGTACTGTTTTGGCTTCGTGCATGTTTTCTAAACAAACGGATTCCTAGATAGTAATGTAATTGTTGATGGTATTCCCAGTTTGACTACAAACAGTGTTCTTGTACCTTATCTAGACAGATGGATTAAAAAGGCACATGTAAAGTAACCCCAAACGATCGAACTTCCGTCCGCGTGTTCGAATATTTTCATTGCATACTCCAAGGACATGGGAATGTTCATCTGGTAGCCTCTTCTGGTTTCCCACAAGGGTCAGTGTTTAGACTACTGCAGGTGTAGGTCTCCTCAAGTGGCCACCCCTCCGAAAACAACACGGTCCACTTTCTATCGACGCATGCGTCCTTTAAAGAGTGAGGTGGGAACTCTTCAAGCGAGAGGAAACGCGCAAAAACAGCCTTGGGGTACCTCTCTACCTTCTTCGTGTGTGTCACCGCTCCCGTACCATCTCACCTGCCATGTCCACAACTCGACCCCGCCGGAGTCAAGCTTGATCGCGGCAAAGTCACCTCCCAGCCACTGGGGGAAAAGAGTGGAAGAGTCGTCGGCCTCGTCGGTGCGTCGGTCGAGGAGGTCCCCGCGCGAATTCCCTGCTATCACGACAGACCCGTCCTCTGCCATCGCGACAGCGTTCGCTATGTCGTGTCCGACGATTCCGGCCTAACAGAGAAAACAATCGACGTTGACATACATAAGAATGGCGGCATCGGAGCGACTTGTTACACCCCCCAATTGTTGACATGCAAGATATCATGGTACTGATCCGTAAAGATCGTGGGGGTAATACGCTAATCGTGCGTCTTTCTCAGCCGCGGTTAAGCATAACAAAAAAAAACAAAATGTGGCTTAGCGTGTCTTGGGTATGGCCAAACCACGCACAGTTGCGCAACGAATGGACACATAACTAACCGTATCGTCGCATGAGAACAAAACGGTGTTACGCGGTCTTTTTTTGGCAGAGCTCGGCGTCTCCGAGTATGCCCAAAGCCCGTCACATTGTCACCCCGGGTACCCCTCCGTCCCAACATGAGGGTGTACTGCGCTACCTGTGAACATCGCGAATCGAAATGCCAAGCAAGACTTAAATGGCCGATAACTGGGCTGTCTCTCGGCCAGTGGCTCTGAGGGTGCTACGATAGAGGTAGCTCTTTTTTCTGAACTGGATTATTTTTCATCGGGCTCCGTAAGCCCAAACGCGGCGGGCTTTCGGTCTCGTGAGGCAAATATTATATTACACACCTGCCTAGCTCGTGGGATTGTTGATCGGGTTGTTCTCGTATTTCCCTCCAAAAATCAGTGTTTAGACTACTGCAGGTATAGAGGTCCTCAAGTGAGAAGCACGGACAAAACATGGTGCACCACTATCGCATTATGCGTCGACACTCAACCCCCCTAGCCTTGCATTACTGTAGGAACAACGGTCAAAGCATGCAAGGCAATTGATGGACAACGCAAACCCAGGCCTCGTAGCCTAACCACTTCAGCGCGGAAATCACCTGCCACTTCCACACCAGGGTCCCGTTGGCGTCAAGCTTGAACGCTGCCATGTCGGTGATCCCGAGGTTTGGTATGTCCCAATCGCCAGAGACTGTACCGACCACCACCACAGAACCGTCCTCGCCCATCGCTATCCCGCCAGCAATGTCCTCATCTCCTGAGCCATCCTGTCAAAATAATCGTGTGTGTCCGAGATAAACGAGTTACCGTCTAATACAATACATTGAACGTCGACACGAAAACAAAGTAGATATGGTGCTTCGACACATTTTCCCAGGCCAAAACCCATGCTGCCATGTCGGCGTGTGTGAACTTGCTGATTATTAATAGTATAAAGACTAGTCAAATTATTAATGAGCCCTCCGCCCGCGCCAAGCACGCACCCTTGTAAATAATTGCCTGACCTGGTAAATGATGTCACACACACCCTCGTGTCTCGAAATAGCTGTTCGAAAGAAAGCCGGTCGTGCTAGAGGTTGGTTGCAAGTTGAATGCTGTCCGACTAACAGAAACGATCCCACAGCCACAACAACAAGCTGCGCGTAAATGGATGGTTTTCTCACCCATACTATAGTTTTAGCGGGTGGATTGCAATTATACTTTCACGGCAGGAAACGACAGGCAGTGTATTAGTAACCATGAACAACCGGTGCGTTCAGAGTGCTCGTGGAGTCATCTTTTCGGGTACGGCGTTACCGGCTAACAGTCCCAAATGATCCTCACAAGTACCACTGGAGGGGAGTAGGAGAAAACCGCGTTTTGAATGGCAATACACTGCCAGTGTTTGGGGTATTTGGAGATGTATACATGATAATATATGTTTGTCAATACTTAACTGTATGCAACTTTAAATATTAATGCTGTAACTCGGATTTCAGTGCGGGGAGTGGGGCGACATAGTGAGGGGGGAGTGGGGCGGGGCGGTTCTCCTGGACAACACCGATTGGTTCACACCTGAAAATGCCACAGCAAATCGCCATCGTCGTCGAGCTTGATAACATGGAAATCATCGCCGCCAATGCCAGCTAAGACGACGGACCCATCCTGGCACATGGATGCCGCGTTGATTCGGCTGTCGCCACAGCCCGCGGTTGCGTCCTGTCGATTGTCGACGTAAACACGAAGAAAGCACGGGGCATCGTTGGTTTGAGCATACTGCATGCTGCAAGTGGTTGAAGCGGCAGCACTTGGAGGTTCAAAGACGTGTCACGTACGTAGTAACACATAGTACATCTCGCAATGCGCTAAGCAACCAACTTTGTTTGAAAGCTTGAGGTACGGCAGTAGTAGGGGATGGTTACATAACCTACCGGATCCGATCGTCTATGTACGGTGTTGTGATCGAACCGAATAAAAAAATATGTTATTGACTTGTTGTTCGTTTGTTAACACTTGCATTGAGGTATGCTTGATACTTCGAAGAAATGGCGGTGTGACAGAGTATATGAACGACTATCAGCTAAGAACATTGCAAGCGCAGTCTCATTTCGTGAATACAAATATTGCAATGCGTTAGTGAGGATCTCTCGAGGGGATGTTTGTTGTGCTAATTGGGTACGCGTGGACGGTATTTGAAGATCGTAGTTCGCGATCAAATGCTTTTGGCAACTTTCAATTAGTTGCAAAAGCGGTGCAGCAGGGGTTTTTGCTCGATTCTTCGCAGTTTCGTGTACTGTTAGGGGTTAGGGTTGAGTTCGGTTCAAGCCCTTAGCTTGGTCAGACCGGGAGGTTCTGCCTAGCAAGCACAACAATGCGATACACGAGCAGCCCACCCCTGTAGATATACTTGTTCTCGCGAGTTGCAATAGGAGCCCCAATTACAAATGGGTAACCAATTCAAACGGTGAAAAATTGTTCTTGTTTTTTCGCAGCCATGTTACGATCCTTTTTTTAACACATTTTTGTCCAAAAACAATTGTAAGCGTACTCTTCAACTAAACCTGTTCAAAATTATTGTTGAAACAAACAAAACGTTCAGGGTTGACGTTCTTGTCTCTATACGAGCAATCGATTTCAAAACGACCGATGTTAAATATACTGATCTGGTGTGTTATTCATTCACGCAAATTTTCACCGCAGCAACAGACAGCACGCCTTCAACCACGCACCAGATGCGATCCGACTTTAGGGGCTTCTCTTTTTCGCTTAATATGTTTTGAGTCGGTTGAGATTTTTCAGTGATCAACCCCCCCTGATTATACAGTTTTGACTGATCACGTATATGGCTGAGGTTAGGACCAGTCCATATAAACCACGTTGGACGGGTTGGTCGAAAAAAAAACAACAACATTTTCCGGGTGAGATGTTGAGCTCGCGCCACGCGAGAAGCTACGAAACTAGACGTAGCACCAAAGCCCTGCCGTAGTTTATGTCGCTTACCTCCCACTCCCAAAGGACGTTGCCATGTGCGTCCAGCATCACGGCCGCCCACAAGGTACCTGTGGCATCGGAGGTGGGGGTGTTCCTATTGGAATATCCTGCTCATTAGAAAAAACAAAACGGACAAACGCAACACAGGCGGTAAGGACTCCTTTCTCGATGAGCATCGGTCGTACACAATAATAGTAGATTCCAGCATGTTATTTTTTTTTATCTATCAGAAGCTATTCGTAGTCGCCAACAACTTCAGCACGTGGTGCCACCTACGCCGTAGAGAAGCATCGATTTTTTTTATTTAGCATCTACAATGACCCCTGTAGGCTGTTCCGATTAGCCATGCGATGGTATAGGGAAAGAGTAAGTTATGGCTAAACGTATATCGGCGGACAGGGACCCTCCACTTAGGATGTACAGGGGGACAAAATGACTTCTGCTGTGCCTTGTTTGTTTGTTTGGTCTTTTTGAGTTTTCAGAAAACGTCGTTACCATGCAGGAAATCCGTTTAATCCTACATATATATATCATCGACCGTGCACGAGCACGTATTCTACCCATTATTTGTCACCCTGAATCGATACTCGTAGTCGTGCGAGATATAGCGCTCTACCAGCTACCGGTATACCAGAGATATGGCCTGAAATATATTTACGTGGTCCGCCACGCTCTTACGTGGTAGCTCTTCAGTTCCTAGGTGTCTGACGCCGTCGTACTGACAGTACACTGGCAGTACACTCTTACACTGGCAGCACACTCTTTTACAATAGAGTGTTTGCGATAGAAGTAAAAAAAAAATATACTTTCCTTCCGCTCAAAAAAGTGAATTCCCTTCCCCTCATGGTTTCGGTGTGTTTGCGATAGAAGTAAAAAAAATCCTGCTTGCGACGCCTCCGAAAATAATAAGGGAAGTGGGGTGAGGCAATGCGGCAAACCAAACAAACAACGAAAACAAAAAGTAGCGTACGAGAGGAACGGCAGCCAAGCAACGGTGGCGGCGGCAGGGGTATGACCGCTGCCGCAGCTGCAATCCCACGACCGCAAGCAGCAGCACCGGTGGCTGCAGCTATGTGGCGGCAGCCCCAGCAGCAGCGGCAGCCCCAGCAGCAGCGGCAGCCCCAGCAGCAGCAGCAGCAGCAGCAGCAACAGCAACAACAGCAGAGGAGCAGCAGAGCAGGAGAAGCAACAACTTCCGTTTTTGCTTTTCTCGATTTTGCGTCCAACTATTCTTGTCGTCGTGTGCTGCTCCTGCTGCTGCCCACGACCTACGCGCGACACCGCGCCGGCACGCTCCGCTCCAAGCCCGCCCGGGGCTCGACATATATAGACCGTGGCGGCGCGCCGCCGCTGCTGCTAGTGCTGCTAGTGCTGCTACCGCAGTGCGGTGAAATTGAAATGATACACGGCGATCTGTCATCCTGTCGCGCTCTACAAGCAAGGCGGTAAGACTACGTCTCCATACGAGCACGACTCGTACGAGTAACTCGTACTCGTACGAGTAGTTCTTCTGAACAGCGCATCCTCCACGACACCAAGCCGGCGAGAGCGTACCGTAGCGGGCCGCCAGCAGTCCGCCGGCGCCCCGTCAGCAAAATCCAGCACCGCTTGTCCGTATCATACTGTAGCACACCTCTCGAGCCTCTGTGCTCCCACCGGTTGTTGTGTTGTGTAGAGCAAGCAGCAAGGTTGGGGCCTATGGGAGACATGTCCCATAATTTGTGGCGTTCTGCGTCGGTAGAATGCTCGGTGTGTGTAGGCCAATGAAACTGAGAGCCAAAAGTTACCGTAACTTTTGATCAAAAACGTACTTCTCTAAAGTACTTTTTTGCCGTTTTTTAAAAAATTTACCGCAAATCCTTCCTTCGGGAGAATTTTTAGAGAAGTAAAAGTAAGAAAAAAAAAAACGCAAACACTCTAATACAACACTTTCACTGGACCATCAGTACACTGTATATCGCCAGAATCCCAACATTAACGTCACCTGCCCAGACCGAAGATCCGTCGGGTTCCATCGCTACCGCTTTGAAACCATCGTCGGTGAGAGTTCCGTCCTGAGCAATGCGCACGAAAAACCAAACGCACGTCACATAAACAGCAGATTTAGATCGGGGATGCCCGGGGAAAGGCGACAGTATAGCACGTACAAGATCTGACATCATATTGTTTGCATGCAGAAAGGAAAATAGAGAATATGAGAGACAGAGAGAGTACTGTAGTGGTCGACAGCCGCCATAGGCTGTAAGTTAGGGTTGAATGTGCTTAAAGCAACACAAATGAAAAGCAACAGGAGAGAGAGGACGATGACAGGCCATATTGTTGCTTTGACGGGAGCATCCCGTGTGTGCGTTTAACTTCGTTCTGACACACGAAAAACTGGCGTGCCAAACCAGGTAGTTTTGGTGCCATATTGTGACCCTCAATTTGATACGGTTATGAATCCACATCAATTCAAAATATGAACCAATGAAATATTTTCATTTGCCGCAACCTGGCACACGTACTTCTACAGATATGTATGTCCGGCAGAGTTTGCTAGTAGATAGAGTAGCATGGCCTGCTGCACAAATTCGGTATCGAAACCCGGCCCGCGCGAAACACGTTATTGTGATAAAAAGGCTACATCAACTTTCGTAATGAGCAATAATGAAATAAAGGAATAACAATAAAATAAAAGTTGATGAGGTATCATTGCTGGTTCAACGCTCTATATTACTCAGACATTAAGCAGTAAGAAGCTAAACTGTTCACGCAGAGATTTAGAGATATTCCCTGAAAATAAATACACATGTTCTATGAGCCCCTGCCGCCCCGTTAGCGGCTGTTGTGTTGTGTGTGTTTTGTTTTGCCCAGACATTTCCCTTTTTTTTATTGAGATATGGGTCTTACGGAATCCCAATATTTGGCGACGAAAAAAAAAACAAAACGATTCGAAAATGCTTTCACTTGATAACATCATAGCTATTTGGGCCGTGGTGCGGTAAACGTGCAAAATCTGGCGTCGCCTCGCAATCATTACTATTAGGAATATATATAGGTATATATGTGTTATTATTTATTTATTTATTTTTCGTTTTGTTTCCCCCCCCCCATCACCTTTTAAGGGGCCCCTTCGTTCGTGATGAAACAAGAGTACTTGAGTGTTGAAAAATATATACTTTTTTCGTTTTTTTTACAGCAGCAATACCATTTCAGGTATAATAACACCATATCAGTACTACCTACGGAAAGCGGGATTTCTCCAGTTGTAATGCTCCGAATCTCGCCCAATGAGTAGTTTCAACGCTCATAGATAATGGTCAACATTTGTGTGTCAGGAGGCATATCGATCAGACCCCTTGTTCGTCACGAAAAGTGCCTCTTATTCGAAAACGACTCTCCATACCCCTGATACCCAAGACGAATTATAAAAATTGCAGTTTCTCCGGCTGCTGATACTGTTTTAACTCAGATTTTCGACGAGGACGCCGAGCACTAGTGGATGAACGTACCTGGGCCTCTAGCTCGACCGCCCGTAACGTCCTACGTGGCCACAGCAGAGTGTAGTTACCAAAAAGCAGCTCCGAAACAATGAAAATCTTGCTGCAGAGCACTTTCGTTTCGTGATGCAAACACAGCAACGCTTGCCCTCCCTTGCAGATACAAGGGTTCCAATACCTCCTACAGACTATAATGAACAAGTTATACGTTTGTCGGTCCAAGGTCTGAGCATTAGAACTGGAGCTATGCCGTTTTCCGTAAGGAGTACTGATATGGTGTAGGCATACCAGAAATATTATCACTGCTGTAAATAAAACGAAAAAATATATATCTTTCAACTTTTAAGTACTCTTGCTTTATCATGACCGAAGGGGCCCCTCAATATGTTCACCCTTCCTTTCTCTCTAGGTCCTATCAATAGTCGTAACTCAGATCCGGGTTCACAACGTAGGCTCTCTGCCCTCCTCCCCCGCTACGGTTCTTGCCTTGCATTTTTGTCGCAAGAATATTTCAGCACTTTCTTCCCTCGTCAACTCTCGTCGAATTGTGATTACCCACCCTAGAATGCGCTCTAGACAGTTGGTGTTATTCGGGAATAAAAATCTCCATCCGGAGACTCGATCCCCGACCTCCAACCTATCAGGCTTCGTGGTTACCGGTTAGACCACCGGGGCGCCCGGCTTTGAATATGAATAAACATCGATCAGACGCAGAAAAACGTACAAATACTTGCGTAAAATATTTAGAAAACATGCTTTGGACCAACTGAAATCGGCTCGTTCAGTAAAAAGGATTAGTTTTTTTGTTTACATTTGTTCGAGAACGCCTCACTATTGATCGTATTGACGTATTTGAAGGCCTGAGATTCGTTGGGCCGCAGTTTTGGTGGTAGTGGCGGTGTTACGTATCTGAAAAAAAATGCGACGCTGTCACCCTCTTCCGCTGTTCACAGCGGTCAGTCGATATACATGAAACTACTGTAAGCATCGCTACATACGTACATATTTGGACTCAGGCTGGATCTAATGCAATGCTATTTTTTATCATCGAAAACGTAAGGAGTTCAGATTTTCCACTGCAAAAAATAACTCACGATATCGTTGTTCGATGTGCTATCTTATGGTGATTTTGATTTTTTTTTCATGGGGGATAAGGAAAAGCAGAACATAATTAATAGGTTGAACATGACTCCAACGAGTGATCCATGCCGGATCGGGCGATCAACCTTCGTCACCAGCTCCTCGTGGAAAGGGAACGGAATGCGGAACCCCCGGGGGAGCCGGGCAAGCCTGGACCAGCAAGGAGCTCTCGCTTTCACGGAGCACGAGTTGCTTGCGGCCGTCGTACGAGTCAGACACAAAACGATAGACTGCTATTTTATTCGTGTCGAATTTGTTCGGTGGCGCAGCTGCTGTTGGACGGCTACACCACATATGTTATCGTCCAATGTTTTACTGATGCTCTCCCTCTCCGTGGCGGTCAGTGCACGAGTGATGTGCCCCTGGTCTGTACCACAGTAGCCACGCCCGTATCGTCGCGACCTTAATGGCCCACAGACTCTCAGTCCATATAACTAATACTCAGTAGTACAATGTCTCCGAGGTCTCGTGCAAAAGCGTTTGTAATCACTTTTAAAAGTGGTTGAAAAGGCCGGCAATATAATAACATTTGTTCAGATTTTATCGATGATACTATCTCGGAGGATTTTCCCCCCCACCAAATAGCCCCCCATACGACGCGATTCTGATCAAAACGGATATTATTTGGGACCATATACCCCAAAGCCTCCGGAAGATTTGTGAACTCACCTCAAAGTACAAATTTCTAAACACCACCTGTTTTTACTGGCAGTTCACGCGGTAAAGATAAAATGAAATTACATCAATTTCCTGATCTTAATACAAGTAAAACCCAAAACTCATGAGCGGACCATATTTACTTCATGACAGTCCCACTTCTTTGTTTGGGTCTCGAGTTCGGGCCCGCTGATGATGAAGATTTACAAGGACACGCAGTACAGGACGAAGCATGCTGATAGTAGATATTGCTCGGGCTAGTGTCCGAGTTCGGGTCGGAGGGTCGGCTTCAGGCGCCAAGCAAAAAAAAATAAATACCCACTATTGAGTTGCGATGATGAACATTTGGGTACACGCTATCCTGGACCAAGAATACGATGGTAGGTCTTCATCTGGTTAGGGTTAGGGTTCGGGTTGGGGCGCCGGCTTCAGGCGCCAATAGAAAAAAACCCGTAAACATCTACTATCAAGGTGGAAGATCTACTATTATTTTTATGCTTCGTCCAGTACTGCGTGTACCATAAAACGTGATTTATCGCACCTTAATAGCAGATATTTACCGGGGTGTTGTGCTTGGCGCCTGAAGCTGACCGTCCGACCCGAAACCTAACCCTATCCCGAAGAAGATCTAATGTCATCATGCTTCGTCCAGTACTGCGTGTACCTAAGTCTTCATCATCATCGGGCCCAAATTTTGTAGGACGGGTGCTACGGTAGGGGGGGTCATGTAAAGGTGCTTGTATTTCACCTGCGCAGAGCCACTCGGCCGAGTGACTGTTTTTCTGCGTTGTATTCATAACTTGTTCTTTTTTTGTTGTTCTCTATTATATATGCACCGCCATTGGTGGTTTTGTTACGTACGCGAACAAAATACGTTTAGTTCCAATTTTCAGTTGTATTCGGAGCCACTCGTCCGAGTGGCCAAAAGCTGGTGCCAAGAAGGAACATCTGTCAAACCGAAGACAAACCTACAATGGTATATACTAAAAGCAGTGCCTTGAGGTCGGAGGGTCGGCTTCTGGTGACAAACACACAACCTCCGTAAATATATAATATCAAGGTGCCCCGCCAAGAAGGAACATCTGTCAAACCGAAGACAAACCTACAATGGTATATACTAAAAGCAGTGCCTTGAGGTCGGAGGGTCGGCTTCTGGTGACAAACACACAACCTCCGTAAATATATAATATCAAGGTGTGCCCAGTCCTTGGTATACAGGTAGTGCGGGCAAGCCGTAGAACTATACATCACTGCTGTCGATTATGCCGGTGCGATTTTCTTAGAGAGTCCTTAAAAAGCCTTTCTAGCCATACTACTGCCGTCGAATTTGGTCTGTACTACACTCTCAAGTGCTACGTACGGGTTATGCAAGGAACTGTGCATATCATACCACTCTGTCCCGAAATATGAGCACCTTTTTTCAAACTTAAAACTTCACTCTAAACGATTATTATTCTTCGGTACAGGGTGGTACGTACGAAATGTTCCCAGCGGCGAGAGCTAACGATAAGTAAGACTGACAATAACACAAATCAGGGCCTTCCTCGGGAAAGTTCCCGCGTCAAAAATCTCGCGGGATTTCACGGGAGATGGGTGATGGGATTTTTCACTTTCCCGCGCAAATATCGTTCCGGTGATCCCACCCAAACAGTTCCCGAAGAAATGTCGATATCCCATTGCCATTCAAACATATTTCGTGGGAAAAGCTGATTTCCCGTGGATTTCCGTTCTCGTGCCGTAAAATCCCGTGGAAATACCGGTTTCCTAAATCCCGTGCAAACCAAAGCTGTTGGGAAAAAAGCATTCCAGCGGGAATTATTCCCGCATCTTCACCGTGCACGGGATCACCAAACGGGATCAGCACGTACGCCGAACGACGCCTCGACTACTCGTACTTACAAGATACCTAAAGCTTTATACTTCTTTTGGCATTATATGTATAGCTTATGAAATATGTAAGGGTTCAGATTAACGAAGGCCAGGTTCAAGTCGAATCGATTTCAAATCAATTTTGTTTCATGAATCGAATCGATTTTTTTCTGATTAAAAGTTAAGATGAGGCTTTGGGTTCTAACGGTGAAACCACGTATAGTATATATGTTCCGCAAGTAAGTGCTCGAAATGTGAATGAGATCGGAATAACGCGACATCTCACTCAACAGCCCAGCTGACAAGTACCGAGGAGGGCAGCTGAGAGCGACGGCGTGCATCGTCACTCACGTGCACGACACCCACAGTCCCTGTTTTGTTTTCAAGGCCCAGGCTAGGAATCTATCACTCTCAGCTTCTCTTCATTGAACTGAAGAAGCCCTTAAACCCGACGCCCCAAACAGCGACGACTGCGATGCAGCTATCGAAGTCTCGAGCTTTTCCCCCCTGTTTTGGGTGGATCGCTTGGTTCTCGTCGGGCTTGGCCGATCGAGCTGGTGGAAAATCTGGGCTTACGACCGCCATGGTTTGTTTTGAGGAGCCAAGGCCGGGCCACGTTGTGCTGTGGTCTGTAGCCGAGGGTGCGGCAGTTGCTCCGGTCGCAACTCGTTGAGGTTAACGATTTATCGCCTCGTTGGAGGTTATCGATAAACAGCCCATACAGCGCCTGGGGCACGTTCACCCAGTGGGAACATGCCATGCAGGTTGGATGAACTCCATTCAATTCGAATCGATTTTCAATTCGATTTGCAACAAATATATAGTACATATTTTGATACTTCTTTTGCAACTCGATCGGATCGACTTTCCCTCTCCCCAAAGTACAAAGGCCTTCTTGGCGATTCATTTTTTTTACCAATCAGATGAAACTTCAAATAAATTCGTAAAAAAAAAAAAAAAACGATTTGAAATCGATTCGATTTGAAACTAGAGCTGCAGTCCCGTTTTGGGGACAAATTACTTGGAATTTGAGTGGTTTGTCGCTAAAACGGGACTGCAGTTCTAAAAGGGTTAATACGGGCCCTAATACTGCTGTACTCGCATTCATGTACGCGGATTCATATGTTATATGATATATATATCATATTATACGTACAGCAGTTCGAGGTCTGAGATTTCCTGAAAGTATGAAAATATAATTAGTAATTTTGTAAAGATATTAAAAAAATTATAGAGATGAATTACACAAGATACAAGGTATTTTGTGTACCAGGTACGTATTAAATATTCATATAGGTATACAATACATAATACATGACAACAATAGGCGAGATAATTGGAGTATTTGTATAATATTTCGTAATACATTTTTATTTTCTTCGCCCTCCTTTTTTCTCTCTTCCTTCCTGTTGATAGTCGTAACTATTAATAAGATCCCTCAGGGTCACAAACAAGGCACCTCTCCCCCCTCCCCCACATCGGTTCGTGCCTTGCATTTTTTATCCCGAGATGGCTCGGATCAAGGTGTGCCTACCCACGCTACTATTCGTTTCGAAACTGGAAAACTATATCACCTTTTTATATATTTTTTGTCCATCCCATTTATTATCTTCGCCCTTCTTTTCTCTCTCCCTCTTTAGTCGTAACTCAGATCCGGGTCACTTAGTGGGCTCTTCTCCCCCCTCCCCACTACGGTACGTGCCTTGTATTTGTATCGCGAGAAGATTTCAGCACTTTCTTCTCTCGTCGACTTGGGTCGGATTCCGCATACCCACGCCACGACGGCGCTCTCAACAATTGGGTTATTTTCGTTTTTTTTTCTAATATTGAAGTAAAAATCTCGCCACGGTGGGATTCGAACATGGGTGCCAATGCTAGTAGCCTTTGAAGCTGACCACTAGTCTACCGGGGCAACACTAGGTACGAGGGATGTATGTAAGCGTACTGTTATTTCAATCAAGCTGCCCCCCGAATCGCGGGCACTAATAATATAGTAAACCGTTCTACAGCAAGCAGCAGTAAAAGTAGTAGTAATTGCAACAGCCGTGTCGTACATACACAGCAGTGCAGTGGGTACCTCGATTCAAGAGCGGTCAAATCGTCATGTATGTCCCCGCCTGTAGTAAAAGCTAGATATTGCCCACTAAGGTAAAGGGCAATGTGTACTTAAAAGCGCTTGTTTTGGCTTGTCACATGGCGTATTTCAGTCGGGGTATGTATGTACCCACGGCTGCACCGGTATCGCGGGCAAATAAATTCCTGAAGGACGAGTTTTCGAAACAATTGTGTATGAACCGCACAAGGACGGGGGATACACGCGAACCTAATTGAAAAAATAAGTAGGACGGGGGACCATTTTAGGAAAATAGACCTAAATATTGTTAGTAAACAAAGGTAAATATAAAGGTTTTTGTATCTGCCTACGTATGGGTCCCCTATGTACGATACTCCCACGTAATATTAATAGCCTCTCCAAGCAGTTGATTATTTTTACTTATTTATTTTTGCATATATCCTCAAAAGCTCGACCCACAACGCATGCTACGACAGAGGTGCACCCTATATTGTTTGGGTTCCTAACTTGAAGAGCTTCATACGTCGCCGTAAAAATGTTTTTGGAGGGAAATAAAAGGGCTACCATACCCGATGAACAATCACAGTGTAAAACTGATTACAACACAAGATTGAAAGTCCAGCGAGTTTGCGTTAAGGAGCTTGATCATTCGGAAACGTTTCAGCCAAAACCTGCTATCTCTATCGTAGCACGCGTCCTACGTCAGCCTTGAACCCCGGAAACAAGGTCTCAGCAGCATTCGAGGGTACCACTGCCTGTCACAATATAATAGACCACGAAGGCAACCGATATGGTAGTCTATATACTTACGTAATAATCTTCACTTGCCAGTCCCATCATTGTACGTACGTATAGACGTACGTATGTTTTCATAGATCGTAGAGTATTACGTAGTGTGTGCTCGGCGTGTGTATTATATTTATTTCTCTTTTTTTTTTTCAGTTTACTGTATTTTTTACACGTTTAAGGGGCCCCTTTGGACCAAAAGTAATGGAGCAAATGAAAAACAAATCCGTTTTTTTTGTTCAGTTGCAATACTATTTCTGGTATAATTTCCACATTTTCGTGACTCCCTACGGAAAACGGTTCTAAATGCTCATGATTTCGACCAATGAGTGGTTCCAGAGAGCCTAGATCATGTGGCCATCATTTGTGTCTCAAGACGCGTATCGATCGAAGGCCTTGTTCGTCACGAAAAGTGCCTCTTACTCGAAAATGACACACCATTCCCCTGGTACCCAAGACAAATTTGAAAAAAAAGCAATTTCCCCAGCTGCTGGTACTGTTTTAACTCAGATTTTGGACGAGGACCCCGAGCACTACAGTACTAAGTGAACATACCTGAGCCTCTAGTTCGACCGTCGATAGCGTCCTACGTGGCCACAGCAGAGGGAAGATACCAAACAGGAGCTCCGAAACAAAAAAAAAGTTTCTGCGGAGCACTTTCGTTTCGTGATGCAAACACAGCAATGCTTGTCCTCCCTCGCAGATCCAAGAGCCCCAATACCTCCTAGAGACTATAACGAACAAGCTTCGTACGTATACGTTGGTCGGTCGAAGGTCTGAGCATTAGAACTGGGGTTATCCTGTATTCTGTGAGGAGTACTACTATGGTAATATTATACCAGAAATAGTATTGCTGCTTGGTGTAAAAAAAAACAAAAATCGTTTTTTTTTCAACACTCAAGCACTCTTTTCGTTGAATACCGAAAGGGCCCCTTAAACACTTCGTTAACTTTAGTCACGCACCAACTGCAGTCGGTACAGTCGGAAAACAAAAAAACATTTTAAAATCGGAGCTGGTATCCGGGTATCTCCTGGACATCCCTGGAAAATGTTCCGGATGGATCCCCAGTGCATCATGTGTACTATTTTAACATTTCTCTCGCGGACGCTACGTATTATTTACTAGTGTCTTAGTACCATTCATGCAATGTCCCACGACACCTTCAACAAACGCGGTGGCTCATTCACGCCTAGTGGATTTCCGTTGTGGGGACTTACACAGGTCCCGTGAATTATCGTGGTATCCGCTTCCCGCGGGAAGATTTCCGGTGGTGCCCGGTCCCCGCGGGACGTTTTCTAGTAGTGGCCGGTTCCCGTCCAAATAATCTCGCAAGTCCCCGTGCGGCTAGTTCCCGCGGGAAGCGTTTTCGTGGAGGCCAGTTCCCGTCCAACCCCCCCCCCCGTGAATTCCCGTGGTGGATAAATACCGCAGGAATCGTTGCCAAGATAAAAAAATGTACTATCGTACGAGTAGCAAGGCTCTGCTGTTAATCGTACAGTACAGGACGCCTAATAAGAAACAGGGAATATGACCCAGGCTGGGTTTCATGTCTGAGAGTGGGTGTTTTACACCAAACTTTCAAGATAACGACTCCCGAACTTTGTAGTTTTCCTCTAAATATCAGCCTGTCTTTCTCATTGGCCTGTTTCTTATTAGGTACCAGGTATCTCATACCACTATGCACCTGGTAGTATTCAATACCAGGGTCCCATGTAGCCTTTGAAATGTTCAATCTTGCGCAAGCTTGCTGTCGCAATTAACGTCACACACTGCTTGCTCGGGGTAGGTACCAGGTAGTATATAGGTTGCTTATTGTGGGCGGCGCGATGCTCTGTAGTTTACGCCAATGAATGGGTGTCTACCCTACAACAGTAGGAGTACGTACTGCTGTTATCACAGCTTGGTGTCTATACCCTACATGTACTGGTATCTATGTGGCAATTCTGACCTATCACCTGCCACGCCCAGACTTGTGTCGCCATGCTGCACCAAGCCCTGCTGTGGAACAGCTATTTGCTGGAGCTGCTGCTTGACTAGTGGCGGTAGATTTTGTGTGGTGCAGCCCAATTATACTCCAATCGGATCTTCTGGCGTTGACTCCTGCTTTTCCTTCTTTCACTCCTTCCCGCTAACCATGCGCTCCAGTCCCTGCCCCTCTTCCTGTAGCGCTCTCCCTTTCAGTCTTCTGTAGCCTCGCCCTTTCCCCTCTCTTCGCTGTTTGACACTCTCTCTGTCCTGTATCTTGCAGAAACCCTGTGGTCGCTGGTTGGCGCCTCTCACCAACTACGCTGGGCTATGATGGCACCCAAGACAGCAAGGAACGGCCCCACTCGCTTGCCGCCTCTAGCCCCACACAGACTATTTCGACCTTTGGTGCACGACGTATCCAAATATCTGCGGGGCCGCGGATATCTGCTGGTTTGAGGTCGACGTATCGGCGGGTGCACGTCGACCAGGAGAGCTGTCCCGCCGGCATACAACAACACGGCAGTGTGATAACATGGCATATAGATCGAAATACAGCACCGATGGCTAACATGAGCGCATCCCGACCCCAGGTCTACTAAAAAGGCCAGTAATACTATAGGAGAACTGTCACTTACGTCAAGTCGAGCGATAGAATCTCCTATCACTCACCGTATTGTTTTTGGTATACGGGTAGATGGCCGCCAGGGCAAGCGTCCGAAAATATCTCGGGGCCCCCCAGCATCTCTTGCAGGGAATCTGTAGCCTCTATACTGTTTCAACACGTGATACATAATATTTGCACACTGCTGTTTCCTCTTATTTCTTTTTTCTTTTTTCTTTGTTCACTGATGTTTACTCTCATTTTGTTTGTTTCTCATTGTTTGTTTCCATCCCATTTATTATCTTCGCACTTCTGTCTCTCTCCCTCCCTACGTAGTCGGAACTCGGATCCGGGGTAACTAAGTAGGCTCCACTCCCTCCTCCGCCACTACGGTCCCTGCCTTGATGTTATGTTAAGCAGGAGTTGTTGTAGATATTTATGGCGAACATGGTACCAACTGGGATCGAGGGGGCGGTGGGCCTCCGGCGGCTGCTGCGGAGGGCCGACTATGTTTCTGCACCTTGTGGATGGGAGCAAGGTGCCAACCAAATGGGATGGGCCCACTGCGGGGTCAAAGTACCAAGTGGGAACAGGGTGCCAGATCGTGCAAAAAATCGTGTAGATACCGAACAGCCTAGCTCGTACGTGCCATCATACGGCTGGCGAAATGAACGATACTTTGATAATGGACACAAAGCTTCCGTGCTCTAGTGCGGCAGCTGGTACAAATAGGCTCGCAACATACAGCAGTATTCGTAAGTACGTATCATACCATTTTATTTATTTATTTTGTGTTTGTTTGCTTTGTGACGGGTGTCGATTTTATTCGTCCTTTTTATTATCTTCGCCCTGTTTTTCTCTCTCTTGTTGTTTTTTTATGACTATCCCATTTATCATCTTCGCCCTTCCTTTTTCTCTCCTTCCTATTGGATAGTGGTAACTCAGATCCGGGGTCACGAAGTAGGCACTGCTCCCTCCTCCCCCACTACGGTTCTTGCCTTGCATTTTTATCGCGAGAAGATTTCAGCACTTTCTTCCCTCGTCGACTTGCGTCGGATTCCGCCTACCCACTCCACGAAGGCGCTCTCAGCAATTGGTTCCTTTTTATTTTTTCAAATTAAGACAACGTCTCTTACCACGGTGGGATTCGATCTTGGGTACCAATGATAGTAGTCTTTCAAGCTGACCACTACTCTACCGGGGGCTCCTTCTTATTAATAGTCGTAACTCAGGTCTGGGTTAACAACGTAGGATCTTATCCCTACTCTCCCACTGCGGTTCGTGCTTTGCAGCATCGGGTTCGCTTCAATGAGCTCGTCCCCCTATCCACACGTATGTATGCCGATTTTGCCGACAACATGTACGCGCCCTCACATGAGTATTTTTTTGCTGGAAGGTTTTGAGACATCCTTGATGCTGAAAAATATAATCCCAACGATACGCACACGTCTGTATTTGTGTATAAGTATGATACCGATATCATTTCCGGTATGTTTCGAAAATAAAAATGCCGCGTCTTCCCGAACGTAGTGCCTGCCCTCCGCGATGTTCAGATAAACTCAAGCACCGGTGGTATTAATTGAGCTCAATGTTCGTTAGTTCGCAAACACACTTTCTCCCACTGCCCACCAATCAATACCAAACAAGGCGTCGGGCTCGCTTCAAAGAGCGCGTTACCTGCTGCACACGTATTTAAATTTCGTCGACAACCTTTCGATACGCGTCCTTCACAGGCTTATCTCCTTTTTTGGAAGTGTTGAGATTATATTTTTAGCAGATTATCAGTTTCACGATAGGCACACTTACTTCTGTTTTCGCATATGTATACGTAACGCACCATTTCTGTTTTTGTTTGTTTGTCTGTTTGATTGTGTTTCAAGCCTTTTATAATTTTCGCCCTTATTTTCTCTCTCTTTCATAGAAGTAACTCAGGTCTGAGTTAATAAAGTATTATCTTCTCCCTCCTCCCCCACTACGGTTCGCGCCTTGCAGCATCGGGTTAGCTCCTCCAATGAGCGCGTTCCCCTATCCACATATATGCCGGTTTCGCGGACAGCCTCGACGTGCCCCCACATGCTTATTTCATTGTTTATAAGTTTCGAGAGATCCCTACCGAAAAAATCCAATTCAACGATACGCACTCGTCTGTATTCGTGTATACCGGTACCCGGGGCATATTTGGCTGAGCGTACCGAACTTACCGAACGAAGTGTCAGGTACAGGTATTGGAGAAATACCGAAGTTATCGAAATGTCGGGTACCAATGTAGAAAAAAATCCGAACTTATCGGATCGTCAGGTAGTGGTATCGACGCCGTACAGAACTTACCGAAGTGTCGGGTACCAGTTTTAACCTAACACTTCGGTACGTATGACACCCTCCTACCGAACGCACCTGTGCAAAAGTTTATAAAAAAGCAGAAGTTTAATATAAAATGAGCAAAAGAAAAAGGATATATCATGCGTCAGCCGGAGGAGATGTGACAAGCGATGTACTAGAAATACCATAAATAAATGAAACCGCGTAAACTTTGAAATGATAAGAAAACCGATGCAGAGCGAGCACAACAACGGGGGCCGATGTTACAGGGTTTTTACGATATAGTTTAATAAAGACGGTGCTAGTACTAGCTAAGGCAAATGCCATTATCAGGTATAACCTGATCCATGTTTGAGCCAATGTCATATGGATACTGAAATCAAGTACAAACCGCAACGCCACGAGCGATGAGTACGTATCAGGGTAGTCCGGAGATTATAATATGGCAAACGTGTGCTTTTCTACACAACAACAGGATGCATCGAACACCGAACGCTTCACGTTTATGTCTTACCACTCTTGGACCAGATGGGCTCCCCCAAGTCAGCAAAAAACAGTGAAGTGAGACTCATCGTGTACCGCATACTGCTGTTCGTAGAGCAAGCCGATAGGAATGTTAGGTGGGCGCCCACACATAACTTCTCGGAAGTCGTGACTCGGGGGTGAGGTTATGACCTCCTCGGTCGACGAGTTCAGACTATGATATGGCGCCACCCTCGTGTCATGGTTCCACGGCTAGGTGCGAAAGTTGAAGAAGACGCCTCGCGTGCGCAGAGTGTGGCTTTGGAAGAGAAAACACTTTTCTTGTTATTATGCTGACGAATATCTAGGCGTGGCGTATGCACTCAAATGATACCTCCACGAGGAGCCTATTATCCCCACGTCCATTGCCGCGTACTTTATCAGGGCCACACGGGCGAGTGAGAGTCAGTAAGTACTGACCCTAAGTACTCTAAAGTAACAATTGGATTTGGATAATTACTCTGGGGCAATCCTAAAGACGCGTGCTACGGCAGAAGTGCAACCATTTATTTATGGGGGTGGTCACTTGAGGAGTTCAATACCCTCCAACCAACTTCATATCTTGCACTAAACCGAAAGTGCTACCAGGCAAACAATCCCATGGACTAAACAATGTAAGTGCAGTTTCGACAAGGAATTCGAGCATAGTTGGGTTAAGGAGCCCCGTCATGCCGAAAACGTTCCAGTCGAAAAGTGCTACCTACTTTGTAGCACGCGTCTTAACTGGACGTTTACGGAGTTGCATACGGGGAGCATGGTACAATAGGGGTGCACCATGGTATTTCCGAGCTCCTCGCGTAAGGAACTCCATTCCTCACCGGGAAAAATGTTTTGGTGTAAAATAAAAGTGATACACGATGAGCAATCGCATGACCAAACTATAGTCGGAAACTCAGTTTCTACCCACAACTACTGTAGTAGCGTTTGGGTTAAGGAGCCCTATCGATCATAAACCGTTACAGCCGGAAAGTGATACTCGTACCTCATTCGTTGCACGCGTCATCCGTGGCAAAATCAGTACGAAGCTTAAGCGCTTGATAGTACGGTGCATGTTATTGCGAATCATTTCGGACTTACTGCATGTTGGTGAGATAACCCACCCCCTTTTGTAACCAGGAGGTTAAACTTGGGTATTGCACATGATGGGAGGTTATAGGTTGTACCGACGGCAGACACCAAGCGTAACGAGTAGCCTCCAACCTTCTATATTATGACAATATATTTAGATTCATATTCCGAGCAAAAATTCATGGTGGACTGCTTTCATGCAATTTTTCCTTGACGAATATATAAACGTTACATTGTATCGGGTCAGATGAACATTACACTCAGCCTACTTAAGCGGGTAGATTACCTCGAGGAGTGAAGCATTTGCTCCCTTACCGTGGCCCTCCCGATGCTTCTGCAAGAGTAATCCGACAGTATTGTAAGACATAGTTTTCATCGACATGACCGCTAGTCAGAGTCTACTCTTGTACCTGCCTTGTCCACTTGCATGGGCGGGCTTTCTCCAATACGTTCGCAGCAACTAGAATGAAATAACGTCGCAGCCCTACAGTACGTTCCAGGCTTCGTGGGGCTAGGCACGCGCAAAGACCCCACCTATACACCCCACAAAACGATACGTGCACGATCAATAGAGCTGCACTGTAGCGTATATGCTCCATTCCCCAGGTCCGAGACACCCGATATAATCCGAGGGAATACTATGTTCACCGCCATGTCAGCTGTAGGTATTGACAATCCACCACGCGTATATGCATTTACAGTGGATACGTCGTACACCCTTCGTGTGTTCGTCCACTAAACGCATACTAGGTACATCCATTGCACCTACATGTATTGTTGTCGGTATGTTTATTCGACACTTGAAAACCGAAATATTACCATAACACAAGAAGGCGTAGGGCTAACCGGTGACAACCGTGAAGAATTTGCGAAACATGTATCTTCAACAGCAGCCACCACGACCACCACCACCACCACTGGCTGCTCTCCAATATATTTTCGTACACACACCTACAGTATAGTACTACCTGGTATGTGAGTATTTCCTCCTTTAACAATCGGACTACGGTTTTCAATGATGCTGCCTCCACAAGTAAATATACACGACTTATTCTTCCCATAAACTATGGATGCGCTAATCACTGCTAATCCCACTATAAAGCCTGCTTTGCGATGGGCGGGGCATAAACAAAAACAGCGTCCTAAGGACTGCGCCTACTTCCCGCACAACCACTCGCTTTATTCCGAGTTCAGAAGAACGTCGTTATATCTTGCTGGCCAGTAGAACATCGAGGTAGAGCAGTGGTTGCTCATACTTCCAGACAAGAAAATGTGTATTCTGGAATCAAGAGATCCCTAATCGATATTGTCAATGCCAAGGAACAGCCCGAAGTGTAGCACGGCTCGCAGGTGGCAATATATGTTTATAAGCAAGGGCCTGCTTGTCAATCAACTCGTTCTTCATAAAAAAAATATTTCTTTAACAACGATTCCGAAACATTGTCGCCAACCTCACGTGTCAGCCCACAACCTCGATGGGTAAGGTGGCAGAGAGGGTTGCAATAAAACTGAGCTGCGAAACAGAAATCACCTAAATAGGAAACTAAAACCGAAGTGATAACGCAAAAAGAGGTATTTAGACGACGACCCTTTAACCCCAATGAAGCAAATTTTGACAAATATTTCAGGAACACCTAGAGACGTTCCCGGTGCCAGCATCACCGCTAGCCTCCCCCGCCCCTTCAACCTTGGAGAACCATTTGCATATGTTCCCTATGTGAATCACCAAAGAAAATATTGAATATTCAATTGGGCGGAGATGAAGCCCGTAGAGCGTTCTTACGACATGAGCGGATGTAGCTCACGCCAAAGCACCGGCAGTGTCAATCGGTTTGCTGGAAGAAAATGCACGTGTTGACATAAATCAGAGGACGATCAACCACCCTCTCGGTCGCAACAACAGACACACGCTTCGTGGCTATGGCGCTGGTGCTATACGCCTAGTCCCAGAGACAGACGAACTCCGTGTTGTCTTCCGTGGTTTGCTGGTACCAATTGCCACAGTTGCCGTCGTCCTGTGGAGTAAAGTGCGGAAAATGACACACGAAGCGAAGGCAGGCCGGTAGGAGGGAGGTGGCCAGGTTTAAATAGAGGTCAGGAAGACAGGACGTGGACTGTGCATTAGGCGCATGCTGCGATGGTCGCAGCATTCGTAGATCTAAGATGTTTGTAACTGTCGGGTTTCCCTAACATGATGGATTTTGACCCATAATCGTTCGAAAAACCGTGTCCCGTTTTCCATGTACTTTCTTGTATTCGTACGCTGTCGGAGTGGATATCTAAGATTTCCTTGGCGTCGGTTCACGAGTGAGGTATAAAGCGCCTCGCGTGACGATCTTGAGCAAAGCGTAGAGGCATCCCTATGTCACAGATTGTGTCCCATTTCAAGATCCCACAGAGTACGTGGAGCAGGCGAGAGGAAGAGTAGGGGGGTGTCGGGTGTGGGGAACGAATCTACTGGGGTCACACGTTCCACGACCATGTTCATGAAATTGACTGCTGTCGGTTTAGTATTTCGTTCCGCCAGATTACGTGGGGTTCTGAACCGGTGGCTCGACCAAGAAGGACGGAGGACCGAAAACCATTCGGTGCTCCGATTTCTGAAAGAAGGACCACGTATAATGTGTACAGCATTGGGATAGCTAGTATATGGGCATACGACTACTGCTATGCATGAAAATGAAGTAGAACCCCCATGGTACGAAAATAGTATGCCTTCACGAGCACATCCTGATCAAGGGGCCACACAAAACCGGAATGGTTTCTCATTGTCCTAATGTTTCAAATATCTATATATACAAGATTATTCCATGGGCGCATCGATCCGTGAGTGTCATAAACAATGGTTTATGGAAGGTCGTACCAGTGACTGTTCGCTATGTGGCATGGACCACGAGTTTGCGCGGCCTACTGTTTCCTTCAGCCCACAAAAAGACAAATAAAAAACATCATGCACTGCACTCACATCCGTGACAGTGTTTCCTTCGAAGACGGTAGTCTCAGGAAGTTCCAAGGTGGCGTATGCGGGGCTATAAATCGCCCCTCCGTTTTTTCCAGCGACGTTGTTCGTGAACACCGCTGACTTGTCGATGCTGCCATCATCGAGTTCGGTCATTCGCGGAGACCCCATGGCGATGAGATGTAGACGGTGTCACCCGGACCCGCCACGTACACGCACCGGACGCGATCATTCAGACACGAAAACGAATTAGGGCTATACTGGTTATGACGATACAATATAATGAATGAGTATTTCACAAGTTGCGTCGACGAGGCATACGGTACGCTTTGGCGGTGCACGTGTGACGAGCATAGGGAAAGTTCTCGTTTCCAGTTAGGGTTGTCTTTGTCACGATGACGACATTAGTATCGTATATCCACTACGGTATAGCTCCCGCGCCAATCACGAACACCCGTGCCAGCCAATGTGTACTCAACTTGGGATGGAGTGGGTTGACTACATGTGCAGCAGCTGAGTCGTGAACACCCTGATGGAACGTGTGTAAAGACTTGGTCAGGTTCGTCTAGAAATGGCGAGACATTAAAACATACCTAAAAACCAGCATTGGTTATCGTCTGCTCGACTGAAGGCGGTAACAAAGCACCTTACTGTACATCACGTACAGGGTATTTGTCCCTACGAAGTGCTCGGTACCGGGTTGCTGTGTGCGTAGGTTTATGGGTACGTGTCTCGTCAAAATCGCATACTTCGTATGTATTATAAATCCCACAATGGTGACGTATCGTCCTCACACGTTGGTGTCCTAAGAGCACGATCAGTATCACGGTGTGTTCGTGGAGTTTACCATAATCACTCCATGAATATTTAGATCCAGGATACATTTCCGTGTTTCGCAGCCGGCTGTTCCATGCAGCCAATTTACTGCCGCAACTCAGCACTACTGCAAGCGTGTAAGGAACCAACTAACGTATATTACCAGCAACAGGGCCAGGAGTGTCAGTACTACTCAGAATTCTACTACGTACCCTCTAGAAGCATCACGCTGTCGCCGTGAAATGCCATATTGTTAGACCGCGAATGTTTGAAATTACAACATCCAAGAAAAAAACGTTTTGTTCAACGCACAGCCAGGCCCTACCTGAAACCTCAAAAACACCCGGTCGAATTAATACTGTGGCGTACTATTTATTGGAATGGCCACGGTGACGTGGGAATGTAACCGTACGCTTACATGAGAGTGTCGGTGTTTGAAATTGCGCCGCCTTCTGCCCCCGCAAAGCCGTCCTCGAAGCTAACGCCCCCCTTGAACAAGATCGTGCCCAAATTCATGACCTTGGTGAGGGTCGGGACAGGATCCAAACGGCATAAATAACCAACCGGTCCAGTCAGCGCACGAGAGTGATTTGGCGGGAACGGGTGTGATATGATAGTCATGAAGTATTAGGCCACAGTGAAGGGGTTGCTTCGGTCATGATGAAACAAGACTACTCGTACTTGAGTGTTGAAAACATATATATTCTTCGTTTTTTTTTACAGCAGCTATACTACTTCAGGAATAATATCACCATATCAGTACTCCCTACGGAAAACGGCTTTTCTCCAGTTTGAATGCTCCGAATTTCGTCCAATTGGCAGTCGCGAAGAGCCTGGATCGTGGCCAAACGTTTGTGGCTCGGGAGGCATATCGATCAGACGCCTTGTTCGTCACGAAATGTGCCTCATACTCGAAAACGACTCGCCATACCCCTGGTACCCAAGACGAAGTTGAAAAAATGCAGTTTCCCCGGCTGTTGATACTGTTTTAAGTCAGGTTTTCGACGACGACGCCAAGCACTAGTAGGTGACGTACCTGGGCCTCGACTTTGACCGCCCGTAGCGTCTGACGTGGTCACAGCAGAGTGTAGATACCAAACATGAGCTCCGAAACGATCAGAATCTTGCTGCGGAGCACTTTCGTTTCGTGGTGCAAACACAGCAATGCTTGCCCTCCCTTGCAGATAGAAGAGTCCGTAAACCTCCTAGAGACTATAACGAACAAGTTATACGTTTGTCGGTCGAAGGTCTGAGCGTTGGAACTGGAGCTATGCCGTTTTCCGTGAGGAGTACTGATACGGTGTCATTACACCAGAAATATACTTGCCGTAAAAAAAGCGAAAAACAAATATTTTCAACACTCAAGTACTCTTGTGTGATCATGACCGAACGGGCCCCTTAAACCTTTTCCATTACAGGTATACAATAGTGTTTTGTTTTTTACAACAGGTATACAATAGATGGTTCAACGAGTCTACTTCTTGTGTAAGAGTAGTTTAGCTGATGATACGGGTGACACGGTAGGGCTGCCTGTTCTTTGCTTCAAACTATCCTCGAATGTTTGAGGAGATCTACTGTAGAGCTCACCGTCAACAATGTTTTAAATAAAGTTTCAACCAGGGATCCCGCTGTGAAATCCCGCTGCCCATGCGTATTGTGAAGTCACACCGTAAATCACCAAGGGTACTCAAATATAGAATAATGGGTCAGCTCGGTGGTGCTTGAAAAAAACAGGCAATCGCGGCCACTTTTTTCTATCGTGGCACGTCTCGTCTAAGCGTCGTTCTTATCGAGCATTTTATTTGTCCTTAATTTCCATTTTGTTTTTTTTCCAAAATCAAAACGGAAATCATGGAAAGCTTGGAAATCCTAAAAAGTCTTGGAGATTCTTCAGAGGGGAACATGTTTGGAAGGCTTCAAGTTCCAATATATGGAAAAACAAACTAAAATTGATGGAAATCTAAAACATAGCGCAAAACAATATTTGAAATATAGGAAATATGGGAAATATACGGCTCCGATAAGAATGGCCCTCAGCCTAATTGGGACTCCCCATGGTTGCGTGTTTCCGTCCAACCCATGTCATTACTTCGTCTAAAGAAAGCTTGAGCAATATTACCCATCGAAATATCCACCCCGTGAAAGAATGAGGCGTGAATAACCTGGAAGAATGACGCGTGTGTCGAGGCTCTGTCTCTGTGTGAGAGATGGCAGAGGTGGCACCGAAGTGTCTGTGAAGATCACTTGTGTAGAAGAAGAAAAGTCATGGTTTGAAAAGGCGCTTATTTGATCATGGTGGAAAGAAGATTGACCTCAGGGATATCAATGGAAAAGGAAGAAGAGAAGGTAAGAGGAGAAGAGGGAAGAGGAGTAGAGTGATCGAGGTGGGCGGTGCCTGCACCTGATCATCTCGGTGCAATGCCCATGCTACGGGCAGTTACATTCTACCGTAGTGTGTACCGTTCCCTGTAATGGTCTCTACAACGATATAGTAACGTTCTAGCAGCGTTCTCAGCATCGTTCCTGGTGAAGATGCTTTAGACAATCAATGCGGCTCACTACGAGTAAGACAAACTCGTAATCTATCCGCATATTGCAATTACCCGAATATGTAGACAAATATACTTATATACTCGTATCAGTGCGTAGTGACTGCACATCACAATAGATACGTATGGATCTCAACGTCCATATGCTAACACCCCCGGGCAACGCAGTGAAGGTGCTATACCTACGTTACCCTGCAGCTCCACTACTGAAACAGAGACACGTGCAACGATATAGGGGAACGTACGGAACAAACGTCGATTGAAACTACTGCAAGTAAATTGTTTTTTGTTGTGGTTGTCTCCTCATCGAACGAAGTCCCTGCCGTTGGAGCATACTACACCCTGGGGAAGAAATCATGAGACACTCGAATAAAATAAAAACAAATACGCGACAGCTGTGACTTCTACCGATCGGTCGACACTCAGCTTTGCAAGCTGCGGGATAACTGTTTGCGCGCTTTGTAACTTTTCTTCCTCATTGCAATATAAAACGAATTTGACGCATTGGAAGAGTAGACTGCCGTCGACAATTACCGGATATATACGACTAATGGGGGGAACTACAGTAGATATCACCTACTGTACACTCAAAAACCATTTGTATTGTATAGGCTTACAGTATAATCGTGGACAATACATGATCCTTCTTCATATGGTCTTCCGTAATGGTAGGTGTATGGAGAGGTAAATGAAGCAAAAAAGAATGGCTAATATCCATGTGAAGTCATTAGTTTGGACATAACAGGGTCGAAAGAGAAAAATCGATGAATAAGTGTGTTGATGTACACTAGGGGGAGGGGTAGAAATAATCAGGAAATTCCATGACTGGAGTGAGTGTAGATTAATCCTTTTTTGGCAAATGACGCACACGACAATAGCTTCCCGAGGACTGTTGAAAGCTATGTGTACGTGTACCGATTCCCCGCATCCTTATACAAGAACGTAAGACGCTTCCAGCGACGAAATGTCTGGGCCATGTTTTTCGCATGCTAAACCAAGGGGCCACACTTTATGAATAATACGCAAAATGATAACTGTACACTTACAAATACGGGTTGCATTTGACGTAGGCTACAGGGAGGAAACTGTACGTAGCCCTTTATATCTGAAACTTGCGGAGCAAAGAGACATTCTTATATATTCGCGAAAAAAAGGAGGCAACAACCCCAGCAGTGATTTACGCTGTTTTCCGATGTAACTTACACTATGTTTCGGTTAGATCTTTGCCAATGTTGGGAGGGCTGCCTCATTGCTCACTACCTGGTCCGGGTCACATTTGTGTGGACTGACGCGCTACCCCAGGGGGGACGTAATGCCGTTCGGTGGTGCGGCGTATTCAGCGTATACCTTCCGGTGCATACCTTGAAATTCCACTAGCGTTGAACCGAAATACCACAAAGGTGTATAGGGTATCCACTTGTTGTCGTGGTTATGAGCAGCTGTATATCTCGAACCAGGGAGTGATCACCCTGCCGTGGCTGAAGACTCTTAACCTGTTCCGTCTTTCGAACCGATGCTACTATTTTAGCGAAAGTGTGTTCCTACACAATACCGTTTATTGCCGGGTTTTCGCCGCTTGGGAGGAGTGGCCGAGTTACACCGCCTCACTGAAAACATGACTCAAGACTAATTTGTTGTCGCCGCGAAATCACCAGTATGATGCCGGTGCATACCCCCAAAAAAGCTACGACGTAAACAGTATGAAACCCTTGGGTGGTACGACAGAAACCTAATAGGTTACATACTATCACTCAGGCGAGTGGGAGTTACAACATGTAACAATATGAAAACAACCGTTATCGCGCCTTTCTAGCGATAATCTATTACTGTAGTGGTAGTTACAAAGTCAGGGTGGGAGGTTAGCTCCTAAGTCGAATATTCAGAGGAGATCGGCGCCAATCGCCACCCCGAGTGATAGCAATACATATTTGCAGTGTTTCTTCGTTTAGGCTTGTAGTTCTTGAGATACTTGCCGCCATAAGCTTGTTCGCTCCTCGACGTCTTCTTTCTAAATGTCCAATTGTTTTTATTAGGTATGACGGATGCACTCTAACGAAAACTCTAAAACGCTGTAGATATATGCCACCCCCGCAATACTTTTCCTAGTTGTTAAAAACGGAACATGCTCCGTGCCCGCATTGCTGGGAATGCGAGGGTCTATGGCCATACAGCTACGGCCGTGCACGGTGGGTTATGGCCCGTGCTTCGGTAAACGTAGGACGTTTTGTTTTGTTAAGCTCCTCTAGCCTAGATATATCTATTTCTTCACAAGGAACCAAAACGAAATTTGGAAATGTTCGGAGTGTAACGATAGGAACAATTAGAAAGCCAAGGCATATCTTAAAGTACCGCGAAGTGTACCGTTGAACAATTACACGGGTTGTATACCAGGTAGGATATTGGGGCTATGGAGGGTGGTCAGTCAAAACGGGTTTTAGTTTCAAAAACGAAAGTGGTGTATATCTATATGTCGTAGATCGGCATGAATTTTCTATGGAAATATCAGGGGTGCCCTGGGGTACCGTGAATTTTGGAGTCACCTGTCCACCGCGGTCGCCCCCCTTGTAAGTGTGATTGTCGTAAAAAACGGCACCAGCGTTCTTGAGAAACTTCATCACGCCGTTGTTGTAGATCGCGCCTCCTGCCTGCAAAACGGATTGCGTGCATCAACACGAAGGCAGAATGAGCACAGGAAAAAACAAATGGATCGACTTAATCGTTTGGTTACATATGACGCACGGTCATGAGGAATTTCTCGGAACACGTTTTGTGTGTCGCCGCCCTTCTTTGAGTACGCGATACTCGCGAACAAATGCGGCAAGGGGCGGCAAGCACCGAGCGGAGAGGCACCGGACGTCGATAAACAGCTGATATATCATATGGTGAGTGCCCCCCCTGCATGCACGGCACGCGCGAGACCCACGAGCGCCTGAGTGCTGTTTAGCTCGCGTAATGAAATTTCGTTGACGAAACCGTGGCTCTATGACCCTTCCAGCCTAAGTATCTAGTAGGTATTAGATTGGATGAGTGACAGTGTTGTCCGAGCTTTGGTTGTACGGCCCCTAATGCTTGTTCTAGATGGCTTTGGAGGCGCAATGTACAGGAGGTAGTGGTGCAACAACAACTGCTTGAGGCTAATCTCGTGAACGATGCTATAGAGAGTCAGCATATATGCCCATGTCCTGCCTTTCAAGACCAAAATCGCTCTTGGTCCGACGAGAATTCCGACGCGCTATGTCTTAATACAACGAATCCGGCGATAATATATATCTGGGAAATTTCCTCGTGGCGGAGAGGCCACATAATTCAGAAGAAAGTGTGACCTGCATGTTGCTAACCATGTCGTGAAATGATATCTTGTGACGCCACCAACTCACCGCGCCACCGTTGTACCGAAAATCAGCTTGCTCAAACATGGTGATTTTCCCCTCGTTGTAGATCCCTCCACCGAAGTTGACTTCGTTGACCTGCGTGGTAAGCACCAACACAAAACGACAGCCGCAAAAAACATTATATAGCGCCAGCGGAATGTGCCTAAACTCATAACTTGTAACCCTGTTCTTGTTGTGCAATGAATAGACCCTTCGGACCACCGTAACAAACAATGCAGACCCGTTCTCCGTACGTACGATGCGCAGTAAAGACGCCAGCGCAGGAGCGCCAACCGAAGTACCGGATTGTGTATCTTATATTCTTGTTGTATCTCTCTGAAAACAATAGAAATGTTCCCAAGCAAAATTGGCCGGGATACAGGGGAGTTCCAGACAGTGAATGGCATTCTAAAAGAAGGAGTGTCTACCTGAACCGGCTTGCCGAAATGCTAGTCATTGTCACGAAGGGTACAAATAGTAGCCACGCTAACCGTTCAACATATCGCCACTTTGAGAAGGATCCCTTTAAAAATAGAAGAATACTCTAGAGTTTTACAATAGTACAGTGCATGTCAATTCCTGCCAAACAAAATCTGGCCTTATTTCACTATGTCAGCATCAAATCGCACATACAGTAGATTCATCTCCTCTAAGGACATGCCTGCTTTTACTAATTGTAAGTTTCTAAATGAATGGCCATGGCAGGCCGCCTCTAATCGACGCCATCAACCAGTCTGGGCATAGCGCGTGCGCCATTTTGGGCTATACTCGTTTCACCCTGCCACCTCATGTGCCTGCAGACCGCATTATCGCCGTGAAGTGTACAGGTTACGTTTGCCAGCACCCTGGGTTTGCTACTCAGTGTTTTTGTTTTTTGGACTGTTCTTCGTGTTACTGTACTTGTTTCCTCCCCCCCCCTCGAATGGTGACGGGTGCCATTAGTTTCGATGCCATCCTCCTTTATGGGTTACCACATATAGGGCCTGTTCGTATAAAGCTCAGACGCGAGCCACGATATATATAGCATTTTATTGCTGAAACCTTTTCTACATGAAGGGGCTCCGAAGCCCAAAACTTGTCGGAACTCTGGGCTTGTGTTGCGGTATTGCTGTATAATTATTCGTTTTATGCTCAAGGCAGTAGGGCTGTCCACCGGGTCACTCCCTCGGTTTCCACCAAAATCAGGTGTTGGGTTTGGTACAGAACTTCTTAAGTGACCACCCTTAGAAGGCAGAAATATGGTGCAACTCTACCCTAGAATGCGGCCCCAAGCCACAGCAAACTGTGGTGGAATCGCGCCCTCCTTTTTGGGACTGGATTTCTATACGCGGAGCCAATCGTATATCTGCACTCAGAAACCAATATATACATATTACATTCGTATCGTTATGAAGCACATATGGTCGTGACTTCAATGTGGGGCGTGGTACCATAGGCGTAGGCGTTTTTGGCTGAAACCGTTTCTGTATGACGGAGGCCTCCTTACCCCAAATCCATCGAGATGACATGGTGTGTTTTCCTATGGAATTTCATATACTATTCCTAGGCCATGGGATTGTTCATCGGGTAGCGCTTCTATTTTCCTTCAAAGGCAGGTGGCTTAGTATTAGTGTAGAGGTCCTTATGTGAGAAGCTCCAGAAACGATAAGGCGCCCCTCTACCGTAGCGTGACTCGGGTCCCTTCGGAATAGAACTGGGAGGCCCCGTTTTTAGTGCCTTCTTTCGCCCGATCTCTCCCGGCCATTCCGCCGCGGGTGTCGGACTACATTATTTATTGCCAAGTGAGATACATTTGAAGAGCAGTGTGAATGGTTTGCTGTATACTCTTAAGTTGATAATATTATATATATATTTAAAAAAACCGAATTGGAGTTTTTAGCGAGGTGCAGAATGAGTCGCTAGTAGCGGTGAAAAAACGGTAGCGGCAACCGGATACCGTACCCTCCCCCACCTACTACACTAGCAGCACCAGTCTTACATTATAGCCGCAGTCACTTAATGCCAGTCCCTCGCCCTTGAACACGATGTTTCCTGTCCGCCCATTGAATATGCCTCCTCCGTCACCAGGCTCGTTCCCTGCGCCTGCCTTCGGGTTACAGTTGGATGCGGAGAAGCCTTCCTCGAACCGCACTGTGCCCTGCGGACGCCGAAACATACCGTAGGTGAGAAGGGTGGTCATGAGCCAGCCTCAGCAGTTTTTGAAGGGGTGTGCGGCTTTCAACGTTTGAGAATGGGTTGCGAATGTACGGCATGCACAATTGTTCGTTTTCAGAATCTTGTTTCCGCCATCCTCAAACTAGGGTGCGGAATATGGTTGAGAGTTATGTAGCCCTCGGGTAGTAACATTGTTTGTTTTCGTACAGGCTCTACCCACGTTACGTTTGTACAACCTTGCCCAAAAATAGTTGGCCTTTTTGTCTACATGCAAGAAAGCCGCCTGACGAGCGGATCATATTGTATATGACGGTGTATATCATACCCCCTGGGTTGAATCTCAAAGCCAAGTTTCCCCATAACCAGGGGGGCACATAACACGGAAACGGCGGCTCTCGGAGCATCTCGTCGCGATCGTTTCTATAGACGGATCGCTAGGGGTTTGGGCTCGACCGGTCGTCGAGCGAAGCAGCGTTGAAATTCGTCCGAGGGGGTGTGGTATATAGTGTCAAATACGGTAGTCGGAATCAACTCGCCCTCAATGCGACGGCCCGAGAACCACACGGCACTACGCGTGTGGTACTAGCGCTGTCTGTCGGGTAGTGGAAAACCCGACTTTGCTCCATCCCGGTGTTGTAAAGATGCGGGATCTATGGTCAGGCGACCACGCGCATGCATGGCATGCGACTAATTAGCACAACCCGTGCTGCTAATAGGTTTTGAGCCCAAACATGACCTTAATGCAAAACACAAATGAAGGGCAGCCCGACGAACAGTAGTATGGCCTCTGAGCAGTCAATAATCAATACTGAATTCGTTTCCCAGCGATATTGGTTTATTCTTGTTCGAGGAGTATGCTAGTAACTAGTCTTAGATGCTCGCCTTCCAATGCAAAACTAGTGCCTCTCCTGTCGTAGCAGGAACGACATACCTCGCGTCTTAAGCGTTATACCAATTTTTCTAGTGCGGCGTGTGTTCTTGGCATTGAATCGTCAGTTCGTCTCGTCTACATTCCGCACACCCGGCGTCCCGCTGCCGATACACGTTATGATGTCACGAAAACCACGACACGGAAACGCTCCAGAACGCAAGGCCAAAGCAATACCTTTCGCGTCGTACTGCATACGACAACAATATCATAATCACGGCAGACATGTTTAATGCGCAATAAAAACAACAATGTTAACACGGCGAACAAACACCGAAACCAGTATGTAAATAGGAAAACAGTTAGACTCGAAGGAAAAAACACAGTTACCCGACACGAACACATCCCATAGTAACCGTTCGTACCTCGTTGTAGATGCAGCCTCCAGATAACCTTTCGGGCGATGCGTCGGAGCCGTCGCTTGGAGCACTCATGATCGTTACGTCGAACATCGAAACGCGACTATTGAAACGGACGTAGGCCTCTTTTCCGATATTGAGAATGCCACCATTCACTTGCTGTCTCCGAAGTAAAAATAAACAGTACATGCAGAATAGAGTAGGGCAAAAGCGTCGGGATCTTGACGTAGTGTGAAGGTGTATGGGAGCGCGGAGTAAACACTCGTTACTGTATGGGTATAGGCGATATTCTAGCAACTATATATGGCGCCGACGGTGCTCGTCTGCGTCGGTCGCTTGAAAAATACTATCATAGACATCTCACTATTTTTAAATGAAACATCGGGGGAGTTGCAAGCGAGCGTTTTCGGGGTTGAGGGGGGCGGCGGTGGGCACATGTGAAGATCGCGCATATTTCATGAGTTTGATGGTGAATGCTGTGCGGCATGACTCGTCAGGATAATCGCACGTTCTGGCCCTAATGACCTGTTAGTTTTTCTCGTGAGGCACAGAAGCACCTTCATTCAAAATGAAACACCTGCGCCGCGAGGTCACGTATCGGGTGCTTTTCCCAAACTTCGGTTCTTGAGCAGGAGTAATTGCCAAAGTACGGGAGGGTTGCCTTTTCTTTTTGACACCGTCTGCGAAAGAGCGCACAATATCACCAACACAGAACATGACCTCGAATATTACTTGGTTCGCTCAACACGATCGAATTTTTAGTGTGTTAGTCCGATTACGGGGTGGGCTAATGTAGTAAATACGACTTACGGTACACACAAAAACCTATATGTTTACCAATTTTTATCGACACCATTTGGTCCTATTTAATATTGTCCTCCGTAACAATACGTTTACAACGGTAAAATTAGCACATTGTTCACACCTGTCGGTGGTGGCTCACTGACATGAGCTCAACCCATACTGTTGGATGGGTCGCGAGGTTCATACAGCTCTTCTCCTGGCTGGATGCCTGAGGCAAAACTTCTGTGACCCCCTTACCGCGGCTAGCCCCCAGACTATATCGGTCAACGCGCGTGATGCTGGGGGGTGGAGGAGCGAAATATATTCCATCGAGACATGTGTATCTGGAGGGTGACTTTCAATTTCGCGTCGCTCATACGCGGGTAGGACACCTGAAATACCATAAATGCGATTGAATATCTGGAAGAGTTTCTCCCGGTACGTGTGAAATGGAAGGGACAAACACTGTACCTGCGCTACTAATGCATTGTATTCGTTGCTTCACTTTTCATAGCTCAACACGCAGTGTTTGTAGAACTTCCTCACTTTTCATAGCTCAACACGCAGTGTTTGTAGAACTTCCGTTTGTTTCACCAGAGAAAGCCGAGTTTCAGGTGCCAAGATTACTCAGCCTACCCCAGTTTTTCTCCACCTTCATTCCATGTAGAGTAGTTAAGAGTGTTTATGACTCGCCCATCAACATTCATTCATTTTTTGCCAACACACCCCCTCGCAGCATCGGCCAAAAAGAGTAATGCAAACAAAAAATGTTATTTACGCGCTATTATCACACTAGCCGAGAAATAACACGAACGCCACGGGAACAGGTTGAACAACATTCAGGCATAAACCGCACACCCTTACTCTAACAACAAAACGAGAAAGAATAATACGCATATAAATGTGGGCGTAAATTGCCGAACCGTATCACGTTGATATTCAAAAGAGCAATCCTTGTCATTCGGGGCATTATGGTAATAACGTTTTCAAATAATTCGAGGCAGCATTCCCGCCAGCCAGACACAGTATCAGCGCGAACTCGCTGCGCTGTCTGTAGCTCGAAAAACTGTTCTCGAAGTATTTGTTCGTTAACTTAATGAACACACCCCATGACAACCACAACAAAACATCAGTGACTACCGACATTATACACCCCAGTTGTTTGTTTTAAAAGAAATACACAAAATTCGTCAGGTGTGAGTACTACCGTATGAATGTGTAATTGTTATTGGAGTGCGGCGAGATTCAGATGTTATTTGTCATTCGATTCTTCCTGAGGATTGACAACGAACAAGAGCATCTCAAACACTACTGTTTTTTGTTACGTAAAGCAAAGGAAACAACAAGGTATCTATGTTGTTTCCACTCTGCGTGATGGCACAGAACCAACAACAACCACAACAAGACCAGCAACCACATCAACCACCATAAGTACCGCAACAAAAGCAACATTTTAGACCACAACAGCAACGGCAGCAGAATGCACAACCAAACAGGAAACACAGACACACCACCAACGACAACTTCAACGCCACCATCTCTTGCTGATGTAGATTTAACTGTCCTAATCGTAGAGTGCGTCATTGCTTAATCAGCCCAAGAATGCACAACCACCCACAACAGTAATTATCAAACCAGCAGAGAATGGCAAGAACATATAAAGAGAGACGCCAACACCCACAACACCAACAACACCAACAACAATAACACCACCAACAACAACAACAACAACAACAACAACAACAACAACAACAACAACAACAACAACAACAACAACAACAACAACAACAACAACAACAACAACAACAACAGACACCAATACCGCTAATCAACCCACAGCAAAAGATGCGGACACAACCAACAGTACCTGGGACATGTATTGATCGGTGCTCGTGAAATATAGCCGTTGCTCTACCCGGAGCGCCCCAGACGGCACCAGAAAGCGCACGTTGACGAAAGTGGAGCTGCTGTCATCGTCATCGGCCATGAGCTGCAGACTGTGGCCCTTGATCTCGAAGTTTGTCCACTCATCGCATACGATTTCGTCCACCATGATAACAGCGATGGTGTCGCCAGAGCTGGTGAGGTCTGTCGCGCGCCTGAGTTCGGCGCAAGTACCTATCCCGGGTTTCGTTGCAACGTGGATTGATAGCATGTCCGCGATAGGTGGGAGGGGGGGGTGGGTGGGTCGGTTGGTATGGTTGGTGCGATGGGAAGGTAAGGGGACATGCGGGTTGTTAGAATAAGAGCTCGCGTTGCTTAAACAACGAGCTTGTTTTCTTTTAGTTGTGATGGATTTAATGCCATCGTTTCTGAGCCGAACCACGCCTGCTGCCGTGTACGATCCGTACACCCGTTCATGGTCTCCTGTAAGACATTTGTACGAGGGAAGTTCGTGTACTATAAGTAAACTGGAAAGCATCGCAAAGAGGCGTGTTGGGGGAAATGTGTAACACCTTTATTGCTCTTACACCTACCGGAGCACGGCTTGCGGTATACCTTCAACGGAAGTATCTTTATTCCCTCGTGACCACTGTCGTACAGCGTTATCTATACGCGTGAGACAGTCACTGGGTAATACTGTATGTGTGTCGGAGATGTAAGGGCTGCGACATTAAACCGAGTGCAATGCCTTCGTATAATTAGATGAGGTATCCACGTGATTTTAAGGGACATGTTGCACGTATCTATCGGGCGCATCACGAACTACACAATTGATATACAGTTGGGATGATATGCATCCGACGTCCTAAAACTTGTAACACTGGCGTATGCTTGACATCATTTAGAAAAGGCATCGTACAGGAAGCCCACTAACAAAATTAATATCAAAGTTACGAGCTATCGTACCTAATGTAGGGTTTTGACCAAAAATATTTCAGAACTTATTGTCCTATATACTGTACATCTACTTTATCCAGGCCTGGCCAAATATTTCTATTAGTGATATATAATTTTGGGGGTGCGAGTTGGGTGGACTTCGAGGGTAGTTGCCTGTGACTACAGTAAGTGTTGGTGGCGAAGTATGACAACTAATGTGGGTGGTTTTTGACACTCATAGCACCAGATAAAAAGCGAACGAAAAAATGAAAGCCGCGCCGTATTATGGTGTTTGATACACAAGGCAGGGATTCCAACACCACGTGAACGTGTACACCAATAAAATATGTCAAGTTTGTTTTTTCTAATTTTTCGTTCTGGGATCACGACGCTCCGGTTGGTTCCTGCGTTTCGGCCTCCGGAGGTGTGATGTGTGTCGTTTTCTAGTTATCGGGGACGCCCCCGACTTGAAAGCTTGGTGAAAGCCAATATCACAGACCCCAGCCAGATATGAAACCGCAAACTTGCGCACATTACAGCACGCAACAAACTGGAACGCAGTTAAACAAATAGTCGGCGACATGTAGAGTGTTAGCTAGTCAACCAACTCACAACCGTCACTGACATAGGCCTCCCGTTCCACTGGTTGCTCCAATTGTTGTTGAAACACAGTTTTGTGAGCGTGAGCGAGGTCCTGACATTGAATTATGGCCACCTAAAAACAGGGTGTCTCCTCCAGGTGGCCAAAATCATGTTTTATACTTGACTAAAGTATTGGTTATATCTGCGACGCAAACTTCCTAACGAAAGCTGTCGAACGCGACATCTCCGAAACGTATCCTTCGGTTGTGTTGCTGCACAGAATTCACCAGTTTCGCCCAGAGAAGCTTCACGTTTGGAGTCATCTTTTTTATTCTGAGGGGACGCACTATACGGTAGAGATGCCCCAAGTTTGTTTCTGAGGTTGACCTTTTTGAGAGCTCTGTACTACTAGTATTTCGCCCAATAATTGAAGTTGGAAAATCAAAAAAGTGCTACGTACCCGATGAACAATCTCATTGCAAAACTATACAACAAAAACAATTGCAAAACACAAAATCCGTCAATTTAGGGAGTTAAGGCGGCCCGTCATCCCAAACAATCGTTTCAGCCAAAACAAAAAGTGCTGCCAATATCGCAGCATGCGCCGGAGGGTGTTACTGCTACTGCCAAAAACAAAACAAAAGAAAACGGCTGCCGCCCTTGCCTACATTCCACCAAACACACACAAGTTGACGGCATAAAGGAATGTCCTCAGTCGCGAGTGTTTATAGCGACAGCTATACTTTGGCAGGTACAACGACTTGTTTTGCCGACACACCTCTTGTCAGGTTATAGGGTTCCGTATACATACGTGCTGCAGCAGTGTCGTAGAAAAATAAACAGGGAAACCACTGTCACACAGAAATAATTCGCTATAGTTGTATATATATTATTTCATACCAGCATAGACTACATAGTTTACCCTGCATTCGATTTCCTCTTTATGGAATTCCAGCGAGTTTACAGGAGGAGGTCATTGTAGTATTAATGCTTTAAATGTAACACCCGATTTTCCTAGTTGAGAATTGCTTTACCGATGTGATAATTAAAATCGATTGTAGTACTTTGTTTTTGTTTAAGAGTTGTATTTAGCTCACGATCAAAATTCGTCCTAAATGCTTTTTCCCCGATGGTAGGTATCGATCCACGAAAACCAAATTGAGATGAACATTGACAGGCTCCTAAAATCGAGGATTTATGGGAACTTGCATCTATGAGCGAGGTACCGCGCCCTTCAATCCAGATTTTCTGGGGTCTTCGATATCTTGAGATTGCCGATGCCGATTTCGTGTTCTTGTTATCATCGACGGGGGTCACAACTGATAATAGTTTAAAGTGGACAAAATTACTGTGAGGGAAGTCCATCTCTTACAATCCAAAAAACAATATTTTCAATGTTCAGCTTCATCGGAAATGCAATTCTCAATTAGGAAAATCGGCTGTTAAGTGTCTGCGCCGGACTCTGCCGGATGGTTCAGGTAAAGAGGGCCAACGCTGAAAGGTTTTGCACAACGGGATGGTAGAGACACACGACGACAGCCAGTACACAAATAATATACGGGCACAGGACTACGTGTTGCAGCTGGGTGGGGTTGCTCTCTCGGTGACATAGGATCGTGTCGATATTAGATGAGAGTTGTGTCGCAGGCACTCGCTATGTTCGTTCCGTACTTTAATTCGTAGTAGATGCCATAAGTTTTCATCCGTGGATGATAAATAATATACTGTGGACCATAGCAGAGAGGACCTGCGGTACGTACTAGTACCAATATACTCCACTCAATTTTGACAACAATACTTGTTCCTAGTTACTACGAGTAGTATAGTCCTCGGTAATAGTTTGTTGGATTGACCGTCTGACTACAGAATACCAGCACGACTCGCTTGAAACCACTGCTGTTACCACCGCCCAGGTTACGACACATCTACGCTATACCATCCAGAGTGGTGAATGATAACCAAGACCCCCGAAAACACACATATTTTCTGACCGGCAACACGGCGATGTATACACGACATACCCCACGGTATACAGCCAGGGTGATGAAATCCAGGGGTGTGGTGTATACGTACGGCATTTTTGTTTCAACTAATCCATACCGAATCATAAAAACGTTTGAGGTGCCACCAACAACGAGGGACATGATTTTGAAGAACCGACTGCATACGATTGATATTGGGTATTTTTTAACGCTTACAGCCGACTGTATGCTGAAGCCATCATAGATAGGCATTTACGAGGTGATGCCGGAATTAAAAATATGTTCGCCGCACAGAGGTTCCAATTGTATCGTATGCTATTTTCACCGTAGTACGTGAACCCTGAACTGATGCGTGCACGTGTTTTATATTACAATGATTGAACAATCGACCACTGCGGGTATAAACAACATAATATATATATTGTCAATTATTCCGAAAACAAAATCGAACAAATCCGAAGTACCTCGTACACGACGAAAAACCCATACAACCAAAATACAACCAGTCACGGTTCGGGGGAAGGGTACACATTCAACATACAGCAGTGCCAGATGTCAGGCCCTAAATCCCAAACACGATGTGGACCTCGGAATCTTTAGGAACTTGGGCCGGTGGCCCTGAACCAACCCGTGCGAGTAGCTAATGGTAGTAAGGCATGTCCAACTTGTCAATGTTGAATGGCTTGAAGCTGGCGTATGATATCAGAGAGGGGCCAAGTGCCGAACCGTGAACAGGATTTTTCTTCTGTGATATGATGTAATCTCTCTGCCTGTTCTGAAGAAAGTGTCCTAGGGACGCTACCACCCGTTGCTGTTGTTTATCAGCGCTGGCACTCGTAAATGTGAGCAAGTGCCAAGAGTGAATCAATGGGGCATGGTCCCCGATAGATGCACCTCGTCGAGTTATAAACCAAGTATCCGAAACCAACATAATATATCCGCTACGACGTCGTACTTGTAAACTCGTAGGGTCATGGGACCCGGATTGTCGGTGGTGGGCGATGATGATTTCCTCGGCGAAATCTAAACCCGTGATTTTTAACTACACTGTGACAGTACAGTAATATGGAACCGTCTCTTTCTACGAACCGACATCATGAATACTCGTAACATGAAAATGCTACATCTAGGTGAAGTTGGTATTTATGTTCTACTTCCAATATGCTACTGCTACTACTACTACTTCTTCTACTACTACTACTACTACTACTACTACTACTACTACTACTACTACTACTACTACTACTACTACTACTACTACTACTACTACTACTACTCCTATTACTACTACTATTACTACTACTGCTGCTGCCACCACCACTGCTCCTAATAATGATTGAACTACTACCAGAACTGCTGCCACTTTCGCCGCGAACTGCAGGTACTTCTTTCAACACGACGGCCGTTACAACGGCGTAGTAACCACGGGAACGACTTAGTTGCCTATGGTGCTTTACTGTTTGTGCGTGTCCAACTTGCTGTACAGTTACAGTACACGACCTGGCATTGTTCGTGGTATGGAGCACTTCTTCTGACCAATTTATGATACTCCGGCAGCGACATGATAGTGCGCAGTAAGGAAGAACCATTCACTGACGAACACATCCCAGCTTACATTGGCTGTGAAAGCCGGCTTTTGGGTGATGTATTGATAGATGCCCCGTCACACAGCAAGTGCGGAAATACAATATTTACTCCGTCACCGTGTGTTCAGTTTACGGCGAAATATTTTTTGATTCGGCGACAAGTAAATGCTTTTTAATATTTTGTGTGAGCAGTGACAGGCATCAATGCACAAGGATTCCTGCCAAATGTTTAGTGCGGGGCAGAGTTCACCACTTGTTTTAAAAAATGGTAACAGATACACTTTTAGACAGGACAGTGCCAATGATTGATTACATCTAATTGGTACTTTAGCGTTAGGGTTAGATTTTCGTTGTTATACGCGCAGGGCGTGTCATCCACCATTTGGTGTAAAAGTGAGTCTAAGGGTAGTCTCTAAATACCTGCAACTGTTCGGCTGGATATTAGCACTGAACCCAAGGCAATGATAAATACAAACTTGTTGATAGTTATGGCCAGCAGTCACTCGGCCGAGTGGCTCTGTGAAGGTTAAAAACAAGCATCTATATTGCGGCAAGCCTCGATACTAGGTTGTCCCAGGTACTTTAAACGCCATCAATAAGGGATTTCAGCATCGTTACGTGCGATAGTTTCAACGTACAAATTTGGTCTTTAGCGGGCTCTTGACAGTGATCTTGCTATCGATTATTCGACCCGCCAGCGTTGGGCCCTTCGCCAGCCATCTAAATAAACGATACGCGTACATGAGATAAGTCGGTGCATTCAACAGACCACACGTTCAGCACAAACAGGCTGACTTTGAAAAGCTCAGACCGAAAGCCACGGCTGCTATAGCGGAATAACTTGGTACAGTAGGATACGTTTGGAGTCATCCCACGGTAGGGGTACCACCTTTAGGCCCAATATTTTATCAACCGGTTGTGCTTCTCACGTGAGTAACCACCGTTTACAGTTATTTTTTTACTGGAATATTTGTTTTTGGACTACCGCATTGGAAGGGTTGGTCGGATTGCGCGAACGAATGTTTCCGAGGTCATGTTTGGGGTGAGATGTTGAGCTCCTCATGTGAGGAGCTCAGAAAATTATCCTGCGCCCCTACCGTGGGATGACTCTTTGGTAACTCCTCAGCTGAATGGCGACCCTCTCTCTCTTCTAGAATATTTGCTAATTTGTTTTGTTTGTTCAGCCAGCCAGTGTGCACATATTCTGTGGTAGACTTGTGCTTCACGCAAACAACACAGCAAAGTCGAAGCACAGTTTGAAGTGAGGAACAAGGCAACTAGCCCGAGTGGTATGAAGTGAAACCACCACCAGGTAGAGCGTCGGGTATGGATTCGAAAGTATCGAAATATTGAAATGTCGAATATTCCAAGTACCCTATCGAACGTGTTTTGCCCTCCACCTCTTGACCTCTCTGTGTTTTTAGTACCAACATCATCACGCATGCTACGGCAGAGGCGCGCCATATTGTATCCATAATTCCGCCTTACTTATGACGCGTGCTACGGTAGAGGTAGCACTTTTCGGCTGAATCGTTTTCTGAGCGATCGGGCTCCTTAACCCAAATCCGTCTGACTTTTATTAGTATGAGAAAATATTTTTCAGAGTATACTTCGGTCATGAGATCTCTCATCCAGCAGCACTTTAATTTTCCCCTTAAAATCATTGTTTTCGGTGAGGTATGACGCTCCTTAGGTGGGGAGTTTAGAAAACACATGGTGCACCTCTATCGTAGCATGCGTCTTACGGAAGTGTATGCTAACACCAAATCACCCAAAAAAATGATTTCAGAAGAGAAAAAAATGAATACCCGACGAATAATACAATCAATGGCTTTCCAGTGTGTAACACAATACGTTTTGGTTTAATCATACTACTGTAATAAAAGCTTTATGATGTTGGGTTCAGGAGCCCGATCGTTCAGAAAATCATTGAACCAAGACGTGCTTTATCTGTCGTAGCCATAGCAGGCGTGTCACACTGAACGCAATCTTCGACATATCGAATATCGAAGTAGGGATCCTATTTCGCTTGGTGTATCGTTGTCGTATCAAACTCAAATATCGTCATACTATATATGCAATTCTTATCAGTTAGATAGCACCATATATCCGTTCGGCAGTGGTATGATATCGTGGAGATCGCGAGGTCCGCACATGCGCGGCGACACTTGCTAAAAGGGCTTTCGTCCGGTTTGTCTGCGCCTGCACGGAGCAGCTTGCCCGCAAGGAACATTGAGGATGGAATATCCGTGTCTCGGGAAGGATTGCAGGCCATACGCAGGCTGTTGATAATCACATGTCATTGGGAAGCAGACAGACACCAAATAAATGAGCTAAGGCCGACGCAAGCATTTGAATTACAAATGAACGTGTCAAGCCAGGGTATGTTACTCAATTTATAAAGAATACCGTTCGCCCGTCCTGTACTACCGTAAAACACGCAACGATGCACACACATTGTACTGTATGGCGATAATCCTGAGCCGGGCGCGTCTTTAACCTATTTCAGTCTAACGATTGCGGAATTGTTCTGTTCCTGTAAGGTTCGGTGGATTGTTACGGTCGTAGTCGTTTTTTATACCCCCTTTTCCGGGCCCAATGTACTGTTGATCTGCCTATCCTAGATCGTGATTTTACTGTTCGGGCTGCACTTTTATGTGTATCGAAGATCTTGAAATGCATGAGCTATACAGGCATCCTGAAGGGTATTGTCTCAGAAATATGCTATCCTTTCCGCACGATAAGTGAGCGCCCACCGGTACTTTATCCCTGTGTTTCGTCGCGAGCTGTGATTTATACTCGAAGTATCAACACTACGTCACGGGCACGAAAATACAACCGTTGAACCCACACTGTTTGTTTGGAGAGGAAACATTCGGGGAGTGTACTAAACCATTTTACAAGTAGAAGTAAAGTATATTGTATTTGGAATATTCTTGATTCGTTCATGAATGCTTACGCTCCGTTGTTCCTTCTGTTTGGACCTTTCTAGAACAGTCACCCCGTTCTCCCTGCATTATATTTACTCCTTGGTATTACTCTGCTTCTCTCACCGACGTCCACGTTGTGCTTCGCAGCTCTGGTGCATCCCAGCCAGTTCACGCCCACGATCGCAATTGGGGCAAGCAACCGTGCAGGAATCTTCATTTTCCGCGTTGAAAGCAAATGTAATACTGTATGTCTTCCTGTGGCGTGTGTCAGGATGTATGAGGCGAGGCAAGAATGGTTTGTGGTGTTGTGGGCTGTTGTCGCCCATGTGGGGTGCGTCTATGCCGTGTGTTTAAACAGGGTCCAGAGTGAGACGAGGGGACTAACGGCAAAAATCACTTATCATGTGTCCCGACGGAGTTAAAAGGGTTTTCTGCAGACAGAAAATAAAACGCAAATGTGTGCTGAACACTATCGTTTCGGCGTCTTTGCAGGCTGCATGGGGTTGTGGCGACAGTAGTCGTGACTTTTGTGACTGTATATAGCCACCTCGGTGGTGTTGGTCGAGGTGGCAGTAGTGGCACAGCAGCAGTCGTCGACGTTCAGCCGTCCGAGGTGCCTAGAAATCCAGCACATGTTGTCACGTGGTACGTACGTAGACTATACTCTAAGTTAGATACGGTTTCAATTCGTACACAAGGAGGGTAGACCGTATGCGTAATATGTGCTGCATATAGCGTAATGAAGTAGGGCGTTTTTGTTGGCTACTAAAAAAACTGTGTATTTCTCCCAGTATCCATATACTTGAAACTCAAGCATATTTGACCAACAACACGGCCTGTGCGCAGCATACAATGGAGCGGTTTGCGGCGAAACTTAGTGGTGGGCGATTGCGCCCGTCGGCTCTCAAAAGTCAGACGGGTATCTGTGCTGTACTGTCTTAGTATCGTCGTAAAGGACATCTTCGATCACCCCGTTATGTGTTATATTTAACGGCGGTGGGTGAAACATATATCGAAGACTCCATAAAGCATATTGTACTGATGAACGAATAGCAAAATAAAACAAAGCGTGTGGGTGCTTTTGTCGCCAGTTTTGTCGACGTACTTAACAACCAAAAGCACTGGGTGGGCAGGTATCATTTGCTGCCGTGGCCGATGTCTTTCAAATGACGGCCAGAAAGGAAGGTGGGACGGTGGACAAGCATCGACGTGCGAAGCGTACGGGGTATTTACTTTGCCCCGTTTATGTCCTCCCTGTGGGCAGATAATAACACTCTCAATGTCTAACTTCATGTTTTTCACCGATGTTAGGAACAGTTACTTTTATCGTTGAGTTCATGGACAGTTGGTAGTGCAACCTCCTCCAAGTAAATGACCTCACGGAAAATCTGTATCAAGTCAGTATGTATAGTATACTGCAAGAACGTTTTTCGTTCAGGGTTGAGAGCACGTCCTTGCTGATACTTGCCCGCTCTAACATCTCGTTCGATACTATTTTTGTTCGATGGAAATCCATGCAAGCGTTCCCCTCGGTACACCGTCCCACTCAAAAAAGGCTTATTAGGATTAAACAAACGATGATACACCAACAACCGTGTAGCACGTTGCGCGCAACCATACTATACATTTCCAGTGGCTGCAGATCGTCGCCAATCCGAACCACAAAACAGGGACGGAAACGTTCACGGGGCTTTCCACAGCCATATAAACTGAATGTTTCCACGGAAACCATGAAGGATTGCACCGCTTCCCACGGAAGCTTCCATGTCTTCCATGCAAGTGTCCACGTGTTGCTTTGAAGCTCCCGTAAAGAAAAGGGTGGCAGCTTCCATAGAAGCCTTGGAAGCTTTCATGGCAACGTCAGGCGATTTACAAAAGCACTACGAAGCGTGAATAAACGTCCACTATAAATCGTGTGAATCCGCGGAAAATATTAGGTACGAAGCCGAGACTCCGCGGGGTTCACCGGTTAACGTACCCGGACGGGCGAACGTACTTCGCCCCCTGTAGTTTTCCATGGAGGCGGAGGCCTCGAGGCACGAATACTACAATGTAGAAAAAAAGTCCAAACAAAATATGATGGTTACGCAATCGAATGGCTCAGAGCATTCTAAAGGAAAATAACCGAGAGCGACACCAATACCATAAGAGCAGTCGACAATATAGAGGATGGTTTCACGTTCCCGAGTCTATCCGGCGGAACTGGTCGTGCAGCTCTTCCTGTCTTAAAAAGATGACCGTGAACGCAGAAAGCAAACGACACATGCCACGGTAGAGGTGCGATTATGTTTGTTCTTGAGTGCTGTCACTTGAGGAGCTCAACACCTCACCCTAAAACTGATTTTGGAGGAAACTCAAAAGTACTACCCTTTGAACAATATTGAGGTCCATGTATACGGCAAACAATATATGAACACGAGACTGAAAGTCCGGCGGCGTTGGGTGAAGGAGCCGATTATTCAGCAGACGTCTCATTAGGTGTTACCTGAGGTACGAAATCTCATGGCCCAACCAGAGACGCAAACATACGACATTACAAGACACATATTACGACGAGTTTGGAGTTAGGGGGTCCCGTTGTAATGGAACGGTTTAGGCCTAAGCGTGCTACCTCGATCATAACTTCCGCTATCCGGCTATGAAGCCTGCCCCCTCCCTCCACCCGCCAACCCCTCGGGAAACCCTTCTAATATAACATAGGCTCTGTAGTCTTAATATTTCTCATATCTACGTAAAACATTACCGTTAGTTACAAACTTGCTATATACGAACACATTAGCTGTGCTTCCGACCGACGGGGTGGTTGATACGTTTGCACGATGGTTCGTCCTTGTTTCCTTGGGTAGAATTTATGGTTTCGTCAGTGGAAAAACATTACTTCTCGTGTCATAGAGGATACAGGCACACTGTAGATGTGCACACTTATAAATACTTGTTTGTAACTGGAGACGAGGCACGTTCGTTCGTGGTAAACGCAAGCCCCCCCGTGGGGTCCACTACTTTGGTGTTTCGGCACAATATGTGCGGAATCGGATGCACACAGTCGATGACGAACTGTAACGCAAGGTGTCCTGGATGAAGTTCATCGAATGTTTGCTGTAGCGGCGGAGTATGGACGAGTTCACACGCGTGCTCAGTGGTTAGTATCGGTGTTCTCGACTGAACACGTTAGCGAAGGTAGGTGAGTCACCGAGTCATCTCGCGTTAACCCCCTTTTCAGTCGGTCTCTCGATCTGTGAGAAAGCTGTAACTCGGGACTATGGTAAAATAAGGCATACTATACATGGAAAGTATTGCGGCTACCCAACGAGTGTACCTGGACGTCAACCAAGAGGGCATGTTTCCAGCGCATATGTGATTGCATTCTTTATGGAGGCCCTGAAACATATTGTAGGTATTGTACGTCGATCGTGCCATTACCCATCGTCCATCGTTGCTCTCCTGGCTAGGCCTTATCCGGACCTTTAACTTTCGACGCAGTACTTGGTTCCGGGTGTTGCCTGCGATGGCGCAGAAAACACTCATATCTATACCACAGGTTTCTAGGCATACACGACACTTACAACCACACTCAGAAGGTATGCCGGCCGCATTGGTAGAAGTTTACTATACACAACTTGTATATCGTACTTTCGATTAATGCGGCATTCACACATCTATATAGGCAATGCGTACGTCGTAGAAGGCCCGTGGTCGTCGGCACAACGTCTTTCGGTCAAAACATATTTTATGGGCATGCTGTACGCGTGTTGAGGGATACGTGAACCCGCATACAAGCCAGAACAATTATCAAATTAGCTTCAATCAGAGGGGTTCCTGGTGAACCTTTCGAGGTACGCTCTGATACACCAACCTCGCTTACCGTCGACCTCAAAACATCTATATACAAGCGTACTCACGGTGTATCTATACATGTATTGTACGTACACAGCAGGACTCGGGTGACCCGGTGTCACGTCGTCTTTACGGTATCCGTTGTTTCCCCATGCTGACGTCGGCAGTATTATCTTGCGTTGCGTGACACTGCTTCCCGCGCTATCGCTCGACCTCTTCCAAAACCACAACATCACACACCAGCGTTCTTGACGTTGCGATATGCGCAGCAGGTATTGCTTATATGCCCCGGACCAAAACACCTATTTCAGAAACAAACCCTGCCAACGTACACTCGCAAACAGGAATTAGTGTGCCATGACAACAATTATCATAGTCGGGACGTACTAGTCAAAATGTCGCGAGCAATCGCTAGTGAACGGAATCCTCTCCGAATGCATTACCCAATTTTTTCGACGTTAGCAAAAAGGTCCGTGACCTCCCAAACCCAATTTTATGCCATCACGCAACTTCCACGAGAATGGTAACAGAGTGAGAAGGCATTCAGATCACGGCACCCGAATCGGTGGAAAAACACAACAACCTATGCACAATATAGTCGAAGCCGTTTTCCGTGGAACTTATAATACAAAATAGAGTATGCTTCGCCACCGCCGAATCCGACACACACTACGTATACCCTGAGTACGTGTATGATGATAACACATCTTCACAACGAATTGACGCCCACAGGATTATTTTTTATAGTGGGCGGAGAATCGTCAGCCCCACCGCCATACTCCTGCCCTTGCCGTGTAGAAGGCATATCCTCCGGCTAGGGTCGATGCCTGTGCAGCTTCCGACATATTCTTCACCGCAGCATGGTAACATGTTTCGAGGTGATGAGCCTGGTAGGAAATGCTTACTCCCAGAGGCAGTCGAAGTCAAAGTTGTCCTCCGAGGTTCTCTGGTACCAGTTGTCACAGTTACCGTCGTCCTGCGGAAATAGTTATACAGAACACAAGGCGTTCGTAGCAGTTTCAGGCCAGAAAGGCAAAATGAGAAGAAACCGGGAAAGGAAGAACAATGTCGCCAGGAGAACAGGAAAATCCCGGACATCTAAAACAGGTGGCTACTGAGTTGTTAAATGATTAACCACTCCACGTATATGTTCAGAATGTTAACTATCGGGAGCGGTAACATCGTTTTTGTTGTTTCAACGCGGGAGAGCTGGCAGCGTACTATCCAGTGGGATCATACACGAACGTGTCCCATGCAGTGGCGACTGGTGGAGGAACAAGCGGGAACTTGTCCAGTATTAGTCACTTGTAGCCTCCAACGGTTTGAAGCCAATGCACATCAAGAACGTTATCATGTTGCCCTTTTGGGAGTCTTTTCACGTACGGTACGCTTTTGTGAAACCGTCGTCTGTTCCGCACATACTCGACATGTTGTGAACAACGCCCGACAATCGGGCTTCGCACGTGCCAAGGCAAAGCACAAACGAGTGCTATACGCAACAACGCCAATCATAGCGCGAGTCTATGTCCTCATCCGGAGTTGCATGTTTCTTGGCAGCTGTAAACATTTGTTTTTCACGCAGGGCGGCATCACACCGCCCTTGACGTAGTTTCCAACTGCCTCCCCAAAAGGCGCCACACACACAACAGGTAAGGGTGCTCGTTTCAAAAGATCTCTTCGTCGAGACTTATGCATACAAATTCATATCTCGATATCTGTTTGCACCTTGCCCGTTGTCGCGTACCTGACCTTCCTTCGTTTTTCTACGGGCGGAATGCTATATTAACACGTCCAAGGACGTAAATGCACCAATTTGTACTGCGTTTCTGTAGTTCCTGGCTACCTTACCTCCATACCTCACAATACTCTCTGATTGTTTCTAACAAACATGAAGGTGCGGCCGGATGGGCTACGTGTTCCTCGAATAACATGCAAACCACACATATGATATTCGGACGATGATAATGGGAGCCTCTTGCTTTCCAGAACCGTGTAAGTCTCAACTAGTTTCACAAATAATACGTCATCACCATCGTGGCTCTCGTGTCGTTGCCTGGACGCATGCTACGGTAGAGGTGCTCTATGATTTGTCTGCGGATGATCACTTCAGGAGCTCTACACCTGATCCACAAAAAAAATTGACTTTGGACGAGATTTAAAGGGCCTCCCGATGCTTGACCCCATGGCCTAAGAATACAATGAAACACATTGTAGCACAAGAAGAAAAGTCCGGCGAGTTTGGGTTAAGGAGTCCATATCGTTCAGCAAACGGTTTAGCTACAAAGTGCTACCTCTATCGTAGCACGCCTCCCGATGTACTCGGTACCACGTAATGTCCCGGCTATCTCCTACCACCGAGGCGACAAACACGAAAGAGGGACAGTGCACTCACGTAACGGACCGAATTTCCTTCGAAGATGGTGTCCTCTGGCAGTTCGAAGGTGGCATAGGCGGGGCTGGCAATCGCCCCGCCGTTCTCGCTAGCGACATTGTTCTTGAAAACGGCCGATTTCTCGATTCTGCCGTCATCAAGTGGGGATACGTTAGCGGGAAGTCATACAATCAGTGGTTATACGGTATCAGTATCAGTCACGAGCACGACCGAACCATTCAAAGCAAGAAAACGAAGCCTGAACGCGGATGCAAAGTGTGCGTTTGAGCGGCATTCTTGTGGGAGCTTGGGAAGATAGGCGTTAGGCGGCGAACGGTGTCGGGGGATATTCGTGACGTGAATGGGTGTAGTCATATGTTTAATAATATACCCTCGACTCCGTGTTATACTGGGAAGGAGGGGATCGGTTTTGTTTCACAAAAAGAAGACGTTGCTTGCATTAAGCAAGGACCGAGGTGAGGTGTTTTGCAAGGTATCACGGAGTAAACGTCAAGCCTACAAGTCGATGACCGCCAGCCTCATTTTTATTCCGTACGGCGGACGGTAAAAAAAACGATTGCATTTTGTTTGCGGGGTTGGGTGGGATATGGCATGGCTTGCTTGCTCGTTTGGTGCTTATTGTTTCGTCACACCAATCCAATTGCCGTCAAAAACATGGTCTAAGAAGAGTAATCTGGCAAGCCAGCGTTGACTTGGAAGCCTTTGCCAGTGTTGGATAAACGAATACAGGGTGGAATATTAGAGAGGAAGCGGCGGGTTAGGCTGATAATATGGGTGGTGATCTCCCGGACGCAGGAACGCCAAAATAGTACCGAACCAGAACAACTACGAGGCGATCGACTAAACGTGCAAACTATGACAGCTCGTTACAGAATTACGCGCCTATAAGGAGTGGTCCATATGGAATTATCTTAGGCTGGTTGCTATTTATCGAGTCAGGCTAGTATCACGTCGAAACAGGGCAAGGATGCAGCGTTTTGTGGTCTGTTTAAGATACAGGAAATCTCCGTCAAACGTGTGCACGCACACTCTTGGGTTCATAAGGCGGTCGTCGAATCTTAGGTTTGCGATTTTGCTAAGCGTATGCAAACTCAATTTTCCTTGCTGTCCGCGTTGTTTTCTCTCAAACGACGAATCACCGTCCCTATATCTTCTCGATCGGTGGATCTATGTCTGGCAGGTTTTTGCATCCACGACGACATGGCATATTTCACTCCCATCGGTAGGTCAAGTCAACTTTGACTGCCCCCATTACTTTGCACGACGAATGCCAACAGTAAGATATGTAGTTGGTTCCAGGTGTTTTTGTATTTTAGGTAGCCAACTGGTTAGCTACACATAACGAAATTACCGAGGTCTTTTCAGCCTGCGCTTCCGAAGCGTGAGTCTCTTCACTTTCACAGTGTGACAAACGTATTTTACCCTTGTTGGACGCATCTCCCCGGCCTGGCTCGAACTGATTGTATACATTTGTCACACTGTGGCACCAAAACGTTTTATCGCCGGCTAGACTCAACGATCGCAGGACACAGGCGACAGCGAGTTCGGCATTCGCACCCAACATAGATGCGTCCTACGATAGAGGTAGGTGCCTTTTAAGCTGAATCGTTTCTGAACGATCTTGCTCCTTAACCCAAATTCGTCGGATTTTCATTTTTGAGACGATTCATGTTTCAGAGTACTAACTTTGGACATGGGATTTCTTATCCGGTAGCACTTTTCTTTTCTTCAAAAACCATATATTCGGTGAAGTATGACGCTCCTTGAGTGCAGAGCTCACAAACGTCATGGTGCACCTCTATCGTAGCATGCGTCCATACAAAAACAAACAACATTGTTCTCCGGTCGTTTAGAATATTCTAACCTCCTATCTATTTCGCACTGTCACACGCGCTCCGAAGAAGATATGTTTGAAATTGAGGACCGACGCATCTATGGAAGATGACCATCGAGGTGTCTCCCGAGAAGCACTCCTTTCTTATCTGCGAGTTGTCCCCTGATCTTTTCTAATGGACACTCGGCGAAATCGTTCACCCCATGTGAAGTGATACCTTTTTTGGCGTGCTGTTACTCATGTTAGCGTCAAGCGAACTAACTTGACGAATTTCAACCTCGAACCACCTATGAAATATCCTGTACACGCAGCAATGATACCGTTTCATACAATATAGGCAACGGTCATCCAAAGGTGTTCTTACATGTCACCCGATACCGAATGTGTATTCGTCGTGTGCTGTACATACACTACAGTGGTTGGTGGAAACAGGATTATATGAACTTTTTGAATTTCGAACAGAAGGAGGTATATATCTCGCACGAACATTACAATAATAGCGAAGTTGGCAAAGACACGATTATCTCACATGACAGTGTCGGTGTTCGAGATTGCGCCGCCATTGGCCTCCGTGAAACCGTCCTCGAACTCAACGCCTCCTTTGAACAGAAGCGTGCCCAAATTGCTTACCTAGTGGAATTTCGGTTGATGGGATACGGCCCCAACCCACCCGAGCGAGCAAAAGCACAAGGAAAGCGTTCGTTTGGTTATGATCATACGATACCATTCAAGGCATGCCGCACGCAGAAAAAGCCAGTCGCATAAGCCGAGGAGGGAGGTGGGAAGTGACCCCCCACATTCTTGTGATTGGGGTAATATACTGCGGACGTATTCTGACGCGTGCTATGGTAGAGGTATCACTTTTTTGCTGAATCGTTTTTGGAACGATTTTTGCTGCTTAACCCACATTCGACGGAGTTCCGTTTTTTTTTTACGAATAATGTTTCTGAGTATTCTTCGGGCACGAGATTTCTCTTCCGGCAGCACTTCAATTTTCCTCCATTTTGTTTTTGTTTTGTCGCGGTGAGGTATGGCTCTTCTTTGAGTGAGGAGCTCAGAAAATACATTGCACACCTCTATCGTAGAATTCGTCTGCTACGATACAGGTGCACCATGCTGTTTCTGAGAGTGGTCACAAAAAGGAGCTCTAACCTTCACCCAAAACCTGATTTTGGAGGGAAACAAAAGTGCTTCCCCGATCAACAATCCCACCGCACCTGAGCATAAGGCGAAAACCTTCTGCGGCACAATAACCAAATACCGACGATGTGGGGTCAAGGACACCCGTCATGTAGGAAAAATTTCCGCGAAAAAGTGCCACCTCTATGGTGGCTCGCGTCTGCGCGAAATAGACGGGCCAACTAAGGGGATGAGAGTCACACGCGGAATACGTCGAACAAACGATATTGTGATCCCCCACATAAAGTTCAATGGGGGCCTGAATCTACTTGACCGAGGTATGGGATCGTTAAGGGCCTTGCTACGTCATGTTTTGCAATGTCACCATTCCATGGTCATGTACACCGAACTCATACAACACGCGTTCAGGTCGTGGTATTCACAGGGAAAATGGGGGAATGCTTAGGTAGGATTAGCACGTTTCGGAGGAGTTTCGTTTTCTCCCGACGAGGGTTGCATGTAGGTATGTTGTGTGTTTTGGTGCACTATTATTTGCGCGACAGCAGTACTAAGCAGCGTATTGATCGTTCACTGGGGTCAGGCACGTATCTATTTTCACGAAGGCCATTTCGTTTTTGGAGCAAGGAGTTTTTGACGTGAAGCGACAGTCCCAATAGTATGGCCTTACTATCAGGCCACTTCACCTTACGTCGGGCCGTACATCGTTCAACTCACGTTACATCAGACCGTACGCATATGTCTGTTGACTACACCCATCCCCACCCTCTACCGAATGCAGACAAACACACTCCTCCCTGTTATATATATATATATACTCCTCTCATACCTATGGGATCAGATAACCATGATGTTCGCTACCGTTACGGTGGCACGCGTGTACAGCATGCGATCACCTGTCCACCGCTATCCCCGCTGTCGTAGGTGCGGTTGTGGCGAAATTGGGCGCGGGAATTCTTGAGAAATCTGACCACTCCCTTGTTGTAGATGGCGCCTCCTCCCTGCCAAACAAATACGTTTGTCGGCAACCGCGGACAGAGAGCGGGGGGGGGGAACACACATGTTCGGAAACTCTGAAAACAGGTTGGCGCTAGAGAGTAACCAGGGTACGATCTTTCGCACAATGCTGGGGGACTTCAGAACACCTATTGTTCCTATGTCTCGCCCATTCTCTTTGCATGTTTACCTGGGATCATGGCCGGGTATAGCGGAGTGCATTGAACAAATAATACATATATGAACACATTTGCAAAGGAACTTTATGGTGCACGTGTGCCTCTTCCTAATATAGAGGATCTCGATCACGCTTTTTCCGTGGGTCCTGCCCTTAGCCCTCTCAGGACACGGCGCTGGAAGAATATATCGAGGAGTCAGAGCACAACTGCTTTGACCGACTCCACAAGAGGAGCGTGTCACTATAGGGGGAAAGTATTCGGCCAATCAATGTTGTTCAGGTCTACCGAGCCCTCACACGAGGGGCTACAAATATGCTTTTGATTCCACATGTTGAACGTTTTTGGGGCGTAAAACACAATCCGTATTCAACTTCAAAACGCAAGCTAAAGACGAATGCTACGATAGTGGTGCACCGTGATTTTTCTGAGCTCCTTATCCGAGGAGCTCCATATCTCACCCGAAAAAACGATTTAGGAGGAAACAAAAAGTGCTACCCGACCCACAATCCCATGAGCTAGGTATAAAATGGAAAATATGACAACACAAGAATGAAAGTCCGATGGATTTGAGTTAAGGAGCCCGATCATTCAGAAAAAAAAATCAGCAAAAATTGCTACCTCTATCGTAGCACGCGCCGCAACCGCTTCTAGAAGGAATTAAACGTTCGTCCCATTAGGGCCCGTTTCAACGGAAAAGAAAAAAAATCAATTTGGAAAAAAAACATTCAAATCCGCTTTTCATTGGTCAACACACGCACCAGCACCAAATATTAGGATCTTGGGGCATAATAATTGGCGCTGGTGCGTGTGTTGACCAATGAAAATCGAATTTGATTTTTTTTTTTCCAAATTGAATTTATTTTACACTCGTTAATTCGGGCCCTAAATTCAAATTCGCTTTTCATTGGTCAACACACGCACCAGCACCAATTATTATGCCCCAATATCCTAATATTTGGTGCTGGTGCGTGTGTTGACCAATGAAAAGCGGATTTGAATATTTTTTTTTCCCAAATTGATTTTTTTTCTTCTTCGTTGAAACGGGCCCTTACATTGCTCGTAGAAAGAAGACCGGCAGTGAGTAGCGAGGCTGGTGGCTGCATATTCAGCCTTGCTTCGGAGTATCACCAGCTACGCCGGCACACAGCACGGTCGACTACGATAAAAAAAAACGATCACCGGTTTGAATCGAACCGGTTTATCGAGATGTGGGACAAGTGTGCCGCAGTATGTACACAGTGTGTTAGAACGAGTGGTAAGAGTTTCTAAATATTTGGTGCACTAGATAACAGTTTAAGTCTGTACCTTGCGGCCCAGAATTGCCTCCCGGTAACTGTAGACGTCATGGGAGAGGAGACAGCCCTTTATCTGCCACTTGTCATGCCATTCCCCGCACCACGAAAGAGACGATTTCAACGAGTCTATTGCTCACGGCCATATGATCGGCCCGATATCGTGTACTACAACGTAGTTTTTACGCTACCTGCACCATTGCATCGGGACCAAAACCGACGTCGTTGTTGCTGCCACCGTCAACCTGAAACGTCGATTACCACGACAGTTTGAAAATAATACGACATTGGCCGGGCCGTGTTGTGGCTGCGTGACTAAGGCTTTCAAAGACTGAAACTTTCACGGTGTGTTCATAACCGTTATTTCCGTAAAAACACGAACTTTCTTTCTGCGGGACCCAAGGATTCGCACGATCAATAAATATCGCAAAATGTGTTTCGAATCCCGGGGAAGGGTCCCTCGTGGCCCATATTGTTTATTCGTTTCATACGTTGAGACGTCCTAACAAATAACGTAGAACCCTAACAATTTTCAGCAGTTTAGATCATTACTTCATCGCAGTATCTGGCTCAGCTCTGTAAATCATCCGAAAACCAGGGTTTAACTAAATGTCTAGGTGCAAGCCGGTTAATAGCCGCAAAGTTTGGGCATGAGTCGCCAATGATTGAGTACAACACCACGTACTGCCTCTCCAACGATAGTAGGGTATTTTTTCGTTAATTTTGTTTTGATTTTTCCATCCCATTTATTATCTTCGCACTTCTGTATTTCTCCTTCCCTAGTCGTAACTCAGATCTAGGGTCACAAGGTAGGCTCCTCTCCCTCCTCCCCCAATACGGTTCTTGCCTTGATTTTTATCGCGTATATTGTTCAGCCTTCCCAACGTTCGTCGATCTTCATCGAATTTTGCTAGCTCACGCTCTCGCGCTTTCAGCTAGTCAATATAGTTTTTTGCAAGAAAACGTCCTTACGAGCATGCACTCGGGGGGGCTCGAACTCGCGACCGTGACGCTAACAAGCTTCGTGGTTACCTGCTAGCTTACCGTGGCGAACGGCCGTGGAACACGGATAGTCAAACAGGAATAGTTTATGGCATCATACCGTCTTAAGTAGAAAACCTTGTGTGCATAGGAGGGAGTCGGCATATGCGCCTAGGAGGGCGGGGTAGCACCTGACACCCTGACGAGCGTGACATGGAAAACAATTAACACGGGTTTTCGCCTATTAACCGACTTTAATCCTCAAACTGCTGCACTGCAGCAGACGTTTTGCTACACCGTACGTAGGTCGCGCTATATGTGTCGAGTTTTCGTGTTTTGAGTACATGGGTCGTTTTTTATACTATGTCTTCGGTACATCGGTCGCTCATAATTCGATGCTGTTTCGCGATGACGTACACCATTCGTTTTTCAATGTCTTGAATTCGTGTTAAGGTTACACAGCCTCTCGTACGGGTGGAGTAAACTCAGTAGTTGAATGTGGGCATATATAGCATATACCTCCGAATCTTGGGACCAGTCAGTATACACATATACCCAAATCGGAATCTCGTTCTAAGTGGTCTGTCCCTACAGCTGCGGCGATTGCTGTCTTCAGGTCGGAACGTAAAGCAGCCGTAAGGTATCCTAAATACGCGTATCGATCTCATGGTCTAGGTATCTATCGGGACATACTGCCGGTACTTCAGCTTTTCGTGTCGGCACATACTCGTCACCTCTCCTCGGGCGAGCAAGGTCTAGTCAATGATGATTCGGTGAGGTTGACCATACAACTCGGGGACGTAACACATCCTCATGAGGCTTTTTCCATTCTAGTCGTGGTTTCACAAACCTGAGTCAAGAGGCGTGCCCACGCGTACGTCCCTTTGGAACATGGTCGATATAGTCTTGCGCCACGCTTGACCACTCACCGCAGCTTTGTTGTAATAAAAGTCGGCGAACTGAAACATGCTCATCTTCCCCTCGTTGTAGATCGCTCCGCCTAGGTTGCCCTCGTTGTCCTGCGTCCCCAACGCCACGGAGCACGTTCGGCAGGGTGTATTTATGAGACACCGATGGAGGGGGGCAATGACACCGAGGGTTAATCCAAGACCTACCCGTGCAAACGACGTATTTTTGTCTGACCGAAAGGGTTTCTTCACCCCGATAACTTCCTAATCTAATGGGAGTCTAAAAATTCAGATCGTGATATACCTAAGCTATATGGCATTGTTTATAGAGTTATACGTTCAGCTTGCGCTCAAGGGATGAGCCTCTTGCGTACTAGGTGCACACCTAGGCGATGTGGGTTTAGGGGTGGTATATCATATTTTCTGAGATCTGCTCACACGAGGAGCAATAAAGTTATATACTATACAAAGTATCACCCGAACGCATGCACCCTTCACGTACTATTTCCTCGAGAAAACTCGACTAACATGTACATGGCACTCGAAAAGCAACCATAATGTACGACAGTGGCGATGGTGAAAGCACCGGGTTATCACTCCATCGTATAACTAGCTCAAACGGTCGGTTGATCTTGAGGTAACCAGTGCAACTGCTAATATGCCATGTGCATAATACAAGCTCCTAATACATACGTGGCGTGTTCCTTGTGTAAAGGGGCGCTGTCATAGGTACTGTGAGCCAGCATTTAAGGGGACCATCGAAAGGGGTCAAGTGTTTTCCCTATAAAAACAAAAATAAAAACGTTTGAACAACGTCGACGATGAAACCTCCCGCTAAAAACCTACAAAGCCATGATTTGTAACACCAAACGTTTGACGAACTAAGCGTAATCTTGTCGATGGAACTGTTCTGCACACTACCTGTCGAAAGACGTACCGTCGTCTTCCTGGGTCGCCCTCGAATTGACCGGTGCCCACGGCTCGTTGACACTATCATGGATCGCCTCTCAGCGTTTACACGAATAATGGGCGTTTCACGTTTCTTCCTTCTGCTTCGAGCTATAAAGTACGAATGGCTGAACCTCTTGCAAAAGCGTTTGAATGGGAAAACAATCCCCTCTTTCAGATTAAACATATATAGTATATATATGTATGCTACCCCTGCCCAATTCCCATTTTACCCCAGCGGAATTGTGGTTGGGGTGTTGTGAGTTACTCTTTCTAACGGCGGCGAGCATACCCTTCTCCACCCAAGCGTAGCGGTGCATGGAGATTGGCAATAGCGTTGAAGTGTGGCACGTTTTAGCGTAACACGTTCTCCGACTGAAGCGAGAAGCTTCTCCACACTGTATCGGACGATATTTTTGTTCCTGGATTTCAACCTTAATATGCTACGTACCTTGGCCTTTCTATAGGATTGCCTTGAAGTTTGTCTGTCAGCTTTTATCAAGATTGCAAACAGATCAATTAGATTCACAAGTAAACGCATGCTACGATGGAGGTGCACCATGTTTTGTCTGGGCTCCTCACTTGAGGAGCTCTATATCCCTGAGGTAGTAGTCGAAACACTGCTTTTAGAGGAAAGTAAAGGAGCTACCCTATAGACGATCCCAAAACCTAAGTATACGACAAACGATTTTGGAACAAAAAAATGAATGGCCGACGATTATGGATTAAGGAGCCTTTACTAAATCGTTCGTAAACCATTTCAGCCCAAAAGTGTCATTAGGACTATCTCTATCTTAGCACGCGTCGGTGCTAGCCTAATACCGTACGCGTATCGCACATATTGTCTAAGTTGGATTTCGTATAACACTGGTTGCGTCCTAAGCCCCGAAAAGGGGTGTCGCACACACACAATAAAATGAAAACAAATATATTCAACCGAAGGAAGATAGAGGGCAGGGCAGTGGGATCTTACATGTGTTCCACAGTTGTTCGTGTACAGCTCGCCCTTGAAGACAATGTCGCCATTCTCTCCGTTGAATATGGCTCCTCCATTTCCCGGCGCACTCTCTCCCCCTCCGACCGTCGCACAGTATGATCCCTGGAACTCCCTTTGGAACCGCACGCTACCCTACAGAGATCGACAGATGTAAGGCATTGCTTTAGGTCAGTCAGCCGGAGGGTTTCGCGAGAGTGGCCCAAGAGTGGCCTGAATGTGCCGTTGTCGAATAGCACAGTGAACAGGCAGCTTCGTTTTGTTGGACAAGCCCCCACCATTCCCCCGGGTGCTGGATATCAATAATAGGCACGATTGTTTAAGTCAGTATTCTTAGTCCATTTAAACAAACAATACATAACACCATGCGTGAATGACTTAGGAACAATGTGAGCCTAAATTGTGTCACAAAATGAAGTTTTTGTGCCCCATGAATCGGCGTGCGCGCACCAACTTACCGTTTTGAAGAAGCCACACATCGCCCACTACCGAAAACGTGCGTGAAGGACCTTTCAAATAGAGGGCTTTGTGATCGATCGTATTTTAATTGATATTGGTATTCTCACGCATTACCTGAACTCGAGGGGGAAAATAAACAATATACCCGATGCACCGTACCATTGCCTAGAACAACACAATAGAAAATATGTCAACACATATTAATGAAAGACCGTCGATTTTCGGTAAAGGTGCCCGATTACTCAGAAAACATTTCAGCCAAGTATTGCTATCTTTATCGCAGCGTGCGTCTGCCTGCACGTCGTATATGTTCAGTAACGTTTGCAAGACGTACCACTTATGTACAGAATAAATTGGCTTTGCCAAATATGGAAAGTGAAAAACCCGATGAACCATCCCATGGTCCCGGGTATACAACGGATAATGAGGTTAAACAAGACCAACCTTCCTACGATATTGTGTTAGGGAGCCCTGGCATCCAGAAAATATTTCGTCCAAAGGGTACTCGCTCAATCGTAGCACGGGTCACGTACCGTTCATGAACAACAGCAGTCACGTACCTGGTTGTAGATGCACCCTCCATACCACCTGTCAGACGTTACGTCGGATCCCTCATCCGGAACGCTGTGTACTGTGACATCGGCCATCACGACATTCATGCCGAACCAGGCGTAGCCCCCTTTGGCGACATTCAGAACCCCACCGTTCACCTCCTGTCCCGAGGGGATGGCAGGACACGACGTCAAATCGGGTATTGTCGGGTTTCGCCATGAGGAATAGGAGTAACCATGACGCATAATACGTTTGTTTTGTTCACCTATGTTTCGGACCCGTGTGGAGTCGTTCGAGTGAACGGGTATCTTGTAGCATGGTACTCTCCCCCTGCCATGACGCATGCTACACGTTAAATTATGGCGACATGACGTTTCTAAGAGTGGTTACACGAGGAGCTCTATGCTTTGAACAAAAACTGCCTTTATGGAGAAAACAAACGTGCTACCCCATGAACAGTCATGTGGCCTTGCAGGTAAGACGAGAAGAAGTGCACACAAGGAACAATTTTCGGAGGAGATTGGGTTGAGAATCCCCGTCATTCAGGATCAAAATCAGACAAAATAGACTTCCTCTATCGTGGCAGGCGTCCCATACTTACTGTGGTTTGTTTTCATGCTAGGGCATAAAAACGGTGGTCCACTTAGAAAAACTTCAATGTTCGATGTTGGGTCTCGGGGGAAAGTATTGAGCTCTCTATCTGAGGGGGCTCACAGAGCATGTATATTCCACCCATTACACCGCATTGTTCGTAGCGCCACCCGCACTTTACGAAGATCTTCATCGAAAGAGCTGTACAATCAGTCTCCCAAGTTGTTCCCTAAATCCCGGTGCACCAACATTTGGAACATTCTATCGATATCTCAAAAGCATATACATCTCGAAAACATATACGTATGCGCATTACATCCAAGTACGATAGAGACGACAATGACGTTTTGGAGCAAAAAAAATGAGAACCGACAACTCCCCCGTTTCTGAGGCGCTTCGTCCTCAATACTACAGGAACACCTTCAGATGCGCCGTGCGGCACACCTCTTACTGCGTGCGCTCGACAACCAGCGTACCGCCATTGTTGTATTGTTTTGGCGCTCGACGCAGCTCGCGGTTGGGATATCACATTAATGCGGGGTAGATAACCTTTACCGCGAAGAACAGGAAATTGTCATATCCGGTTCCTTGCAAATGGCAAGGCACTCCTCAGCGTGACGTAGTCACCCATCACTGTCATTGGAAATTGTCGACACGAAACACACACCTGTTAAATAAACACCCGAATCAATTCCAAGTCCACCTTTCAAGAAGTTCATAGTATTGATATGATGCTGTTCGCACTTTCCTCAACGCGCTCACCACACGGTCCAAATCTATATAGGTCGTAGAGAAATCTACATGTTCGGTGATATCCCGAGTCGTTTCGCCACGGTATTGTCGGGGTGCGAGTGTCTCTTTCCGGAATCCTACGACTATGCATGATATGATAACCCTGCCCCCCTGACTTGTCTTCTTTCTGTGTGTGAATGCGATGTACAATCAAGATCGCTCGTGAATTTTGCGTCTGATATGTCAACTACAACTTGCATTGGTATGCGCAAAAGAGAACGAAGACTACGGAGGAAAACGGACCATGAAAATGATACCCAAGCTGACGTCGAGACTGAACCCAGAGCGTGATCGCCAGCATGTTACGATACATTTCGGCGCCAAACGCGTTCGATCGGATACGGCGGAATATAGCTTTTGACGGTTTGTTTGATTTTGAGCCCTTACCTGAGCCTGAGTGCTACACTTCTTGTATCCCTCCCAAAAGCTGGGAATCAAATATATCGGAAACGACATCCCCAACGTCTAGTTTTACAAACTCAACTTAAGGTAATTGTATGTTTGGACTAAATATTGTCCGAGAGAAGGAGATCAAATGAGCAACCGCCGCCTAAACGGATGCGTATACTACTCAAGTGTGCATGGGTTAAAAGTAGCGCATGGGAATCATGGACGGGGTGCGATGGACTCACCTCTTGGAACTAAAGTTTCGGGGGGGGGACATTGGGGTTATCATACCTTTGACATGGGAGAAAGGAAGGCTCTACCTTGTGAACATGCATTACTTAGCAAGGAAGCTGTTTTCCATAATAGTAAAGACTTTCAAGCGATATTTAGCACGTGTTTCTATTGTAATACGAATCGCAGCCAGCCCTACGATAGAGATACGATGGTTGGTTGTAGGGTTTTCCTCAGTGAGCGGGCTGCTTTGCCCACAATTGACACACATATATTTTCGTGTTGTATTATGCTTTATTGTTTTATTATGCCATGCGATCTTTCATCGGGAAGTACTTTAGTTTGCCTCCAAAATATGTTTTGGGTGGGGTACAGTGCGTCAGATATAATGTGGGGTACCTCTACCGTAGCATGTGTCTTCGTCATGAAAGACGTGCTACCTCTGTATTAAACGGGGTTCACCACCCGCACCCGCATTAACACCCTCGACCTTTCGTGTTCAGCGAAGGTAAACAGCGCCTATAACAAACGACGAAATTAAAAAAAAAAACACAAAATGAGAGACACACAAAAACAATCAGGAACACTAACAGTAGCCCCAACTATGTGGCGGATCATAGTAAAACAGGACAGACAGTAGATCGCGCGCACGGAAACCTAGAAAGGCATTTACTTTTTATGAACTTATTTGCTATTGTCCCCGGTAAAAGTATCACATGGAGGTGTGGTGTATTACAAGAAATTAACAATACCAGTGAGACAAGAGAAAACAAAGTCGACCACCATAAGTGTGCTCCATGGTCGTTGCGTTGTCGCCCGCCTTCACAACAGTAGGGCGCCATGACAAATATTGTTTTTGATATACATGTATCATTGTTGTTTGGGGGATATCGACAAAAAATATAGGCACCACCAAAACTGACTATTCGGCGAATAGCAAATAACACAACCCAATACCTGGCTCTGGTTGTCTGGTCCACTCGTGAACGAAACGGCAAGCTCGTGCCGGAGCGCCCCGGACGAGACCAAGAAGCGGACGTTCTCGAACGCGTAGACGTGGGCGCTCCCCAAAGAGCTTCCTTCTTCGGCTGTCAGACGGAAAGTGTGGTTCTTGATCTCGAAGGTAGTCCACTCATCGCAGGCTATCGTGCCCGCCGTGACAACAGCGATGGTGTTCCCAGAGCTGACGAGTTCTACGGCTCGCTGGAGTTCAGCGCAGGTAGCTACATGCGGTGCGTCGTCGAAAGAGGGGGAGACATGACGGTGGCCGGTGGTGGTATGTGACAGGTATTGCGATGGGAAGTCGTGTGAACATGCGGGCATACACTGGGTGACAAAACAAAACATTGTTTTTTCTTGCTTTGTTTTGTTCCAGACTCGTGTTACAATCGGCGCATCACCGAGTAGTTGTTGGGGCTTACTTGAGGAGTTCCATACCCGCCCGGCCCAAAACTGAGAGTGAGATCGCTAGGCTCGACCCGATGGGGAATCCGATGCCATTGGTGGAAACTACTACATTTGTGTATCACACATGGAACGCGTGCTACGATTGAGGTGGCTTATTTGGGCTGGAAGGCGTTCTGAATGACGGAGCTTCTAAACCCAAACATCGTCGGAATCGATTTTTTCGTTTGTTTTAAACGTAACCCGTAGTGTGGTTCCATTGGGTTGAACATTTTTGCCCTCTTCATTAGCAGTGTTCAGTTGACTTACTAGTAGTATAGAGCTCCTCAGGTGGGGAGCCTCTGAAAAATCACGGTGCATCATGGGACATGTACAGTATAAATGTAAATATATCTGACGTATACATAGTACAACAACTGAGACTTTCTTGAGTAACGAGCCGTGTCGTTGAGCAATATTCTCCTCATATCCCAAAAGTGTTACCGTTTTATCATCGTGAAACGCGCCTCGGATAGCGTGAACGTCGGTCGCAAGAGAAGGATGGCAGCACCCAGCATTATTCTTCTCGATCATATACATGAAATCCTCTCGGTCTTGCCACACATTCACGCAGGATTGCTCTGCACTTCGTACAAATGACGTGTTTGACCATAACATGCGATGTGGCTGAAAGGCACTGTCCCGATTCGGGTTTAACTGGGTATACAACAACATATGGAAGGGATTGACTGAACGTGGTACAAGAACCGCAAAGGTATGTACAGAACGACGATAAGCCATGCTAAAACGGTCACAAGACCTAGACTTACCACGCGGTAGTGTTCCCGCGTCACATCATCTATACAACGGGTCTTTGGAGGTAGATTATGGTTACCATTGTTTAGACGCCACACCGTGCACGGACGCCGATTCACTGCATCAAAACAACGGTTTTGTTTGTGTACGTCACAACTCGCCACGCGTGGCCGATTTGTTTTCTCTCTGGTACTACTCCCCAGCAACCGCGCGTCGGAGGTCCTCCCATTGTATAGAAAAGTCTTGCCGTCCGTTCATTTGAAGGTGAAACTGTTGTAGCCAAACATGTATCCCTGACATGGTATTTCGACCAAAAACCTACCTATAACCTTCAGAAACGAGGTTTGCTGTACACGACAGTAACCCTATGCACGTATAGACAAGGATCTATGTCTTGGTAATCCGTAGACCCACCTGTTCGATTTGTTTTTGGCAGGGGGACAACAGGGCCACTCAACCGAAAGATCCTCGTCTACGTACGCTTCACCCACCAAACGGATGCCCAATTTCCGCACAGATGACCTACATCGTACAGGGAGAAGTGTTGTTCCGGTCTGGTATCGTGTATACGTCTATTTAGTGCATGTTATTGAGTTTCAATCGGTACGCACCGCGGATAGGATCTGCTGCACGCGCGACCTGGACAAATTCGGTGCCTGTACACAGAGTCACATACTATTTTCAAGGTAGTGTCTGATCTCTAAATGTAGATCGTGGTGTGTCCGACGCGGTTAAGCTTGAGAAATACATTTAAAAACTTGATACTACTAACATAGCGCGCATAACGACAGACAGTGAAACAAAATAGAAAGTAAACGTACCCCCGTCACAAAAGCGTGCGTAACCTGGTCTACAAGTAAGAGTACATTACCAAACGGTGGAAATATGAGGCCACACACACCCAAGCGTGGATAACCTTCACGGCGCTTCACCCAAGCGTCGTTGACACATATACACACATGTGAGAACCTCAGAAACAACGCACAAACCACGATATATATTGTTTTCATAATCAAGGTAGAGGACAGGGGGGGGTGAGATGTCGTTGAAATAACTAAAAAATGTACTGGAGACCGCTCATGCTGCACTGCAGGTCCTATACTTCGAGCTGCTCAGAGCCTGCTGAGCGGATAACTACCACCTTGTTTCATTCCAGGCTTGAACGTTTTAGTGCTTTGTATTTCGGGATATATATCCATCACCATTGACCAGAAAATTTGTCTGCGGCAACGCGATGAAATATGTATCGAATATGAGTGGCCGACTGTACGAATGTAGTATTCTGATACGTGTAAAAGTTGAAGTGAAGAAATTGTCAGTATACCGCACACTATCGGTGCAGCAGTCTCATTCGCAAACGGATGAGGTAAAGAAGGCCCCGTCATCGAACCTCGGTGTTCGGCATCCACATTATTCGATATTTATTTCTAACCACGAGTATATCTTGACTAAACAATCGGGAATTGTCAGCGTGAGCCCGTCATTGTGTACGATGTATCGTACTGTACACCTACTCAAACTATTCGGGCTGCAAAAAACATGGTGAAATTCCGAGCGAACATATCATTAAAACTGCTGTGCGAGCCTCTTTTTCAATAACGTTATAGGTTTAGAGCCGAGCTTAAAAATACCGTTCAAAACGATATCGATGCTGGACCATATTCGTTGTTTGTTTGTTTTTCCGGTATCATACGTCGTGCACTTTTTTTGCAAGTAGTCTCAGTCGCCTTTTCAGGCAGTAACTACTCGGTGTTGGTTTGGATAATACGGGTTTGTCAGTTTGGTCGTGGCGAAACCACCGCGAAACTGGACTAAATGGAAAATTTGCCCCGCATATACTGTGTATCCTCCTCTTGTTTCATTTGTTGGTGCACCGTTTTACGCGAGAAAGTACAGTGTCTCTAGGTGTTTGCCGTAATAGATGAGAGTAATCCCCGATACCACTAGCTAATGTCGTAAATAAGTTAGTTGATACTTGCATTCAAATATATTGGACAACGCTTTTCTACAAACAAAAATACACACACAAAAACACCAAGACACCACCGCTATCGTATGTCTGCGCCACCCTAGTCGCAGGGTACCAAATACATGATATAAAATACGTAACACTCGATCCAGATTGACGGGGTTAACTGTATCAGTCTTGAGGGAGAGGTGAACCATGTTCGTTCACTGGGTGGCCACTTGAGGAGCTCTAAGTCCTTCCCAAAACCAGATTTCAGAGGAACATCCAAGTTTTACCTGATGAACGGTTCCATGGCTCAAGCGTAGCATGAGCACGTCGGGCGATTTTGTGTTAAGGCGCACGACCATATACACGTGGAAAAATATTCATTTAAACCGTGCTGCCTCTATCGCGAAACAGGTGGAACTACTGTGAGGATGTTATAAATATAGTATTGACTTGGTTTCCGTGGTTTTCTGCTCTTGGGAATTTTATGAGTGATCAACGCTGATAATCATGCTGCACATTGTCGGATGGCAAAGATAATAATAGAGTATTGACTTGTTATAACAAGTTGGTGCAGGACATTGCCTAGTGGCAATGAGCAATGTATTTAGGCGAAACGTTGTGGTACCTCTTTGCGGCTCGTTCTTTGTTACCTTAGCAACATGGTACTAATGATAATGTGTTTTCCCCCTGGGTGGAGACCAAATAGGTCCAGTATGTTCCCTGTAGATTGGAAACTCCAACAAAAAGTTGAGTCTCGCCACTCTCTGAAGGGCGAGATAGTGGCAATCACAAATACGCCAATAATATATTGTTGGCGATATATATTGTTCCGATATCGTATTCCTATAGTCTTCGTCCTGGCACTATGTACGTGAACCATACGAGCAAAAGTTTCAATAGATAGATACGGGAACTTTGTTGTTTTGCCCATAGGCGCTGCTGTTGCACAGCCTTTTATCTTTGGGCAGCGAAATGAATGTCAGAAACAAAAGAGTAACATAAAGTCGTACCTTAACCCCTTGGGGACAGACTACTTGAATTTAGCGTGGGATGCGTTTTTCAGTTCTGAATAGATTAACGCTTGCTCTTGCTAAACAATTCATTTCGGTTTGGTTCATAATCAGGGGCATGATGAACACAGCACATTTTGGGTGTTGCGGACGTTTAATCAGGCTGGCAGTTCTTGTGGTGCTACAGGCAAAGGATTGGGTTGGGAGTAAGGGGTCATGACACTCGATCAGTAGTGGTTTGCAAACTGGTAAAGGGCGAACGGGCAAAAACATTTTCCGGGGACTGACTATAATTTTCTGCCGTCCAACAGCAGTGTACAGGCCTTGCATTCAACCTCCACCTTTCGTGAAGAATCGCCGGGGGAAAAAAACGAAAAAAACATGGATGCTGTACAAAACGAATATGTGAAGACCCAAGTTATGACAAAGGTGGCCCTGCTTCGCTGAATCGTTTTCTGACTGATCGGGTGCACGTCTGACGTAACATGAGTTTGACGGTGGGCACCGCCCGTGCAGCTACGATGTACAGCGGCTAAAAATGAATCAACGTTTCGCTGATTACCCGTGCGAGTAACTGTGAAATGTAAACTCGTGAAATATCTGGAGCCAGCTGTCATGTCCGGAACAGCGTCACGGGCTAGTCGTTTGCGGGAAGATTCCAGTACGTAACCTTTCTTTTTTTAATTTCAGACCAAAACCATCGGTATGAAATATATTCTGGTAGAGCGTGGTTACGTTGAGATTCAGCAGCTGTTTACCGACGGGGCGGGCAGGTTGTGTTTGTTTACCGCAGTCTTTCCAGACCACTTGCTTCTAACGTCCGCAATGCTGCAGTCGCTCTGGGTCGGGCTATATACGTCCGCAAAATGTAAGATGTGGTTCCGTTTGCGACGGTGGAATAGCCGCTATACACAACCAACGCTTTTTTACATACCCGAAACATGTGGCGATGACTAAGCGAAGAACGGGATCCCCATATAACAGGGGGCTATTCACAACATCGTTCATGTACAAGGTATTATAATATTGCACCCGCGTATAGTCGTGACTTGCCGGCCACACCGTGTGTGCCATCCTCAAATGCTACCGTCACTAAACAGTTTCCCACGTATAGAAGCACTCAAGACGACGGTTCCAGTAAACAATGCTTTGGTTCTCGACACCGTGACCTTCACACAGTCTCCACAAAACTCCAAGGTATCTTGTGTTCCCGAAATCGTGGATGTGGTCCTCAAAATCTCAGCGTGAAGACATTCCACCCTTAGCTCCGAGTGCGTAGTGCCGGAAAGCACTGGTGCGTTTCCCGAGACCCAAGGTCAAGCGTATTGCACATTGGCGGTAAAAACCCAACTGCTTTCTCGTCGCGAACGTTCTGGGGGCGGCCCTCAAGAATATATGGCACGAATTATATCCAGAGTAATTCCAAGTGAGATGAAGCGATGAACGTGTGGGTGCCGACTTCATGTTGAATGTCTGAATAGATGCCTTCCGGAACCTAGTGACAGTGTTTCTTCAGGCCTGGGATCAAAGTCACCTAACGCTACGTGCTCGCTAGACATTAGACGCTTCAGCATGCCCAGTATTGAGGTAGTTACGCCCTCCCAAAGATAACACAGTCAGCGAATCTTCGGGACTATATACCAAGGTGAAGCGGTGATGTTTTTTTAGTTTGCGTCACCGACACATCAGGAGCTCACAGTTTTACCCCGAGGCATGCCTTCCAATAGATCAGTTGGTGCAATTGGACGGCAGCGTGTCTTCGCAACATCCCTGAACACATGGCGACTCATGCAACGATAGAGGTGTACCATGTTTTTTCTGAGCTCATTACTTAAACAGCGTCATACCTCACCGAAAAAAAGATTTTGGAGGATAATATCAGTACGGCCGGATGAGAAATCTCATGACCGAAGTACGAAGTATGCCCTGAAACATTTTTCGTCACAAAAATGAAAATCCGATGAATCTGGGTTAAAGAGCCCGATCGTTCAGAAACCTATTCAGCCAAAAAGTTCTACCTCTACCGTAGCACGCGTCATGCACGTCTAGCGGTTTTCGTACTATCCGAACGTTTTGTCACCGGAGGAGGGATCAGCCGTATTTTTACATGTTCCATCCAAAGCGCGTACAACCCTGATCGTAGGATGGGTCAACTTTGGTGAAGCACGGGGTTGTCAGACGAGCTTGTATAAGTGGGCGTGGTTGGCACCGTGTGCAGTGGGTACTAACACAGATCCGACGGTCGGGAACTTGAACCCTGAAGCATTGTTGTGTTACTAAACCACTCACCAGGTTTGTTCTTTATCATATACCGCTACGATACTTTACTGCAGAAGCGGCGAATTAATAAGCGTGAAATTAAAATTATAATAAAGTCATGCCCTGCGCATAAACAAATGACCCGGGGCACGCTTATAATTTTACGTCAAGTAGACTACTAATTCGCCGACCGCGGGGAAGAGTCACTTTGCTGACGACTAGATCCATCGGGCGACTACAAATCAATCATTCAACGGCGACTGAATTCGCGAATGCTGCATTCACAATATGTGTGCCGTTTCGCTGCTGCTCGGTTGCCTATCCTCCTCGGTCGCCTCCGAATGATTCAGATGCGCTCTTGCGGACGGTTTCAGCTTATACTCCCAAATCGATTGACAGGCAGTAAACATTTCGAGGACTGGTGCTGTCGCGTTTAAGTATATTTTTTTCAGCAGATGAGAGCCACTCCGTCGAGTAACCACCCCATTTCTTCGCGATTGTTTTTTTTTTTTTAACTTTTTAACGCTTTACGTCTTCGAGATGTGCACCATCATGGTATGCTTGTTACTCCGCGAAAACAAAATATTCCTGCGTCCAGTTTTGAGTGAGTTACGGAGGCACTAGTCCAAGCGGACTAAACGTGGTAGTGAAAATCAGGCTAGGCCCCCTACCGTAGCACCAGTGAGCTGACTCGTAGAATAATATAAATGTAGACATGTTGTCTCCGTCCAGGAGTAGAACCTTCCACCAAACAGTTTTGGAGGCATTTTCTATAAGTGGGGGCATCACGCTTTGAATCCAACATTTATGAGTTTAACTCTTAGTATGCTCCTGAATCCGTTGTCGTTGAGATGCCACTTTTTATTTATGTTTACGGTCTTGTTCGTGATACTCCTACGATGAAGCAACAGGATTGTTAATCGTGTCCTTTCGACAAAACAACAACACTGCTACCTCTGTAGCGCGCATCTAACCACTAACCTCCAGGGCCGAGAGGTACACCCCTAACCTAAACGTAAGAAGTTATATATATTACAAACATTTGGGATAAACCTCCAGCCAGCAGCCCCAGCTTGTTCAATAACGACTGATTAAAGACCAAATATAAAACAGCTAAGCACTAACGAACGGCTTTCGGAATTAAGGCACGCTACGAAGAACACTCGCATTGAAAAACTGGGAACCGTCGTGAGTACTATACACTGGGGCTGATGCAATGGAACATGGTCAAGGCCAACGCACGGAATATGGTGATAAAATAGTTGTTCTAAGGGTCCATATTGGTGGCGGGTCGTTACGTTAAACAGTCCACTTCGATTGCCATATGTGTCCATCCTTTTTATCTTAAGGCGTTTTATTCGGTATTGGTTGGAATAAAAAGTCTTAGAAGCCCTGCAGCAGCAGTGATGTCATCCCGTTCATGGAAATACCAACGAGGACAATGTGGGCAAGCACATATCCCAAAACCCGATTACGCAACACGACCTTCCAGTACATTATTGTTTTCGGCCGAGCGCCCGATGTGTACAATTGGAAGGGGCGTCCGTGTCCTGAACACTGCAGTCCAAGCCTTTGAAGAAAGGTAGTAATGTGTTTTGTGTCAAACGTCACGCATGTGGTTATTATCAAGTTTTCTGTTTCAGGTGTAGATACTTTAGGCCAGACCACTTATGACTTAACACTCTCCTCGAATGGTATAGTACTCATTTTCGGTGGAAAAGAGGCAATGTTTCAATGTTTATATTTCGATATCGGCTACTAAATTATCAATAGATAATGAAGTCCACATCACACTTTAAGTAGCTCCAGCACTTTGAACTATGTCTATATCCTCCATCCAGCAGTTGTACAAAAACATACATATATCAGGGGGGGGGTGTACTCATGTTGTGCACGGCCGTAGTCATATGACCATAGACCCTCGCATCCCTACAATGCCAGGACGGAGCGCGTTGGGTTTTCACCAACCAGGCAGACATTGCTTGCACCAAGCGCGAAACGCCGTGAGGTATTGGGCGACTCGCATGGAGGGTGAGCTGCATCCTGCTAAGAACCACCTCTGAGGCGGACTTGCATATGGACGACAGCTTCGATGAGTTAATTTAATTTCTGGTGTGACCACTTCCGGAGACAGCAATGGGTTTTACTATGTAACTGCCTCGCGGACGCCTTACCATATTAACATTACGTGATACGACCATTCCCCTTGTGCGGAACAAAGGTTCTTCACCCCGCACAAATGATCTACTCGACCGCCAGCTTTGGTGACCGCCAAAACAAAAAAAAACAAAAAACGGCACCCTGGTTGTCTAGCTCACGCAGCGAGTGGCGTGTTTTACAGCGTCGTTGCCAACCGACGCCAACCCAACCTATAAATATATCATATATTTATTGGGGGGGGGATCAGGGGGGGGGGCATAACACTGATTATCTTACTACCTGAGCTACGGCAGGAGATATTATTAAAGAATGAAACAATAAAAGGGACACGATATGTACGAGTATTGCGTCCCTCATTTTGCGAAACAAATGTTGCAAATTCCATTGTCCGCCCTATCAAGGTGGTTTACAGCAGTGCTGGGTATAATAGACGTATTGGTCGTTTAACACGAACACCTGCTATATCATGGCGTTGTTTCATCGGGGCCAGGGGCTACTGCACATTGATACCTTCTGAGGCACTATTCGTTGAACACTTGAGCTCCACGAGAGGGTATACTACCACCGCCGTTATCACAGGTACGTTTTGTAGCGGAGTTTTGTGTGTGAAGACTAGCGACGCACGCTACGATCGAGGTGCATAATGCACTTTGTGAGGGTTTCCACCTGAGGAGGCTCACTTTACTACGCCCAAACTCAGGTTTTGGAGGGGATGCATGTGTCCATTAAATCCACGGGCGACCGGGGTGCTACTCGATGAACAGTTCTAGGCCTATGACAGCGATACAATGACACATGCTGCGGCACAATATTTGGTTTCGGAACATTTATTGGTAAATATGCCCCGGTCATTTCGAATCGTTTTCATCCAAATGGTTGCTACCTCTACCAAAGCACGCCGCTAGCTGTTTACAAATGCAGGTCGGCTCGAACGATGTGCATACTCTACCAAGTCTTGTCTCGGTTGATATATCGAGTTTTACATGTAACAGGAGCTCGGACAATATGGCACCGACCTTACAAGGGCGGTGACCCGAGAGGAGTACGGATATCCCTCAAACGTGCACAGCCTCAGAAACAATCGGTGCCCACGCCTCTCACGAGCCTCACACTGTCTTGATACAACAATCGCCCACAAACAAGAAACTCTTAAGCTGAGCAAGCTGTAAAACGTGGATGTCAAGCAGGCTGTGGTACATGATATTTTGCGAATGATTTAGCGCTGAGTACGATTTCTCAATGAATAGTTTAATTATAGTACGTTTTCTAGTTTTTTCATTAACGGCTATATTTTTTACGTTGGCTCACACGTAATGACGTGCTGTCTCTTGTCCCAAATAATCAGGGCAGTAGCTGCTCCCCATCCTTGACTCACCTACTTCCACGTTATGCTGTGCAGCGCCCGTGCCGTCCAGCCATTGGAGGGCGATGACCGCGATCGGAACAAACACCCGGGTAGTAAGCTTCATGGTCGCCGTTGATTGTCGGGGCTTCCGGTGGCTGGTCTGCGAAGTGTGAGGTGAGATAATTGAGAGTCGTCTTGTGTTTAACGGGGCGGAGGGGGGGGGGGGGTTCATTGTGTTTACGCCCAAACGACGAGCGAACATACTCCAACTCCTTATCCCAGACTGAAACAAAAAACAGTTCCTTTAAAAAAGATGTTGTTGCCGTGACGACCTTTGTGGACGGCCTGGCTGCATTAGTTCAGCAAACGAGGCACTGACTGTGGTAGTATAACCTTAGTTTTTCGGTGTACTGGGGACTGTGTCTGACTACAATTTCAACATATATCGCTACGAAACACGCGCAACAGGATCGTGTGTACGTGAATACACGAAGTATAGGATTGGTAGAGCATGTGGGTTTCGATCAGAGGGTCGTTTTTCAGAGCCTTCTTTGGAAGCTTCAGACAAAATCAAATGCGCGATAAATAAAAGTATCGCCTTCAAGCAGTAAGAGGCGGTGAAACGTGGTGACGGGTGCGGGCGGGTGTAGGCTTTCGATGCGGGCAATTGATGTCTCAATGTAGATGCGTGTCTACGTGCTGTGCCCCCATGGGTACAACATTCGTGGTGACGTTCCCTAATAGACGCACGCTACAGAAGAGGTGCACCATTTATTTCTTGAGGGTGGTCGCCTGAAAAGCGGTAAACCTAACCCAAAAATTAGGTTTGGAGGAGGATAAAAATGTTACCCGAAAACTAGGTCTGAAATATAAAATGGAAAACCTTGAAAATACAAACTGAAATCCCGAGGTTATTGGATTAAGGAGCCCTGAAATTTTCAAACAAATAAAGTCAGATGAAAAGTGCGACCTCTATCGTAGCACGCGTCAATGGTGTGCAGTGGTTTGTGGGTTGGCGGTGAGTGGAACAGTTATCTGAAGTTTTTTCGAGCATGTTACGTCCATTAATGACGATAGATGTTACTAATATTCACAAACGTTGGACCCGTCGACAACTCGCTCTCAACCAAGCGGTCCCCAGCCGCACGTATCGCTCACCCGTGAAACCAAACAACGTACCTATTGTATCGCTAAAATTACAAATTAAGCGATAGTTTTCGTTCGGGAACCCTTCCGTCGCCTGCCGGCACAACACACTGTTGGTGTATCGGCAGGTGGCGGTGTACAGGTTGCTAACGGACGACCAGGCGAGTGTTTTGAAAGCGGAATTTACAAACAACGTAGAGAGAAATTTGGTCTCTGTAGGTATTTACCACGAATGAGTACTTCAGCGTGCCGAGATGACAGGCTCTCTCGCGACAATACCAGATGCAGTTTAACATGCATATACGCGTACCTACAACTGAAGTTTGTGATGGCTTTTATGTTTTGATTAGCTACCTTTGAAACGGAAAACCTTTTCACGGCCAAACAATTTCTCGCAAACCTAGCATTCATACTGTGATACGACAGAACCCTATTAAAATACTAAAAGTTTGTCTGTACGCTACTGCTCCTGATAACGTCACAAATTAAAGTCACAGAGCGCTGTGTTCACCTGATTCAACGTGCTATATATGTGATCAGTTTCAGGTTTTGGGTTTTCGTATGAAGCCCTCCGATCGATTAGCTAATATACTATTCGGCTCACCTCTAACGTCGAGTTTTCGAAGTTCGTCGATTCCTCCCGTGCCGGCGGAAGCAGATTAGCTATCGTCAAATCAAGGTATAGGTTTAGGGCGGTCACGGTTTGGTATACCAGCATATTCCGGTGGATGCGTCGTTCAGTAAGAATGAGCGAAATATAGTGGGTTTTGGGTGCAGGAGTCAGTGAGGATTATCGTCGAACAAATATACCTGCTGTTACCCGAATTTCTTGTATACATAACTCGGACGAAGGCTCTGTGGGGTCTACGTCCGCGATATGCCCACACGGCAGTTTTGGAGAGGAGAGTACGCCGTTAGTTATTGCGACCGACCCCAACTACAAGATGAACTCCAGCAAGGAGGGGAGTACCTAGGACGCCGATCTTGTGCGTCATCCGAATCCTGCCAAAATGTTTTCAGGTTTAATCATCGTTTTTTGTTTTAGTATACGGCATCGCCGTTCGAAAAGACAGCCGTGGCCTGACCACCGATCTGAGCCGACTTCAAACAGTTTTGGTCCCTCCACAGTGCGAGTTAACTACGGCTGGCTGCCGGCGAAATCGCCTGCGAACTTTGCTTGTCACATAGGAGAGGAACAGCACTTGGTAGTGCCGGTTTATACTGTGCTGGCGTTTTTTTCTGGTGTACACTGGTTCAATGGAGGCCACCATTCGACATTCACCCGCCGCACTGTTTCGCCGGCCTATACTTGAACGGCTACCATCACTCGCCCATACAAATTCGCTGTACGGTGGTTACTCCTCAGATATTTCAGTCAATTACAACAAAACGGTTATCATACGCATAATTCATTGCATTTGAGTCGGTCGTGGTATTGTGCGGATACACCTCTACAGGATATTGTTTACTACTGCTGTATGATGACGCCCTGCTTACGCCGCGACCCGAACACACAACATCAGCAGGAGCAGTAACACCGCCACCACAAAAACTACATACAATAACCACGAACAACCCTCCGAAGGCGCTATGCAAGGTATGAACGTATACTCGATGCCCACAAATATGTTGGAACCTGATACCCTGTCTATCGTAGATCTACAACACACAATAATTATCCAGTGAACCAACTCTATTATAGCGCTCTTTAGAAACACACATCAAATATTAGACTGGCCCTAGATAGGGACACCAGACGACATACAATCTAGTTAAATCATCGCGACTTGAGCCGGCCTTACAAACTAACATCACGAGCTAAGCGTGGTCGGCACTTTGCAACCGATTGTAGTCTACCGTTCAGACCGTTTTTCGTGGGGTGAGAGTATGGCAAGGTATGGTTATATGTACCGGTTCTGGCAAGGTATGGTTATATGTACCGGAACCAGTGATAGCGGTATCGTTAGCATTCGTAATTGAATATATTCCGGCCGGTTACCCCCTGAATATATTCCTGTATAGCATACAAAACATTGCAATACGTTAACAGCGTAGCCGTCATCGACGTCCATGATAGAATTCCGGTGATCGGAGCGAGGTTTGCATTTGTCCGATAAGCTACTTAGTATGCGATACGGACACCATATACATTTCCCTGGGGGTCCTACTCCGAGAAGCCCTGAATATCACCTATAGGCAGTGTTACTCACACGACTTGTACGTTCAACCAGATAGTTGTGATTGATGTGATTGCCGATGTACGCAATATGTAAACATAGTTCTTGAACAAGTTGTGTTCGGGTAGTTGCTTATCGAAGAGAGCCAATTGGTAAAATAAAAATAACCGTAAAAATGGTCTTCTTATCCAATCGTAGACTAGCATGAACCAATCGTCGACATACATACGATGTCCCATCGGTCGGGCTCCGGTTCCACCGGCCACCATAGTTTGTGTTAAAAGTACGTACCTGAAATGTTCTAAACGATATGCTACAGGTTCGTCCGACGACAAACCAAAATTCAACTGCGCCGCTGACATCTACAGTTGCTGGTATATACCTGGTTCATCGCTCTAAATTTACAAACAATTTTCCAATGATTGTCGTGCTCGGTGTGCCGCTTGGGACGAGAGGATATAAATACTTTTTTGATACCGCGAAGATCCGGCCGTAGCGTTCAAACGGGGAGAATAACGCTGGGCGCTACTGGAGGCGTGCCGGCGTAAAATTCGTTTACTTCGGGTATGGTGGCGGGTGCATCATAGCGGCCCGTATTATGGCGGTGCATCTCTCGTATCTGGGTATACTTTCACGGCCAATATTGCTGAAATATGTTTAAACCAAAAGGGGCTTAAGCTCCTCCAAAATCTAGCTAGGCGGGGCGTGAAACACTGATTAAAAAGGAGGCAGAGGGTGGCCCGCTCTATAATCGGCAGACATCAAGCGATGATGGGTAATGCTTAAACTTCAGTAAACCCGCATTAATTATATCATGATACAAACACCGACGGCGGACAAATAATGCAAGATATGCTCGACGGTATCGTCGAAGAATATTGAAGCTGTGTAGTAGAAGATCACACAACGCGGGTGGTGTGTAGCGTAAGCGGTTTTTACCGCGTGTACACTTCAGCGAAGGGAGTTTGGGAATCAGAGAGGACCCTGTTGTAGCTCCTTTACGCTCGCGCTTCCGATACTTCTGAACTAATTACCTTAGACGCACAGTGTAGTAGGAAATATGGTGATTAAATATGTTGTTTAACTCATCTGGTAACGTCCTGCCTGCTTAGTTAAGTTAAGATAGTCGCGGGCTAATCCGTACCTAACGCGCAGCATCGTGTCGGACTTCCTCGGCATGCTTCTAGAATATCCACCTCAGGCATACCGTATAAAATAAAATATGTTGCAAAGATATTGGGACGAATCGTCTTGTTCCGTTGCGCCTGCCCGGTTAGGTTGTAGTAGTCGACGACTAACTCCGAAGAAACGCGCATACATGTTATCGAACTACGGCGGCAACGCTACGTTCCATCGGGCTTGGCACGCATATAGGCACACCATTAAATCACACACTAAATACCGCAACTCTCAACTCTCGTACCACGATACCGCCTACCACACACACCATGTCCCAGGTCCGAAATACCTCACAAGGCGCCCGTGTGAACTCGCAAATCAGTAGACAGGTCATGTCAACCGTGTTTATGAACCCCCCGACACGAAAAAAGATAGTGGTAGTTGATACGTCGTGAAAGCCTGCGTGATCGCTTCAATATATTGTGGGAACGTCGATTACAAATGCATGTTTTGCGCATATTTCACGAGACTCGAAACATGAGTATGCCATAACACGGGAAGGTGTAGGTAGCACACACCGATGCTACCCATGAATAATAAATCCAAACCAATATGTATATAAACGTTGTATGTACTACCAAAATCAAGGCCACCAATCGCTGCCTTCCAGTATATATACACAAACGTGTATGCTAGGTATATGTCGCTTGCGTAATACCAGACATTTAACAAGAGTCCGTTGATCACTGCTGCTCCAACAGAAATGGCATGTTTTAAACCCTGACTGTCATGAACAAGCTTTCACGCGGGGACTTCCGCCACTTTCGGTGCTATCACTCGCCCGTGCCCTGGTTCGCATAAAAGGAAAGTTGTGTTCTGTACTGCAAAACCATACCCGGGGAAATCACCCGGATATTCCCCTACAGAGATATCCTGTAAGTCATGTACGTCATTTACGCTTGTACCCGGAGCTTCTGTGAGTTCCTGTACGACATCTATACCCGTACTCGGAACTTCTGTAGGTTATGTACGCCCCGCGCCACAAAGCCCGTGGTACGGGTGCAACTTTTTTGTAACCTCACGGAACTTCTGCTAATTCTGTGCGCCTGTGTCCCAATGCCCGGAACTTATCTGACTTGTGTAACGCTTTCATACCCGTACCTGGAACTTCTGTGAGTTCTGTACGCCACCCATACCCGTACCGGGATCTTCGGTAGGTTTTGAACGCCCCGTGCCACATTACTCGCGGGGTAAGGATATACCTTCATCACAAGACCTGGGATACTGTTACCTGTTCGGGTTCAGATCATTCCTTCTTGTACGGTCGTCGGTCTTATAGTATCACTCTTTGGGTCTTATTTTTTGTTGCTCGCTTATTTCGCTGCCCAAAACTAAAAATGGGATTTTCTAAGGCTGACGGTGTAGCACGTGCGTATGACAAACAGTCCAAATTATCCGAATGTATTATGCGCACGGTAAGGGTATCGTCATCGTAGGTAGTACCAAGTACGTTCAAGTTTTACATACACATCGTATCATACGTGTCGTCAGGGTTGCGAACCGTTTTATTTTTTCTGTCTGTTTGTCTCTGTTTTTCGCAACGGAAAACGTTTTTTTTCAAGTCGGTGTTTCGGTTGCCGGTAGCACCATCTATATACCAGTATAATTTGAAGTATATAGAGTGCTGTAGATGTGTTGTACCAGGCCCGTCAAATTCTGACAGCGGTGATGGAGCCGGCATCTATCCAGTAGTCGTGCCGACGGCTCTCCTTCTTGCCCTGGGTGCCCGCGACAAAGATGCGGTTGGCCACCGCCGTGTAGTGAACGACGGCGGATGTCCTGGTGCTGGCTTGGTGTGTTGTGATGTGATTTAATGCCTGTAGCTGTTCTCGCTTATTTATTATTCTGTCGGTTCACCGGCATTTTTACGCGAGCAGTACAGGGCATGAAACTAAAAACAGGGTATTTTATATGAGAGTGAAAATATAGTACGTATGATATTTAGAGGAAACCTGAAATTCGTGAGTCGTTTTATATTGGAGTTATAGCGTTGAAAGCAAGCACCCTCTCTCAAAAAAGAGAAGAAGCTTTGGCCAGCTTTCCTGTGTCTTGTAGGGTGCCCTGTGCTACTACTACTGTGCTGGTATGCAACCTTTGCACACCCCGCACACGCATATCAATAATTTTGACGAATATTCAATAAAACTACCCTTCGACTAGGCAGTTTTATTCCACGGGCGAATATTCGCCCCACGTTTTAGAGCGATTATTCGTCCACGGACGAATATTTGTCTTGTGTTTTCGAGGAGATATTCATCGATGGACGAATATTCGCCCAGAGGGTATTTGTCAAACGCCGAATAATAGTTTGCATTTGTCAGATGAATACTTTCCGCACGAACGCTGATAGGGTCAGAAAAGAGACAACGTGCCGATAAAGCATTGTGGACCCCATGCACCGGCATGCGTACTTCTGTGGTATGAAACATAGCAAAGACTTGCGCGTCGTGTTGATCAAGTCAGTAGGGATCGCGCCTGAGGTTGTAAACCGTACTAAGCGGATCGGGGTATGTGTGGTGTGGTTTTGGTTGCATGTAGGGAACAAGGCCGCCGGTCGTACGTCACAAGCATGGTGAGTGGGTAATATTCAGCTAGATATTGCAAGCAGGAATAAGGAATGGCCAAAATATGAATGTGACACACGGAAATGGTAACTGATGAGTTGCAAGCAACAAACTGATTCATCAATGAACGGGCACTAATTGTGCCGATGCTCCATGCAGTGGAAATACGATTTGTGTTATTAGCAGGATGTTGTCGCGACACTACGTATTACTGACTAAAGCTATGGTCTGTCGCTGGTCTGAAGGAGGACTCACACCTCATCCTGGATTAACGACTAAGAACATGAGTAGTGATCGTAATTATACTGTATTGGTGACTGCGTTGGATGTTTTGGCGATTTTTATATTTTTACGTTTTTTATTTTTATATATCTCTGCTCCCGGTCAACTACACACACTAACCAGCGATGAGAATTGTGACAGCTCGTTCTACACGATGAATGCTTATTTCCTCAAATGCTGCTATACGTAGCTTTTATCATATACGATGCCAGGTACCAGGTGTAAAACAACACACACATGGCAATACATGACTGCATGCCTTTCATACAAGTTTAGGGCCAACACGGGCATTTTTACAACAACTATAACTATGAATACCGGTCGACAAGTTGTTGTAGATGGAGAAAACAAAGGTTACCTACGTATGTAGACTATATATAGTGTACGAGTACACGAACAGCAACCAGCACATCACATCGATAAATTTGTACGTATGTATCATACATCATTATGCATGCGTCTGCAGGACGTACCAGATCAAACATTCGATAAACAGTTTTTGCCAGGTACGTACGCAAACATATTCGCCCCACATTGTGGAGAGGGCATTCGTTTCACGGACGAATATTCGCGAAAACCATCCGTCGAATAGGTAGTATTCGCTCACAGACGAATATCTGCCCACGCCTTCGATATAATATTCGTCCACGGACGAGTATTCGCTCTCGTTGGCGAGATACTATTCATCCAAGGACGAATATTCGCCCTACGTTTTCGAGAAATAATTTGTCCATGGAAAAAAACTAGTGTCTGTGTTTTCGAGAAAGTATACGTCCATGAAAGAGCATTCGCTCCATAAACCGAACTTGAAACCAACGAATGCGAATACCTGGTTGTATTCGTAATCGTGCGGGGTGTGCAAGTTAGTATACATACATACCTAGATGTGACACGATATTTCCACATCCTTGCACCCATGTTCGGATATGGGATATTTTTTATTACGCTCGCCGCTAGGCCCAATCTCCGAGCCGAAGATCGACACTGCATGGCTGGTATATGGCAATTTCTTGCGTGTAGGCCGTATCTCCTCATAAAGGATTATAATATAGGTGGGCCTCGACGGAAGGATGTGACTCGCCTGCTACGAAAGCTGTAGCAATTTGTTTCTGAAAGGTAATCTGAATGACAGGACTTTTCCGCCCAAAATCTTCGGAATTTCATTTCTGTGTCGTAATATGTTTCAGGTTTTTCTGTGTCGAAATATGTTTAAGGTTGTGCCTTAGGATTGTTCATGGGGTACATTTATAACTTGTTTGTATCCATACCTAGATTTCAGGCGAGGTATGGAGCTCCTCAAGTGACCACCATCAGGACGAACATGGTGCACGATTACCGTAGCAAGTATCATGGGCTGTTGCCCATTCTACTTTTTCCGGGGAGGTACGCATCTACACCGCCCACTATAGTATCCGCTAGAGTATTCCAGCCAGGAGAGGGCGACGGTCGCGATAAAAACAAGCACCAGCGCAGAGAGCTTCGCATACGCCTTTGATTGGCAAGTCTTCCTGTCGCAGGTGGAAGAAGTTTGAGGTGGGTCAATCGCGAGTCGTCCTGTGTGTGACAGTGAAGCGCAACCTTGCAGTAGGTAAGGACCGTAGGACGAGAAACACTAAATCTTCAACCCCTTATCCCCGTCAGACTATCAGACTTTCTCTGACACGAATAAACATATATATTGTATATTAGCAATAAGCAGGCTGGATGCTGCTGTGGTGTGAACCTTCAAGGATGGCCTGCCTGCGTCTAATTAGCAATCGTGGTAGTGGTGATAGTGGCGGTGCTACAGGTGGTGTTGGTGGTAGTGGTGGTGGTGGTGGTTGTAGTTGTGGTGGCGGTGGCGGCTGATGTGGCAGAAGAGTTTCCCGAAGACGAAGGGACAATCCGTGACTGCAATACCTGCACATATCGCGACGGAATACGTATTGCAATGCGTGCGTTAGTGAATGTACGACCCTATTCGCAGAGAGCATGACGGTTTTGTAGAGGCCACTCAGTCAACGCATAATTTTTCAAATGACAACAAATTCGAACGCTCGCCATAAAAAGCACCACCTTATGCGCAAAACCGACAGGAGGATGCGATATAAAACCGTTTTGACAGGCGAAGGGGGTTGTAGGCCTTCAAATAAAGAAGTGTTTACGTCTCTGTTGTGTGCAGTCTGGCTATCTATTTGCTGGGACCGTTCCATGATGCTGTGCCGGTTTCCAATGAAAGCTGGTAGGTGGAACAAATAAGACAAGGCGCTTCGACCGTATTGCGCCCCATGATTGCGAGGTAGACAACTACTGTAATAACTAACACAATTCAACACGTCCTCTACTTATTTCGAACCAAAACCTCCCCCAGCTCCATGAACCTCTCCCTCGCCGTAGAAAACGAGTATCCTGGAGCACGGGCCAAAACTGGTACCTCGTCCTTTGTGGACCACACGTGGACCATAACCAGGAATATACCCTATTCACTCTACTAACGCCCCCCACGAACCTGATGTTATTCCAGAATTATGATCGGCAGCCCCCCCTTTGTATCGGTGTTATTGTACTGATTTTACTGTATTTATATACTAGGTATATTCCTAGTACATACTTGGATATTGTGTATATTTGGGTGTGCCTGATATCTTATCGTATACCTGGGACACGCGTCCGGGTACATATAGAAGTTAATGGTTTTAGTTGTAAACCGTGTGGTTGCGGCAGTTATATATACGAGGTGCACGACTGAGTATCTAAAATCCAGCCCACCATCGGTACCGGCTGTAATGTCTGGGCCAGTAAATTTTCAAGGCCACATGGCAACTTACCTGATCAGACCGGCACCGCCGGCTATAACCACTGCACTGAAGCGTAGTATATATGTGTTGTGGGTTTATGAATTCGTAAGTAGTACCTCTCTAGGACGAAGAATCGGCCCGGACACTTGGTGTGCTGGATGTCGACGGGTAGAAAGGAATATTTAATGTGAAGAACACACACGCACCTCAGAGGCCTCCACACGAACATGTTCAGGGCTACCGGGCTTTGTCGGGGGGGGGGGCAGTAGAGCTGCGCCGGTGCAGAAGTGTTCCTTCTGCCGGCCCCCACCGGTGCCGGCCTTGAACCCTCGACTGTCCTTTGTTAAATGCTTCTCGACGGCCGCACGAATCTCAGGCGTCAATCGACAGACTGACTCCACATTAAAATCCGGACTCCCGTAGGTGGCCATGCTGCTACCGTAGCTCGTAACCGTGTGTAGGTCGTATTATCTCGACGGAGGTGTGCAGGAAAATGCGTTTGTCGCTCGGGTGGTGTAGCGCGAGATCCGAGGGGAGGACGGGGTCTCCACGTACGTCGAAATTTGTACAGGTGGCATAGAGTGGAACTGTAAGGGGCATCGGATATGCAATACTGCGACAAACAAACAGTGGAACCTCAAGCAGAGCAGACAAACTCACGTGTACCTGGGTTTTGATATGCCAAAACCAAGCACAAGGGATTATCGATTAATGCCAGTGCCCGTCTAGTGCTGTATCTCGATTTGAAGTGGGTTGGGCCCAAACGGACCAGGTATACCTATGATTGCCCGCTGACCAGTACGTATATTTGTCGATTATCAATGTAGCGATTGGGTGCGTTACTAAACCATTTCTACGACAACCGACACAATACACATTCAGTGCATCGGCAGCTGTCGGCAAGTAAACGTACCTCCAGTGCGCGCTGATGAGCGCACGCTGGCGCGATTCAGGCCGTGGAACGTGTAATTGTGTAGAGATAACATGGCATTTGACACATTGGGTACGGGGTATTTACCCTCGATAGGTAACCCAACGTTCAGGAAACGCCGGCCCTACCGGCGTCCTATGTTCATGTGCATTCCATTCAGATGCACAACACCGAAGATCGAAGTTTCCTTGTAAATTAGATTTATGTGCGTCTTGACGGCCATACTGTACAGTTCCTAATTGGTAATACGGTATCCAATCGCTAAACCATCATTTGGGTGTTTCGCTGCTGTTCTTCATAGTGTGACATATGCAAGTTATTGGATGTTGTGTTCATCAAAGTCCGCGTTACCGTTGGTCGGTGTCAGGTGTTCAATGAGAAGTCGAGATCCACGACTCGAGTAGCTTCAACACCAATTCAGCCCACCCCCTTGACTCATCCTACATTGGCCGCTAACCGTAAGTGCGGAGGAGACCAGGGTGTCTGTTAAGAGCACAAACGTTACAGTATGCAAATCACGATCCCAGCGTGTGTACGCGTTGGCGAGTAGCAATGGGCGGAACATGTTAGTCTCATGTCTGAAGACGTCTGCGAGTGTTCTTATTTCCAACGGGACTTTTTTGGTTGAAACTGTAGGGAGTGTGTAGTGGCGTGTACGTCAAAGGCATGCCCACAGCACAGTATAAGACAGGTACATATACCGTGGTGTATTACGATCGACCGGTGTTGTGCGCCGCGGTTCAGCAGGTATAAGGGAAACAGTGACGATATCGTGCGTGGGCGTATTTCTGCTGCTGCTGACAAAATGCTTCAGCTGACGCGTGCTAGGATAGAGCTAACACATCCTGTTTGACAGGTTTTCTTGATGACAGAGCTGGTTAGCCCAACCTCGTCCCAATTTCATTTATGTGTTTCATTAAATTTATTTAGTACTCGGGCCATAACATGTTTCATCCGGTAGCATGTTTGTATTATTTTAAAACAGGTCTTGGGTAAGGTATAAATTTCGGAAGTAAGAAAACCCAGAAACTACATTGTCGGCCTATCCAGTAACATACGTCAGTTCTAGTCAGCAGAGCGTTTTCAAACAAGTGTCGTTCCTATTCGAAACCACTGTTCGAACTGATAGGCGTGAAGTCGCCACTTGTCCCGCCTGACTCCATACAGTACTGGTCCCTCTATAATGCCGGTTTGGTAGGGATGGACGGCCGTTACAGTGCCTGTCGAATTGCTCGGCACAGACGAGAGTAGCCGCCGTTGCAGTGCCGGTTGTTAGTGTGCTAGTATTGTTGACTGGAGTATACCGTTTATTGTTGAACCAGTCGTTTTTATCCAATCAAAGCACAGCAGCCCCATTTCGTCATGTTTCAAATGAACCTATAAGATAACTCGGACGTGTAAAGTCAATCAAAGTTCCATATTTAATGCCTCACACTAAACAGCCCAATGCAACAAAAATAGCTATTTCTACTCGAAAATATATTATCTGAAACCGTCGCTGTATACTGTAGTGCTGATGTACCTGGCCGCACAGCGTATGTCGGTTGGACACCGATATATACTTTTGTCTGGCCCCCCTGGTTGTGGATCAGTATCTGGTAAGGTGCTTTTTTTAAACAAGCCCCTTTACCAACTGAAGCAAAGAGGTCGAGCGTGGTATCAGCTGTCATCGCTAACCCTGGTGGAGCGTGGTTTTGAGCAATGTTTGGTAGATATCTGTTTATTTCGATTGGTGGTTGCTGGTTACGTTGCGGTGATGATAATCTCGCATGCAGACGACGTCAAAATTGCAGCTACTGAGGTGGCGACTGGCGTAGTTTTCAGTGCCCCCGGTGCCCCCAACAAATACATTTTCCACTAAACATCTCGGGGAGGTAGAGTGGCACATGGGCAGCGAATACAATCTTGACCGCGAGAAATTAGGTTTGGAGATCTAAAAGACTTCGTTCATTGGGAGTGTACAACATTAATTGCATGTCTCAAAATCCAGTCCCATCCCCGCTACTCTTTCCTTAAACCACTGGCCCGTGAGCGAGGAGGAGATCGTCGTGGGTGTACCGTCCCGTGATATCTTGGAGAGCTGGATCACGAACCAGACGAGGCCCGATATCGCAACTGCGGTTCGGAAAATCGCAGGGTTATCGCATGTTCCCAAGTCGATTCACTACTAGGCGACACAGAACATTGTTGAGTATCTACGGTAAATACCACGTCGGAGTTGGAGTTGCCTTTCCGGTGGGATGGTGACGTGGGTTATTCGCGGATGTGAGTTGGTTTGGCGACGTACATTGACCCAGACTACGCTCATTAGGGGGAAGACAGGCTTACCGTTTCTGGTAACGCAGTTTCCTTCGGGGGTGCCCTATTACTAGTGTCGTAGTTCTCTAGGACGCAGAAGTGGGTCACCCCATCTACCACCGAGGCAAATTTTACCTGGCAATGGCAGACGGTGTCAAGGTGGCGCAGTATACGAGGGTGACACTGGCGTGTCTAATGCTCTGTCTGACGCCGATAGGCGTTGACGTGTACGAGAAAAATCACGGGGGTGGTGACCTTAGCTAAATACCCATTGAGCTTTGTCCAACAGTAAGCACATGGACGTGTAAGGTACCATTTTGCCTAAGGAGTCCGTTTTCAGAGGTGGCCTATCTGTACAGTAACTTCCGTCGGAAGATCAGCATGCGGGTATGCTGACAATACCGATTGTTAGAGATAATTTCGAGAGGTACCGCGCGATTTTCGTTCAGGCAGGGGTTACGTTATATTACGCTCCTGGTCTACTAGTGAAATCTATCTTTGGAGATAGGCGTTGGAATTAAACGCGTCGATCTAGGTTTTCCCATACCAACGGTGTCCCCGCGCAGGCTTGGTAGCGGATAAACCAACCGAGGGTGTTTAATCTACTAGTAGGTAATATCCACTAACAGATGACTCGGTCGCCCCGACGGTCTAGTGGTACCCTCGAACGCTCTTAAGAACTGGTTTCCGGGCATCGAGTCTCACGTGCGTCGAAGGTTTGAGTTTTTTTTAAATACAAAAACTTAAATTGGAATCAACTGCTCAGACCACCTAGTAGCGAGGGTGGGCACACTTCGGTTCATGTCGACGAGGAGAGAAAGGGCTGAAGGATTCTCGTGATAAAAATGCAAGGCACGAACCGTATTGGGGGGGTAGAGAGACTGGAGCGTACTTCGTGACCCCATATCGGAGTTATGACTAGGGAGGAGAGAGCAAACAAGGGCGAAGACAATGACAGGGAGGGAAACAAAACAATAAATGAGTGCGGCGGATCGGCCGTAGCGATTGAGGCAATACGGGAATTTACAGTAGACAATACATATGATATGGAAATACCGTGGATTAGTGTGAACGGGACATTCCGGCATATTCTGGAACTGATAACTGTTGGTTTGTGGGTCGTGATGGACCTCGGTGTACGGCTTGACAGCGTACCAGGGATCATGGCTGGCGGGTGGACGGGATGGGTATGATTCCGTGTGTGTAACCTTGTCCTACTCCGACCTACACGCACTCGAACCCTCTTCTCCTCGTGTCCGATTGGGTACTGCTGTAATATTCAAGGCCTAAACACCTCATCTTTTTCTTTCTGGGACACACTGCTGCATAGGACAGTAGTTGTCTGGGCACACAGCTCGGGGCTATCGTTGCCACTCTGCCTCCTGATCATCGCCGTCGTTTGAATAGGTGCGATGACTCATCATCCCCCTCCCCCGTCTCTCAGACTTTTGCGATTCCTATCCCCATCGACCGAGCATTCCACAAGGCTCACACACGCTGCTGCGGCCGCTGCTTTCACGTAAGCTGACCCCTAGACAATTTTACCATTCAGAGGCGAGGTCGTGGCGCTCGTCGTATCCCACGCAGCCATTGAAAAAAGGCGAAAGCGTCTACAGTACAAGATCCCTAATAAGAAATAGGCCATTTAGACAGCCAGGCTAATGTTTAGAGGAAAAATGAAGTTCGGTAGTCTTTATTATGAAATTAGTTTTCAAAGCACCCTCTCTCAAACAAGAAATCTAGCCTGGACCAGATTTCCTGTTTCTTACCAGGTGCCCCGTACTTTACAATTTAACATAACATGAACTACTTCATACACACACCACTCTTGTCTGTAAATATAAGAACATTTTGTATAATAATATTCAGAACAATGACCCTTATATACAGGGACATAGTGTGATGGGTGTTAGTTTTTCCAGTTGCGGCCTAACATTTGCACAGGAAATGACTGTACAACCAGTGGCAGTAGCCGTGCTCTTAAGTCTCGAATCACGCCATACGAGCTGTGTACTGGCTACTGGTTTAACACACTACCTCAGTAGCCCATCAGCTGATTGCGCGCCTCACCTACAGTCTCCTCCTGCTGTGACGTCGCGTGTTTCTGTCTCTTCACCGACAAGGGAAAGGCCAACCAAGAGCTCACGCACCATAACTTTCTTCTTCTGTACTCGGCCAGCATGTGGGGCGGCTTCCCTCTCGGCGTCCTGGTATCCGCCTGCACCCTCGTTGCTTCGTCCGGTGAGTGGGAGTGTACGTATCCTGCTAAAAACGCTTGTCTCTTTCGCTACTTTCTGTTGTTGTCAGTGTTGTTGTTGTTGTTGTTGTTGTTGTTGTTGTTGTTGTTGTTATCTTCACATTAAACTCGTTTCAGTTGCTAATCCTTAGAGTCTGATCTAGCAAGATCACGGCCCGTGGTCACAAAAGTGCTAGAGCCATCAGAGAATCCTAAAGAACACGTACACTTAGCAGGGAAAGGAGTGGGAAACGAAATAAACTAATTGATACTCGTAAATACAGTACGAATACTGGTAGACTGATACATAAATAAAAAATACGCCTTTGCTGCCTCGTATGTGAACCGTATGTATTGCGTTCTCTCCGCCTTTCGCTAATTCACTTCATTACCCATTACCAACACTACTGTACAATTTTCCCTCTCTACCGGCTCGTAACTATAGAAATTCCCTCTCTACCGGCTCGTAACTATAGAAATAGTATTCGTCGCAGAAACCGAGAAGCCGTTGGGCTGGTGAGTCGTGGGATGTGTCCGGTGTATGGCATTGTTGTGGCCCACCGTGCAGCCCGAATGTCGTTCGTTTTTCAACTCCTTGCGTTGACGGTTTATCGGCAACAGCAGCAGCACCATTATCCACAATACAGTTCACCTTTTAAGGGCTCGTGCCCATAGTAATAGTAGTCGTCGCAGAAACCGAGGAATCGTCAGGCTAGAGGGTTGTGGGATGTGTGCGGTGTATGGCATTGTTGTCGTCCACCGTGCAGCCCGCGTGTCGTTCATTTTGAACACGTTGCGTTGACTAAATATTTCGGCTACAGCAGCAGCAGCAGCAGCAGCAGCACACGTACAGTATCAGTTGCTCGTACCTCATCTACAGCATTCTATACCTGGTATACACGACAGACATACTGCAGTGTGATACCCCAGCCGGCCGGGTTGCTTTGTTGGGGCGGCGCTGTGATGGCCATTATTTTTGTATAAACTAAAAAACAAGGTCATCATCAGCTGTGCATTCTCCGGACAATTGTTTTGCATCGACGCCTTGCCTTTCCCTGTCAACTTTCACATATATATCAAGAGTTATTTTCGAGGCCCCTGTTAAGATACGAAGCGGCAAAAAAATTGAGAAACGTGGGGTATCCGTTTTGTATTTTTGTTGCATCTGGTATGATACGCGTACTATGATACGCTTTGGCGTCGAGGTGTCCGCGAACACACGACTCTTCGCCACTATGCCGATTCCAGCAAGCCTCGCTCGGCTTCGGCTCCCCCGTGCCCCAACCGACACATCATCACGCCTTGGTAACCTGGACCGTGCATCGCCCGTCCAACACCCCAGTCCTCGGGGCTCCCGGCGATGTAATTACCGTTGACGCCCGACTCGGCGCACTGGGCGCGTGTAGACATCCGCTCTCCCGGGCGCGGATCGCTCGCTTCCGGCGATGGCGGGAGTCGCCTTATAATCTGATTTCTGAAGGTACGATTAAGCAGCACCAGCAAACAGGTCCTCACCAATCACCACCTCTCGTCACGTACAGGCCAACAACGAAAGGGCACCTACTACTGTGTATTGAACATGGTAACTGAACAGGCGCACAGAGTACGAATAACGGAGGCTACGATAGAGGTGCACCATCTCTGAGCTCCTCACTTGCGCAGCTCGATACTAAAAGCAAGTCAAAAACGGGATTTTGGAGTAATATGTAATTGGTACGCGATGAGCAATCCCATGATATCTGAAGCATACGGTGAACGATGTTGCAACACAATAACGAAAGTCCGACGGTTGTTGGTTAATCCTTTTAGAACTGCAGTCCCGTTATGGGGACAAACCACTCTAATTCTAAGTAGTCTGTCCCCAAAACGGGACTGCAGTTGTAAAAGGGTTCAGGAGCCCGATCATTCAGAAACCGTTTCAGCCAAAAAAAAGGTATACCTCTACCCCTATCGTAGGAAGCGTCCTATATGTGTACATGTGCTGGCAGCAGGAGACACGATACTGAACCGACCGTCAAACCATTCGTACGTAGGGTAGCCTTAGTTAGCCAGGAATAACCTTGCACATAATTTGTACCACTCTGTATCGAAATATAAGCACCGATACATTTGAATATGAACGTGCAAAAGCTGCTTATATTTAGGTACCGAGTGGTACGATATATATAACAACAGCACAGTGTGGATGGCGGAGGGTGAAATAAAGTAAATTAACTACTTTAGCTATGAATATGATAGACACGAGACAGGGTGCTACAGCAGTGTATGTTCTTTTAGAGTGGTAGGTGGCGATTAAACGAAGTACAGCAGGTAGGTGTCATAAAATATCACTTCGAAGTACTACACGAAACAGCAGGTTAGGTACGAAACAAAACAAACAGCTGCACACGGAATGCTGCGTCTTGTGGTTTAAGTTCGCAGAGGCGGGGTGTGACGCACGTGACGTGCCACTGTTAATAACACGAATTACACTTGTAGGTAGTTCGCAGTACGTAGAAACCGGTATGATATGTGAATGCATATAAATCCTAATCTATATTTTAACCACGCATAGTGTTGTACGTAAAGACACTGTGCTGTGCTTGAGTGCCGATTCGGTGATGTAGCATCCACTCGGTTAGGGAAAAAACTATCATACTGCTGCTGCCGGTGCTGCTGTACTGCTGTTAATTACAAAAACAAACTCAATGACAAGGCTACACCCTAAGACACGAAGGCACCCAGTAACCGTGCGTACAACAGCACACCGACCCATTTACCCCCCTGCCCTAACATCGACCACTCCATCCACCAACCAAAAGGAGCAACCGATCCACTACATGTGCTACATGAATAAGTACTGCAGCACGTAAATCAGCTAAACGGCGAGTTGATTCATAGTTCATACTCGTGCATGCGCCGTACGGTTGCGCGGGATCGGGTGGCGACTGGTATAAACCCCGCAGTGTGCCGCAGGACATACTAAAACCGGTGTTATATATATATATATATTCTATCCCATGTATTATTGTCTTCGCACTTCCGGATTTCTCCCTCCCTAGGCGTAACTCAGATCTGGGGTCACAAAGTAGGATCCTCTCCCTCCTTCCCCCTTACCGTTTTTGTCTTTATTTTTATCGCGCAGAGGGTCCAGCCTTCCCAACGCTCGGCGATATTCATCGAATTTTGCTAACTCACGCTCTTGCGCTTTCCGCTGGTCAATATATTGTTTGCTAGAAACAATCCCTACGAACATGCACTCGGCGGGGCTCGAACTCGCCATGTTAACGCTAACAGGCTTCGTGGTTACCTGCTAGCCCCCCGGGCGACGGTATGTAGGTACTCGTAGCACTGGGATCCTCATTTGTATATATGTTTTTGGTTCGTTGTATTCCCGGCGTTCTAGTTTTTTTTCTGAGTTTGATGTTGAATTTCGTGTATGAGCGTCCACCTCCCTCAAGACTTAACTTTGTTCGATTCTGACTGAAGCTTTGCAATTGCATTATCTTCATATTTCCTACTTTTTTCCTGCTTTTTGAGAAAGAAAAAATTATATTGAGTGCTGTTGTGGGGAAAACAAAACTCATGGAATATTTTCATAGATTATATATTTCTTGAAGTTTTTGTGGATAATTTTGGATAATACGTTGCATTTTGTGGGGAAATGCTGTTGTCTTGAACTACAGCGCAGGACACCTAATAAAAAACAGTGAATCTGGTCCATGCTGGGTTTCTTATTGGAGAGAGGGTGTTTTCTACACTAATTTGAAGATAACCATTCCCGAATTTCTTATTTTCCCCTGAATCTCAGCCTGGCTTTCTTGTTAGCCTGATTCTTATTAGGTGTCCTGTACTTGTACTGCTGCTGTTGTAGCCGTTCGTATGCTTTCGGACGTATGATATACGGGGCATCATTTGCGTCGTGGGCGGCTAACATGCCCGCTACGCTCGCGCGATAAGAAGACGAGAAAAACAAAAAAAGCAAGAAGGTGGAACATGAGGAGATGCACAACTGGCGACTTGAAAATGGCAAGAGCGCCCTGTGCATGATGATGGTGAAAGTTGCTGTATTTCACCTCCATACACAGGACGCCCTCGACACAACGATGTAGTTCAAAGTTGCTGTTGGTTTTGGTGAGGGAAACACGAACACGTTTAGGGGGCAAGCTGCTAGTTGGAGAGCGAACACATATATGTGAGCACAGGGCGATGTCATCGTGAAAATCGTCAGGAGTTACTGTAAGTGTAACTACGAACGTCCAGGCCCACATAAAGGCATGCGTCTCGAGAAACAAAACGCCGGCGGATGGTGAACGATGGAAACGAAAAAAAAAAAAAAAATCATAGTACAGTGAACAACACCACCAGTCGAACACGATTTTGTCAACCGGTCCACACTACTACGGCTACGTACGATATAAATGTCACGAATTTAAACCTACGTAGGTCCTTTAAAATAGATGCTTGCTAAAAAAACTGTACTAACTCACTAGAAAAAACTGTAATGCGTTCACACCGGTAACATGCTGTGGGTCATGCCACAATGCGAGTATGGCCCAAAAAAACGACACGCCTTACACGAAAGGGCAACACCTAGTAGGGAAACCTACGCTATACGTCTCGTGAAAACAACGGGAAGAAATAATGTGGATATCGCGTGTAGAAGGTATATAGAGACGTGGACGAGCACCATAAAGGAAAAACCGACTCAAGCGCGTATTACTACTTTCATGCTCAAACCTTCTCCCGACCAACGCATAGTGTGATTTGCAGCTGGAGGGCTATAGAATGGCTGAGATATATTTGTACAGGTGAAAAGGCTTGTGGCCCTAAGCATATTCTCGAGTACTGAAGTTTCCTTGGTAGATCAGATAGGAAATACCTGTAGCACCGAGGCTTTGTAAGCCCATAGGAATGTTCCGAGAGTCAGAAAATTCCTAAATACGAGAGAACTCGAGGGCTTAGCGCTTAGAGAAAACACCCGAAAGATATGACCCCTTGGGTATGATTTGGGGTTACTCCTTGGACAGAATGGACGATCACTCGGGAATATCTAAACATCATAGGAAAGTTCCCGAGTGTAGCTATGCAAATAACGGGCTGTTAGAAGGGGCACCATATTTTCATGTCGTAATCACCCCACTAGCGGTCGATAAACGAAGGCAAGAGAGTCTGCTTTCACGCAAACTCTCACCCCTTCCCCTCCCCTCTCCCCCCTACTCCCCTGTCTTCTTACCTCCTCTTGTTCTTCCTATCTTCTGGCCTCCCAGTTTGTAGCCTTTAGGTCTCCATCGTCAGAGGTTTAATCATGTAAAACAAAAGGTCTCCTATATTAGAGAGAAGCTTGCTTCCAAGCCAACAACGGCAACCCCTGCAATACCTTCCATCCTACATCTCGGGCATACTACAATAGCTCGTTCGTTATAGCCTCTGGGAGGTGTTCGGGCTTTTCGATCTGAATAGGAGGACTGGCATTGCTGTGTTTGAATCATCAAATCAAAACGTGCTCATCAGCAGCAAGAAGTTTAATTATTTCGGGGCTCCCGTTTGTATCTACTCTCTACTGTGACCGCGTAGGGTGCTACGGGCGGTCGGCTACAAGCCGAGCTAGGTTACCTTATTAACAAGTGCTCGGCATATTATTGGTATTCCATTTGCCATCTGACAATAGGCAGCTTGTATTTCAGTCATACAACTCATATACACCTATCACAGCAATAATCAATAATCCCTGAATACCAGACCAATTTATACAACTCATATTAATGCCGTCCCCCAAATGAATGAATAGCTTTACCGACTCCTCATCAACGTTTCTCCAATCAAAGCTGAAAGGGAAATATTTGTCTTTAATCGGATGTTTAAACAGTATCTGGAGACGGCCAGAGACACTTCCATTTGCGAAAATCGTCGTTGGATATCACAGGTACGGGCAATCCTTTTTTAGGACGAGTGAGACACTTGGCGTGGTGTGAACAGCGTCGGATCGATCCGGCTCCTGTGTGCAAAACTGTCACCCATGACCTACGCTCTCTATATAACTGCTCACAGGGGGGTAGGTCTGAGCATTAAAACTGGATAAGGAAGTCGGATTCAATAGGCAGTCATGAAATGTCGAAGTTATACCAGAAGTCGTGTTGCAAACGAAAAATGAAACGGATTTGTTTTATGTGAAGGCTGCACTGCTCTTCAACTTTATTACCTGGAGCACACTACGTAAGTGGGGCATCAGGGGCTATCCTGTTCTGCCTGCTGGTGGTGGAGGTTTTACTGCTGCTGTTGCTGCTGCTGTTGCTGTTGCTGCTCCTGCTGCTGCTGCTGCTGCTGCTGCTGCTCTGCTGCTGTATTTAATGTCTATAACTGAGGGCGATTGTCCTGTACGTTTTTCTGTTTACCGTGTTCATACTCTGTTGTACCCGTAGAGACGTTTAGGCGTGTCAAATGTTGGGACACTACCGTGGCAGCAAAAAGAGCGTCTTGTAATTACTAGGTTCAAAATAAAATTTGTTTTAATTATCTGTTTAGGCATTATTTTTCAGTGAACTGTTTATGTCTATAGGCTACTGCGGTAATGGTCACACACTGCCGCTGTTTCTGTTACTCGCGAAATTTTCCGCAGGTTGCTTTACGTTCTGCTACACACTGCCGCTGTTGTGTTACTAGCTGTATGGCAGCTATTCTTACCATATATACATGTTATACGTGTCTGCCCCATTGGCGAACGGTTCGATTGCCTTTGGATTTCGTTTCTCCAGCACTGCTGCTTTGCTGCTGCTACTGCGGTGTGACCGCCAGTTCTTTCTACGCAGCTTGTGTTTAATGTGTACCCACCTACCTGGTATCATACTATCAGGTTCTACAAACGTGCCAGCGCCACAATTAATGTGAACCTTTCATTAAGTGGCTCGAACCGAATTACACATGAAGCTAGAGGTACGGTGACCATTCAGTTGTATATGTACATTATTTCTTGCGTCATCATACTGAGGATAAGCTGATTGCTTTACGCTGGGAATCGCTGCCTTTGCTTTGATCCGACTTCGTAAAGGCGACGACTCCGAAGATAATAAGTAATGTCTACGGTGATGTTTACAATACATTACGTATTATCTTATCGGTGTTGGCCTCTTGCCTTGGCGGGATCAGGAGGCATAGCATTGAAACAAATGTTAAGAAGAGATCAACCTGTCGGTTAGTTCAAGCGCTGACGGAGTGCGTCGCTTCGTGGTTTAGAGCAATCCCACGGTAGGGGGTACAACTGTTTAGCTCAATAGTTTTGACCGGTTGTGCTCCTTACGTGAGTAAACAGCGGATACTCTTATTTTTTTTTACTGGTTCGTTTGATTTTGGACTACCGAATTGGAAGGTTTGGTCGGGTTGCGCGAACGAATGTCTCCGGAGCCAAGTTTCGGGTGAGATACTCAGCTCCTCATGTGAGGAGCTCAGAAAATTATGCTGCGCCCCTACCGTGGGATGGCTCTTTACCCTTTGCACATAATCAAAATAGGCCAGGGTTCAAATATCACCGAAACCGAATTTTGTCTTTTTCTGAGGTGCATGTCCACTCAATACAACAGCCAGGCCTTACAAAGCAAACACACCATAAACCATCGGTCAACTTTCTAACCAATTCCTAGCTATAAGTAATGACAGCTCGCAAGATAGGCACGGGCCGTAAATTGGCGTAAATGTACGTAGTGTGAACATTGAAATTTCCTTTTATATTGTGGGGGTGGTCGAAGTTGACTTGGTTTCAATGTGGGGGATCGAAACTGACCTGATTGCAGCGTCTGGCTCGGAATGTATATGGTCTTTGTGTGGTGGTCGAAATCTACTTGGTTTTTGGGCCTGGATTAATGTTAACTTTGTTTTTGTGTGCCGGCGGCAATTGAACGACCAATGTCATGCACGTGCTATCGTAATTACAGATCGCGGAACCAGAAATCGCAGTTCTGTCGTTTGTAGAGCAAATCGCGAATAGCCCCGCTTCCTGACGCCCTCCGTGGGCGGCTTATTCTCCAACATGGCTGTTGGGATGATATCTACAATTGTGACACGCCATCTCTCCTTCGCTTGCCGGTCGGGTATCATACCCGCCAAATTAACACCGAGTCTATTTCCTTCAAAGCCAGCATCCCATCGGACAGTGTCAATGCTTTACTTCCCATCGAACATTTTTTGGATTGACGAAGCTATCTCAAGAAGGATTCCAAGACATATGGTGGCCATATTTAAATGAAATGGTCAGTCTCAAGATCGTTCGTTATACACACAATTTCGATTTGGAGAGGCTCTGGTACCACTCGCAGCGTAACACTTGGCTGCCTCAAATGGCGGGAGTGGTTTCGGAGGAACATTACCCACCCATAACCTATATTTATCTACCTTTCGTTGAGTAGAGATGCACGCGGTCGTCGAATATTGAAAGCTTGATTTTTCCGTTGGCATTCGTCTTGATCATCGACTGCCCCCGAGAATTTTTAATGAGCATTCCCTTGTACTAACAATTAATCATGCACTCCGTTTGGTCACCCCTTCGTCTACAGTCTGAAAAGTTTCACATGCCCCCATTGTCCCACATCACCCCTCTTTACCCTGCTCGACGGTTTCATCCACCGATCCATCGATCGCAAGGGCAAACGACCGACCCGTTCAAGCCTTCCAACATCCAAGCCTTTGTTGAGGACCAGTTCCTCAACTTCTTCACTGATTGCGGCGCATTTGTTGACAGCTTCACCTCGGTGAGGGAAGGAGAAAGTGTTGACTTCGATTGATTGATCGAGGGTATGAGTCTGCATGTTCTCTCAATCTATCTGGGTAACCTATGGTGCTCTGCGATGTGGGTCGATTTTGCGTATTGCTATTGTCATCTCCACTGGGCTCGCTCCGTTCAGCGAGTCAACCTACAGCAAAGTATTTCCTAGGTGGAGCCTGTCTTCCTATGAAGTAGTTTAAGCTTATGGTTGCGCTGTTCATCCAAGGGACATATTGTGGCATTTTGCGTAATCCCGGCACCGGCACAGGTTTATAAGCTACCAGTATTTGTTCTGGGGTACATTTTGTTCACCAGCGTGCCGTATCCAACCCACGCAGGCAGACATAAAGGCGCAGAACAGGCAAAGGGTGACGATTTTGTCGGCGAGTCGGGTGCCAATTTTTCTATTGCGCGATCGGGTGCGTAGTCATGACAGCAAGGCGATAAGGTAATCGCTGTGGTACTCTACACGTTGCTCTCCCTGTTGCGTACATTTAAGAGCACCGTTTAGAGAGTTCGTGGAGACAGGCGATTATGATTAAAGGCTTCTTTGGAGCTTCTTTGCTATATCAACCACAGTTGAAACATTTAATTTGTGCGGGAAACCGTGTCCGGGCAGCTGTTGTTGTTGCTCATACGTAGTCATCACCTCGCCACCACTCTTCGCTTGCCTTTCCTTGCTTCACCTTGCCTTGATTTGCTTCGCGTTGGCTGCCTGCTCCCAACGTGTACGGTATTTTTGTATGTTTGCCCTCGAATAGTGAGACGTACCCCGTACAGACATACTCGCTTCAAAACAAAAAGACCTCTTGTAATTTATCGTTCCTCACCGTTTCATCGCCTGGCCGGATACCCCCCCCCGCCTTTATCCCCATCCCCCACTGACATGTAACACGCCATGCGCCACCCAACGCTACCCTCGCAAACCAAAACAAACCTAAACAGAGGTTCGACTTCAACGACATCATCCGCATCTCTGACTCCAAGGACGACCTCCTCGAGCTGTGCCTCGAGACCGAAGGAGCCGTGAACGAGATCCATTCCGGCCTCTCCATAAAGCCCGGAACCTTCCCCTTCCCTACCTACGACTACGTCGCGATCACCGGCCTGCAGTCGGTTTGCCTGGACCTCAACGACGGCAACGGCCTCCAGCCGCTTTGCTTCGACTTTGTCATCACCGAGATGCTCAAGGCCCGGAACAAGGCGCCCTTCGGACTCAAGTCGGAGAACTGGACGGGGTACTACACCATGGTGCCCGAGCCGTGCCCGGGCTTCGAGCTCCTGGATTGCTCGGGTGGAGCACCCTAGATTTTAGATTTCGATGAAAAATTACAAGAACTACGGGAGGACTGGCGCTACGATAGGGGCGATGCCCACATGTTCACTACCCGGTTTTGGCCACTCGGACGAGTAGCTCCGAATCTAACTGAACATTGGACGCAAACATAGTTTGTCCGCGCTACGTAACAAAATGTCCAATGTCGGTGCATATAAAACATTAAACAACAAAAACAGTTATGTGCGTACAACGCCGTGGAGCAGTCTCTCGGCCGAGTGGCTCTGTGCTGGTGAAAAAAGAGTACCAGTCTGAACACCAAGATGGATAAGACGCTTCGAGTCTCTTGATGGATTACTCTGTGTGATGGCGCACGTTTGTTTTTGTTCACCTGATTTTGCGTAAAATAGGTTGCTAGGCGCAACATGGAGGTGGTCGTCTGCTGTTGTGTTGTGTGGTTGGTGGCTGGCGAGCGATCCCTGGCACGCACTGACGAGGGCAGATAATACGACTACGGCAGGCCTATGACATAAGAAGTATATATATGCCACAAGAGAGAGCAAATAAAAGAAAGAAGGTGATCGGAGTACTGCTGTTGTGGCTATCTTTGATGTAGAGAGTTTACAAGAATGCTCTCCGCGGTCCGACTAGTATTTGACTGCTGGCTACATATCGGATGGTATTACGTACTGTATCACACTTTCGTTGGCAAGAAGAGTTTTGATAGGTTGCGGATGCGTTGGGTACCCTGCAATAACTCAACTAAAATCTTGGAGTAAACCAAAAGAGCTGCGGGACGAACAATCCCGTGTGTCCCAGATATACAATGAAACACTTCGCATCACACACACACATGATATTCCGACGAGTTTGGAATAGGGAGAGTCGTTACCCTCAAACCGGGTCGGCCTGCATGAGCTAGCTGCCGATTTCGTACACCACGAGTTTGTCGTGCCGATCGAAGGCACCACTGTAATATCTTGTTTAACCGACCGGCCCATACATTTCTTTATAGAGGGTTAGCAGGGGAGTGGACATTACAGAAGATTGAGGAGGAGGGCACTCCGCTCTACCGTCGGCTGGTTCCACAACACGTGATAGGGAGAGTCCATAACGCGATCCGTTAGCAAGTATCTGAAATAAAGTATTAGGGGTTGAAAGTTAGGGTACGATCGTGTTCAGCCATCGAACATCCCTGGGAAAATTATAGATAGGTGCAACAGCGGCGCAGCCTCGCTTTTTCGCAGTATTATGGTATTTCTTGAATCCGGTTCAGGATCTGGGTGGGCTTAGGGTTATGTTTAGGGATATTTTTGGATCTACGCCCGTACCTTGATGCCACTCGGGTGTGCTTCCTGATGAGAAAATCAATGTAATACGTGAACAGCCCACCCGTGTAAAAACCCCTGCTAACGGCCTGTATTAGGAAATTGATGGGTAATGCTGATGCTTCGGTGGAACGGCACGACGTATGTCCCGATGCATGCGCGATGGCATACTGTGATGCAAGATTATGTCCTCGATGGGTGTCGTCAAATAGTTATGTAGCCGCGAAGTAGACGATTGAACAGAGCGATTGGCGCGTAGACCAATCGGTGTTCTGTAGTGGACAACCCTGAAAAGGGGATAAAGGAAACCAAGAGACGCTGTGTTGGCTGTTTTAAGCCTGCGCTGACGATGCTTCGGAAATAAGGAGCTCAGAAATTCACGATAGTAGGACACGTGTTCGATCCGTTGCGCCTGCCCGAAGAAGGTAGGGTACTCCGAAGACACGCGCTGCTATCCTCTCAAACTTCAGCTGCATGCTTCTGGAATAATCAACTCAGGCATACAGTATACCGTGAAATGTGTTGCATATATATATATTTCCGGCAATCGTCGTGTGGTCAGTTTACCCTTCCTGATCAAGTAGGAGCAGTCACAGGCTAATCCTAAACGACGCGCTGCCGTCATCTCGAGCTGTTGCAGCAACACTGCGTTTCGTCGGGATAGGCACGCACATAGGCCACACAAATACACCACATACTTAAAAATCGTGTACCATGAACATAGTCCGACTATAGATAGTACAATACACAAAGCTCGCGTGTGCAGCCGCAAATAATTAGACAGGACACGTCAACTATATATGATACAAGGTTCCCCTCCGTGACGTGCCTAGCGGAGTGGCGCAAGAACAAACATGAAAACCTAACAGCATACATACTTGGCACATATAAATTGACTTGGTTTTCGTGAGCGGGCCGAAGATGACTTGTTTTTTGTGTGCGCGCTCAAAATTGACTTGGTTTTTTTGTGCGCGGGCAGGAAATGATGAAATTGTCGGAATGCACTTGCTTTCAGTGTGGGGGGTCGAAATTGGCTTGATTTTCCGTGTAGGGATCGAAATTGACTTGACTTTAGTGTTGAATTCCAAACGACTTAGCTTTAGTATTCTTTCGTTTGCCCTCCGACAATATGCACCATGAGAACATTGATCACTCACAGGCATCCCCTGAAAGAAGAAAATCAATGAATGAAGTCTCGCTCCTTTCGGTATCTACTCCCTTCGTATTCCTTATCAGGTATTAGGGCCCATATTAACGAGTATAAAATAAATTCAATTTGAAAAAAAATAAAATTCAAATTCGCTTTTCATTGGTCAACACACGCACCAGCATCAAAGATTAAGATCTTGGGGTATAATATTGGGTGGTGGTGCGGGTTCTGACCAATGAAAAGCGGATTTGATTTTCTTTTTGCCAACTTGATTTTTTTGTTCTTCGTTAAAACGGGCCCTTATATGTACATACTTGATATTGCTGTTTTATTTAGTGTCTGGATCGAAAATGACTTGGTTTTAGTGTCGGGATTGAAATTGACTTGACTTTAGTGTGTGGATCGCAATTGACTTGGATTTCGTGTGGGTAGCCGAATTTGACATGATTTTTGTGTCGGGGCATCGAAGTTGACTTCGTTTTTGTGTGGGTAGTCGAATTTGACGTGGTTTTGTGTCGGGGCATTAAAATTGACTTGGTTTTAGAGTGGGGATCGAACATGACTCGATTTCAGTATTAGGGTCGAAATTTACTGTTTGGTATTTGTGGCGGGGCGGTTTAGTGACGCGGGGTCGAAATTAACTTGATATTTGTGTGGGGGTCGAAATCTGCTTTGTTTTTGGTGATAAACCTATGATACGCCTACGAACAAAATTAGGGAGAGAAAACAAAAACGTAAATAATTCTTCGTTACAAAAAAGAAAAAAAAGAGAAACACACACAAACACAACTACCGGTACACAATGAATCAGTTGCGCCCCTGCGACTCGAGTTGCTCGCGGCCAACGAGTACTCGTCAAATTTCCGTGAAATCTCTATCCGAGTACACGCGAGTATTTCCGATCCTTTAAGTTAAGCTTTTAGTCAGGCGTGTATACTCCTAACGCCGGTTTAGTGTGAACCATTCTATGTAAAAATGCCCTATCCTACGTACAACTAAATGTAGGTTGGGTTTTGGCAGTACATACTAAACGCAATACAAATACAGAGGGCCATAAATTCTCGCGAGTATGGACGTGCTATACTCGTACCCGTGACGTGTAACGACAAAGAGTTACAGGGTATTAATATTTAATAGTTGTACTCGCGAGAATATATACCCGGGCATTTGCCCGAAGGAACACGTACAACTCTATACCTGGTACTGTACCGAGTCAATCACAAGCATTTGAACAGACGTACTCTGTACCTGCAAGGAAAAAAAGAAATAATGCATCTCCGGGATTTGAACTCAGGTTCTATACGTATTCAAGTCGGGAAATCAGACACCACATGCTACGTGATTATTTGCTAGAAATATTGTTCTCGTTTTTGGAGCCAGATCGCCGGAACACTGGTATCATCGCATGCGTCGGGATGCAGCATGCAGAGCACACGCATGACACATGGAGGCCATCAACAGCAGCAGCAAGCAGGAGAGTGGTGGTGGTAGTGGTGTGGTTTGGTGACGGATTGCTGGCTGCTATGAAAGCAACTAATCGTAGCAACAACAGAGCACATCATCGATCTGTCTCCGAGGCGCACAATGTTGTACAACTTTGTCCGGAAAAGTAACGACAGTTTATATATAGTTTTAATGAACAAAAGGTTATTACATTTCGGGACAGCGGAGAGATTCGTACATGAGCATTGATCTGCAGGTATGATATCATACCATGACTCGGAAAATTCGCAGGCTTCGACAAAAGCAACTCGTGACGGTACAGCGCGGATCTGAGGTACGCGCATGCATGGTGTAATACCTGCTGCTGCTGCTGCTGCTGCTGCTACTTCTGGGTGGCAGGGTTGTAACATTGAGGTTGTACTGTTTGTAACACGCTCTCTGCGGTGCTGCTGCTGTTCGTGTGTGCTTCACGTGCTCCCGGCAAGAAACACACAAAAAACGCACGACTGAACAAAAACAGGGCCTCAGAGAAAAACGTGAAACAAAGCAATATTATTTACTGGCACGTACGTACAAAACACGGGGCGCACAATGTTGTACAACTTTGTCCAGAAAAGTAACGACAGTTTATATATAGTTTTAATGAACAAAAGGTTATTACATTTCGGGACAGCGGAGAGATTTGTACATGAGCATTGATCTGCAGGTATGATATCATACCATGGCTCAGAAAATTGGCAGGTGTCGACAAAAGCAACTCGTGACAGTACAGCGCGGACCTAAGGTACGCGCATGCATGGTGTAATACCTGCTGCTGCTGCTGCTACTTCTGGGTGGCAGGGTTGTAACATTGAGGTTGTACTGTTTGTAACCCGCTCTCTGTGGTGCTGCTGCTGTTCGTGTGTGGTCCACGTACTCCCGGCAAGAAACAAACAAAAAACGCACGACTGAACAAAAACAGGGCCTCAGAGAAAAACGTGAAACAAAGCAATATTATTTACTGGCACGTACGTACAAAACACAGCCTCATGCAGAAAACCCGGGAAATCGGCTTATCCACTCCCGCGGGAAAAAAAAACTTCGAGCGCCCGCCACGCGAGCCACAGAGCTCGGATCGAGCCCAAACCTCGACCAATGTGTCCGGCCGGGCTTGCTGTTTCGGGGTACTTAGCGTTTTGCCGAAAAGTGCTCGTACGCAGAGAAAAGTTGCGAAAAGTGCGAAAATTTCACAAACATAACTATTCATATTTCAACAAAATTCAATACACGAATAAACTAATAAATATTATTTTAAAAAAACGTCGCCACAAACCTAACCAGTGTTTCCAGTTCTTCCAATTGTACTGGCACGACCGGCCTTGCACTTCCTATGCCCCATATATGTCACGACCCGATATCATACTTGAGAATTTTGGGGATATTCAAAATTAATCCCCAATTTCGTATTTGTATAAAAACATAACCCCAGTGACGTAGACTCGACTACCATCGATTTACAGTGCGGAATCTTACAATACATTTGACTCCCCTCGTACTCCGTGACATTTGAGTCGATAAGACACTAAACGTGTGGCACACCATCTTTCCCCTCCCGTACGTCCCCATGTTTTACATATTTCTGTTGGTTATTTTTTTTGGTTTCGGTTAGTTTTCAGAATTTTGGTTTCCTTCTTTGAGTTNGCATTACACCATGCATGCGCGTACCTCAGATCCGCTCTGTACCGTCACGAGTTGCTTTATGTCGAAGCCTGCGAATTTTCCGAGTCATGGTATGATATCATACCTTCAGATCAATGCTCATGTAAGAATCTCTCCGCTATCCCGAAATGTAATAACATTTTGTTCATTAAAACTATATATAAACTGTCGTTACTTTTCCGGACAAAGTTGTACAACATTGTGCGCCTCGGAGACAGATCGATGATGATGTGCTCTGTTGTTGCTACGATTAGTTGCTTTCATAGCAGCCAGCAATCCGTCACCAAACCACACCACCACCACCACTCTCCTGCTTGCTGCTGCTGTTGATGGCCTCCATGTGTCACGCGTGTGCTCTGCATGTTGCATCCCAACGCATGCGATGATACCAGTGTTCTGGCGATCTGGCTCCAAAACCGAGAACAATATTTCTAGCAAATAATCACGTAGCATGTGGCGTCCGATTTCCCGACTTGAATACGTATAGAACCTGAGTTCAAATTCCGGAGATGCGTTTTTTCTTTTTTTTTGCATGCAGGTACAAAGTACGTCTGTTCAAATGCTTGTGATTTACTCGGTACAGTACCAGGTATAGAGTTGTAGGAAATTATTTTCTTGGTAGTATAGTCAAATGGTCACCATGCCCGTTTGTGGATGTAAAGGCTTGAGTTCGATTCTCACCGCGCTGCTTTTTTTGTTTTTATTTTTTCAACTTTTCTTTGTATTACAAGTACGTTATATCAGCCCCTCCCTTCTTCGGAGCATCCTTTTCTACGTCTTCTGCAAATATGATCGCACCACTACTGCACGGGCACTGTGTCCCATGTGTCACGTGTGCGTGCGTGTACGGTGTGTGCCGTGTGTCACGCGTGTGTATGCAGCGTGTCACGCTTGGAGTATTATTAAACCTTTTCTTGTTGGGAGTCCTCGGTTTTGTGCGGGATAGACCTTCCTTACCTTGAGCGCCACAACAATTAAATATTGACAAACACAGAACAGATTGTCCGAGTATACTCTACTTGGAGTATCGAGTATTTTTCCTTCTCCGAGTACTGAGAGTATTAAAGTACTGGTGCCTAAATACTCGGAGTACTTGGAGTATGAGCAGTACTGAAGGCTCAAATACTCCGAGTACTGGGAGTATAAGCAGTACTTATACTCGAGTACAAGCAGTACTCGGAGTAAACACATCTAAATTACTCGGAGTACTCCGAGTATCGAGAGTATTGGACACCGAAATACTGCGAGTACACAAAGTACCTGAAGTATTTTTTTCTCGGAAATACTCTAATTATACTCCGAGGTAATGGGAGCATCTGTGATTTTTTAAATGCTACAAACGCCAGTCACAACATACATGTTCCCAGGACCTGGGAGGAATGACGGCCGAGTCTTTAAAATGATGCAAAGATGCTCCTGACTTACTTCACACTCCGAGTATACTCCGAGTATCGAGTACATTTCGTACTCCGAGTACTTAAGAGTATCAGAGTATTAGCGGCCTGAATACTCGGAGTACTTGGAGTATGAGCAGTACTGAAGCCCCAAATACTCGGAGTACAAGGAGTACCCGCAGTATCGGACCCCGAAATACTCCGAGTAAAGCAGTATCGAGAGTGTTCATACCCGAAATACTCCGAGTACGAGCAGTATCCGGAGTATCGAACCCCGAAATACTCCGAGTACACGAAGTACCTGAAGTAATGTATCTCCAATACTCGGGACTTTACTCCAAGGTACTCGGACAACCTGTTCAAACATGATAACATGTTTGGCGGGATCTCTAAGAACGATTGAGTCAATAGTAACGGTTCCACCATATTTCGAGTATATTGTATCCCCAAAAATGCAGGTGCAAATGAGTCTAAAAAGGTCTACTCACATTTATCTATGTACAGTAATACGCAGATACTCAAAAACGGCGTATTTATGTACTATACATACATTATGATATGCGTAGTAGGTTTTCGATTCGTCCTTGCGCCACTCCCCTAGGCATGTCCCGGAGGGGAACCTTGTAGATAGTACAATACACAAAGCTCGCGTGTGCAGCCGCAAATCATTAGACAGGACACGTCAACTGTATATGATATAGACCACAGGCACGCACATAGGCCACACAAATACACCACATACTTAAAAATCGTGTACCATGAACATAGTCCGACTATAGATAGTACAATACACAAAGCTCGCGTGTGCAGCCGCAAATCATTAGACAGGACACGTCAACTGTATATGATATAGACCACCCGCCCAGAGAATATTTCGTAGTAGTTGATATGTCGTATATCCTTCGCGACCGCCTCAACCATACCGATTCTGGGAACGTCGATTGCACACGCATGTGTTGCGCGTATTTGACGAGACGTGAAACATGAGTATGCCATAAAACGGGAGGAGGTAGCGCGAATCGTGGTTAACTCTGATCAATTCATCCAAAAAAATACTATGTATGAAATTGCCAATACATCTGTATTAAAACATACATACGATGGATATGTCGCTTCCGTGCTATTGAACAATAGCCTGTTGAGCACTGCTGCACGAACCATAGGGGGCTGCTTTATGGCCGGGCTGGCTTGAATGAAGGACTCTCGCTGGGACTTATGCTAATATCATTGGTGGCACTCGCCCGCCTCCACGTTTGCAAGCATGTACTTTAATGGTGCTTCCCCTAGTACAAAAAAAAACGCGCAACAGTGATTACACATACGTCTCAACACGAAATGTCATGTATTTCGGCCGCCAAAGGCAGCAGATGTATAGTACCATTGCCGGGGAATATAACGAAATATACCAGAGTCCGCCAGTTCGTCCTATCAATCATAGTAGCAAGCGCTAGATAAACCAATCCTCTGGTACCTGATGCGAATGAATATATCGACTTAACCTTACGTGCCAGCCATTAGCCTAGGTGGCTAGGAATACAGAGTATTTATAGGCATATATGAGTTTTTCGGCAGCGGCAGAAACACAGGGTACGAACAGAGTACACACGAACACTAAGGTCGAGCTCCTTAAATACCGATCGGGTGGACAGCTACATCAATCGTCTCGCTCCTGTCATCCCTCCCGCCCCCCTCGCCTGCAGAATACTCTATGTATATATCTGATTGTGTATACTCTATGGCCAAAGAAACTTTGACCATTGAACAGCGAAAGATGATGAATAGAGTCTTCAGACTACAGGAGGAAAACAGATTCCGTCAAAACAACAGCAACGCTACGCAGTTAATCCAATCCTCCGGTATCTGACAGATCTGATTATGTCGACATCTGTAACGATCGCTCAAGTCCTTAGCAAAGCCTATGTGCCAGCCCACGGCCGCGACGGGTACGGTTGGAGAGTGCATAAGCAAATAACGTGGTTCCGACAGCCACAGAAACACACAAAGTACGAACTAGTACACGCCAATATAAAGATTATGCTATTTTGATATCGATCCCAAGCAAAGCCAGACATATCGTCTCGCAAACCGACCCCCCCCCCCCTCCCTCACTCTCCTCCGGAAGACGCTATGTATATCCTACGTATGTGTACAACCAATGGGAATATCGACCAAACAATGGAGGGGACGATGTGCATGTAGAGACAGAAAGGAACGGCGATTCCGCCATAAACGTCGGCAGCGTCAGTCATTTGCGAGTGCGATATCTCGGATCATGCTGGAAACCTGAGAAACATCGAGCAACCTCTCTGCCGCAACATGACCACATGTTTCATGCCAATGGGGCAGATGCTCGTGAGCCTAGTCCCAGAGACAGACGAAGTCAGTGTCGTCTTCCGATGTCTTCTGGTACCAGTTGTCACAGTTCCTTTCGTCCTGCGAATTTAAGGAAGCAAGGAAGAAAGACCGGAAGGCAGGAAGGAAAGAACAGGAAAACAAGTATTATCTCGTCCGTTAAATTCTATGTTTATAAATTAACTTCAAGCATATACATATATGTCAGGGTCGTGACTTTCTGTCATCAAGCATAACGACCTCAACACAGGCTGAATGGGGCAGGAAATGTAAATATAGGGTCGGGTGGAAAGTTGGAGCGTGGTTTGTTACGGGTAGCATTTTGTCCGGGCAAATAATTTGTTTCTGCTGCCGGTGTTTCTTAACCAGGGCTTTCTAACCCAATAATGCCGTTGGCACACCAAGTATTTTTCGTTTAAAATTGTTTCCTCGACATCAGTTATTAAGTGAAGACTAAAGTTCTTCCAGCGAGGAGATCCGTATTATTAACGTTAGACGCACGCCTTCCGGGCAATGTCCAAATACGAAGAGATCCGATAGGGAACGAGAGTCTATTCGGGAGGATAAGTAGGAGTGTGTGTGTTTGGAAGGCCGTCTATATGTACGGGAATAAACAGATGCGCGTCAAACTCTAGAGGACGGATTTCTGTGCAGGGCCATATAATCTGCCCGATAACTGGAATTATACACTTTGCACTCGGCCAGAACTATAATGTTGACGATACATTGTATTCCGTGCTCAGATTTCGGGACGGAAAACCAACGTTTTAGTTGTAGAGCAGTACGCTATCCTAGCCCCTGTTAAGGTACAGAACTAATATAGACCCTTCAACAGGCTCCGAGCGAAGGAGCAAACACAACCGCAAGTGTTGCTCATGCTTCAAACGTTTTAAATGTATCTATACGATTTTTTTTTCCATGGGCGAATCAATCGTACGATCGCACTCACCCCCGTTGTATAAGCAACATGGTTGGAAAATTCGGCAGAAGGGGATGGTTGTGATATGCTCCCTGATTTTCTCTTCAAAACGTGGCCTACAGTTTCTCTTCAGCGCAAGGCGAGACAAAGGAGATAGGAATTGCACTCACATCCGTGACCGAGTTTGCCGAGAAGACGGCGTCTGCGTTCAGTTCGAACGTGGCGTAGGCCGGGCTCGCGATTGCCCCTCCGTCTCCCCCAGCCACGTTGTTCGTGAAGACCGCTGACTTTTCAATGCTGCCGTGGTTCGAGTTTGGTCATTCGCGTAAAACGAAATCATGCAATAAATAGTGTGCACGGCATCAGCCGAAACCAGGAAGGATTGTGCGTGTGACAGAGCTGTCGCAGCAGGACCATACACATGCTCTTCCTTTATGTTCGTGGTGTGGATACATGTTTTACGTACAAGACATACTTCTGTGTACCAGTACTACGGCGATAATGTGACCATGTACGCTTACATGACAGTGTCGGTGTTTGTGATTGCGCCGCCATCGCCCCCGGCGAAGCCGTCCTCAAAGCTTGCGCCTCCTTTAAACAAGATAATTCCCGAATTGCTGACCTGACGATAGTCAGGAGACAAAAACCGCAAGTAGGAAACCGATCGCACGGAAGAGCATAACGGGGTATTCGTTGCTGTAAGGATTGAACGAAATCAATGAAAGCCTATGGCACTTAGAAACCCCTCATGTCAAGTAAGGAGACAACGAGATGTCACGTGATACGACCCGCACTACAACGGGGTTAAGCTGGGGTCAAGGGGTTGATCGGACGTAAACTTGAGCAACCAGTCCGTTCATCCCGCGTGTTAGGATACAGATAGCACTTGTCGGTGGTAATAGTTCATTAACCCTATCTCTGCGGGATTTCACTTTGTTCGTGTTGTAGCGTCGTTGGGAGTTGTAATGGGGTTGGTTTTTATTTTGTTCTGTATTTTCCCTCTAACCTCAGTCTCAGGGTGACCTAGTGTCAGCGTAAAGCTCCTGAAGTGATTAGTCTCAGAACCAAAACCATGTGCGCCTACTTCACCACAAGTCGTGAACACCTGAACAAACTTATGCGGTCCATCAACCACCGAGGATAGGTAACCAGAGGTTAGTGTCTGTTCTTCCATTCCTATGTTGATTGATGTCACACTAGAGTGTTTACAATGACACCAACTTGTGAGGTTGTAAAACACGTATGGAAACGATAGTTAAGAGGGGCTAATTTCCTTAACAGGTTCATCGGAAGGCGCTAGCAAACCCCACAGAGCTATCGGACCGACGAACGCTATAACCAGTAATTGGTATTGTGCCCTTTATGTACAGCATATGCTTTTCGTGGGGAAGGCGGGCTGACAAAGGTTTAAACAGGCTACGAGAACGTATAGCCAACAACGTTCTTCGCGAGCACCCTGGCTTCATACATTAAGACCTCCGGAACAAGTCTAAGATGCCTCATTGACCAGAACAACGTAGGGATGGGTTTCACTTTTACTAGGTCTCTTTTGCTTTTGCTATCGAAGTTTATAACGTGACCCCCTCAACCCCACCAAACCCCTGGAACCTTACCATCAGTGTTTGCTATATATATGCGAAATCAGGGTTCGGGTGCGCATCATGCGATTGTAAGGGGATCGCTTCTAAATCTGATAGTATCGGGAGAGCAGGGCCACTGGTTGGGTTGATTGCAAAATATTGTTGCTGTGTTAACTGTTAAGGCATTATGCCTCACGTTGTAGTGGTACGCAACAACGCCATTGGGTCTCTTCGTTACTCTATTCTACAAGAGTTGCATTCATAGAAAATGAAATCATGAGTCAAGTACAGCGCCAGTCGTCCAACCGATGATAGTGGCGTCGCGACAGCGGACGTACCCCCCCCCCCCCCTCTTCCTCTGCGGGTGGATGAAAAGAAAGGCTCATGTGAGCACCCGGGAAAACCTATCTGGTACACCTCTATCGTAATCATGCAGCTGTAGTTACCTGTCCACCGTTGTATCCATCGCGGTAGGTGTGGTTGTCGTAAAAAACAGCGGGGGCATCCTTGAGAAACTTGATCACTCCCTTGTTGTAGATCGCACCTCCTTCCTGCCAAACAGGGTGTCGTGCAGAACCAAGACGGAAATGCGAGCAACAAGAAAGAGGCAAACAACAAAGAGCGCGGTTGCCACCTAACATAGACTGAAGCGATTGGGTATATGATGCGGGTTTCTCTCGCTGGTGATAAACCGTTTAGCTTAGCGGTTTCGACGTGTGTCACTCCTCACGTCGCAGTACGCATTTATCGCGTACGTCAGACTGATGGAGACACCACAAAACCGACCGGGGGGGGCTGTGAAGACAAACTTATAGCCGACGGATAATCTGGTGTTTCGTCGCTCGTCTTGGTGGCGAGAAGGCTTTATTGCCTCCTTCGTGTAAAGTAGGATGAGCCTCCTCTCTTCTACGTGCATGTTACGCACGACAACCACATCCGCAATGCGTAAACCTCTGGCAACACCAGAACCATGCTAAGCTGTAAGGGGAGAGGTACCTGACATCGGCCAAGACCCAACTTATCTTTTAGCGCCAACTCTATGCTCCTAAAAAAACAAAAACGGAGTCAATCATTTTAGCTGCGTGTTTACTGTTCGTATGAAACATAAACATGTGTCTAGTCGAGCAGACACTGCGATGGTTGTCCGTGGTGGGCAATTGTTTTGGCGTCCTTGTTTGAACTAGGTATAGTATGGAACGTTCCTGATTTGTCGGGGTTGGGTCGTATGTAAGAGCGTGATGCGGAATTCAAGTGAGCAGCCGCGGACTAACTATGTTCGTCCCCTACCTTTACATTGATCTGAATTTGCAAATTAAGTGGAGTACGTGCAAATCCAGCAAAGACGGTGATATTACCTAAAAGGAATGTTCGCTAATCGGTTTAGCAATCCACGGTTCAAGATGCACCGTCTGATTGCTCTTGTTGTGGCCTGCGGACAGATACTAAGGCAATCATCCCGTGGCGTGGTCAACTTATGACAAACACGTTGCTCCATGATTATTGTGGTTTACATTTGTACAGCTCCTCGTGGGAGGGAGTCTTCAAAAGTACTTGGTTCGGTGCCTCCGCCATTATACTATGCGTTGGGGAGATGCGCGCTACTGATGTCTTCTGCTTTTTATTGGCTGTACATTTCCTCTTAAGATCTGAACTGAAACACATGTGTGCACAAGAAGCGAAGCCCGAAATCGACAAAGCACAAATTTAAGCACGATGACTAACCCGACGGCTTCGGCATTTAGCGAAACAATGCGAAAACGATGAATAGGGATCTTCCCGGGATACATTGATAGTTCTCATTCACGGAATCCCCTCCGTCAGTCGTACAAGTTGTCTTGACCAAACTCGGCCACTTGCATGAGAGCACAAATGCACGGCGATAGTGACATCTGGAATGGAGGCGTGCAATGTAGAACAAATGCTGTTCTGGTTCAACCCAAGTCCTGACTTACCGGAATTATAAACCCAACAACGTTTTGAATAACAAACAGTGCTTGTCGCTTTAGCCATATTGATATACGGAGGACCGGGCGATGTACGCCGGATTTTTCTCCTCGAAACATGTTTCACGATCAAGTTCCGAGCGAGGTATATATTGCGTCCATTTAGGAGCCCTATGCAATGTCCTCCAGGTGTCGCTGATATCGTAGGACTCCCGACGATGGAAATGTTGTTTTTGTTTTTTGTGGGGTTACCGGTACTCCAGTGGTGAAAAAACCGGCTTGAAGAAGCAGGGCTCATCGCAAAGGCGGGCATCGGTCGCATAACGAAGCGTGACTGGTGCTACGGTAGAGGGTGCAGCCTGATTTTCACTACGACGTCCACTCCACTCGCGAGCGAGGGGCTCTGTATGTTGTTATCGCAAAGCAGCAACCATGCCATGGTGGGGAATATTTCGAAAACGTAAAGCGTTAAGTCTTCACAAACCGCGAAGCAATATGGTGGTCACACGGCGGACTGGCTCTCATCCGCTGAAAATAATGGACTCAAAAGCGACCCCCCTACCGTAGCACCAGTCAGCGTACCAATCAAAACATGCCGCGTAGAAAACCGATCGACCAACGGATGTTGTGCCGCGCTTCTCCTGTGTGGCAAACCCCAGTAAGTGACGGATTGTTTGTCTGACTCATAGAAAACTCTCCTTCTTCTCAGTTACTCGTTTCTTCCAAGATAGAGTCTGGAGCCTTGTTTCCTCCCACCCCCTCGTGATCACAACTCTGATCTGGAGTAGCATAGCACGCTGTCTTGTTCCTAATCAGACGACGGGTCGTGGCGTTTACCTTTTTCCGCACATACACTCGATATTTCGCTGCCCTTGTCGATCCGAATAGAACAGATACTATGCTACCGCAGTTTCATGGTAATCCCAGTACATAGTGATTGAACTATTGTAGTAACAAGCCAAGCATACCCGTGCCTTGCAAGTACGTACGCTTAATGGACGATCGACAGCTTCGCGACATGAAGACTCACCACTCCACCGTTGTAACGGAAATCAGCGGGCTCAGACATCGTCATTTCCCCCGCGTTGTAGATCGCCCCGCCCAGGTTGGCCTCGTCGGACTGCGTGGGGCAAGCACCAAAATAGGCATCCGCCGCAAGGGTTATGATTTCTCAAATGTTACGTGCTCAATACAACGAGCAACCGATGCAACCAAAGCAAACAAAGTTGAAGCGTTTGTTCTAGAAAAAGCGAGCACTGACAAAATTTCTTCGAAAGCACCGTGCTGTATTGTACACACACGAGTATGTACACATTGCTTTCCGAACACTTTAGACTCTCCTTCCCCTGCAGGAGTTAGTGTTTGAAGACAAAACGTTTTTGAGTGGTTGAGGTCAGTTGGGTGAACCCCAGTACAACCTGTTGGCATGATTGTTTCGAGCTAAACGTTGGGTGGTGTACGACGGTTGGGACAGTGTCTTTATCTAGCGCCTTACTTATGAAAGTCATTCTGGTTTATACAGTTTATCTAGATTTTGTTTTGCAAGTGATGAAACCTAAGATAAATGGTGCACCGTGTAACTCGTGGTGAGGTTGATCCCTGGAGGAAGCTGTAATCACCGGGCAACTTAACATTTGGCATGGGAAGGGTGAAATTTAAGTCTTACGCGTTAAACACTCTAACGGGTTAATACTCCGATGGGAAAAAAAGAGCACTACGATGATGGAAGTTCGATAAATTTGGGGGCAAGGAGTCGGAGCATTCAAAAACGTTACAGGCATCAAATGCCACCTCCTTCCGTAATAAGCTCCAAGATCTTTCTTTTGTTGACATCTTAAACTCTTCGCCTTCGGCACTATCCCCTGCGGTCACTGTATACATCAACTAGCCGGCCCCTCAAAGACTCCGCCCCAGAAAGCAACACATTTATAGACGCACGGAGCCAGAAACCCAGCCATGGCCGTGTAGTGAGCCAACAGCAGGCACAAGTAACTTTTCGACCTGCCCCTTCTTTTCGAACGAGTCTGTTTCAACGAATTTTTCCTTAAGTAAGTGATAACACTACGACCGTGCCTGTCATTCGCGGTATAGGGCTTCCTGTGCCTTCCGCTGATTGGCCAGTATTTTACCGCACCTATTCGTTGAGTCAACCGTTACGGGTCAACATAAGATGTGGCCACTAGCGTTTGGTTCATGTGATGTTAACAGCCGTGTACCGGTAATGCGAGTCGCCCGCAGTTAAAACCGAAAAGGACCGTACCATACACCGCCTACCTTGTGCATGACCCCGCCAATCACCATTTGTCGTTGCCGTTTTTGTCACATTTCGCACCGTCACAAAAACAGTGTCGCCCCCCAGAATTCTAAAGCAAATACATATATTTTATGTTGCACCTCTCATCGATTACTCAAGGCAGGAGTTTTACCGAGTACCTCACGAACGGGTTCCAAATTACGCTGTGAATCTGGGTAACCTTATAGTTGGCTTTAGTTTGACCTGTATATGGCCTACACCTGCACTTTATGTACTTGCAAAACCGGATTTCCCTCCGTAACAACGAATAGGAATTCATCCCCTTTGCCACCATCCCCCTATCTTACCGTCGTTCGCTGCCGTCAGGCAACCACCAGCATGATCGTCAAAGTCGAAATAGTTTGCGGCCGTGCCGTACTCTGTGTCACAATATATATGTGGTTCCCCACTCCAATTATGTCGGATGCTGTCGACGTCATATTTTCTCTATCGAGGGTAGCTGTGCAATGCTCCCGGAGATTGCTGCCCAAAAAAAAGCTTCCGTATACAGTGAAAGATGAATGTGTTCAAGTGACCCCTGGAGGGGTACTCTGGGTCGGGGAAGGAAGTAGAAGCTCCACGTGATGTATATATATTATCGTCGTAGACACAAGAAAGGGGGAGAAACATGGAGAAACATAGATAACATAAAGGGAGGTGCGATAGAAATCGAACCAAACCGCCAAGTGCTCCACAGAGAAACACGCATATTTCCTCTGTGGAACTCCCAAATGCCGTTACATAAATATCCCTGCACCAAGTACGTTAGCACTCTGAACAGCCTCCCTGCTTTCTACTTGGTGAATGGGATGACACATAATACCTCAGGATACCATGGTGGTACGTCAAGATCACCAATACAACAAAAATATCATACTCAATAAAAAAAACAAAAACTACCCAGCCTTCCCTTCGTTGAGGTCATCAGCTTGGATAAAAATGGTATTCAACACCGGATAAATGTGCGAAATCAGAACATCAAGCCTCCAACATTTCTCGGAAAAATCACTCTCAGAAAAATCAACTCTCGGAAAAATCAACTCTCAGAAATAAATCAACTTTCAGAAAAATCAACTTTCTGAAATATCAACTCTCAGAAATTAATCAACTGCCGAAAAAAATCATCTCTCAGAAATAAATCAGCGCTCAGGCAAACAAAACAAAGTTAGTCCTGCCGACTACGACAAGAACACAACAATCAAAATAGTCTCCCTGCGTCCGAAAACACTCCGTTCGTTCAAATTGCAAACACTCAAAGTTCATACAACGTGCCAGTCTTCAGACCACGTTGTTTACACGTACGTACGTATTCAGTCGACCTGCATGAATGTCCGTATACAACATCTTTCAACTCCGCAGATCACGTACGTATTCGATCGACCTGAATGAATGTTCGTATACAACAATTGTTTCAGCTCCGCAGATCACGTACGTATTCGGTCCACCTGCATGAATGTTCGTACGTATAATATTCAGTGGCATTTTTCGATTCCGCAGATCACGTACGTAGGCACGTATGATGCATTTCGACCCATCAATAATTTTGGAAAGACTTCCGTCTACAGTAGATACCAAAATTCATCCCGCCCACAGCAGATAAAACAAACTCTCAATGGCAGTCGGGTACTGGCTACTGGTATATGTATAATCTATACTCAAGCCAAGCCTCCCTACCAGTGCTCGCTTAATCAGGATGGGGCGGGGAGGGGGGGGGGGGGTGGGGGTTATGTCAAGTATCATTATGCTGTTGTAGTTATAAATGCTGTTACCACATACATGTCCGCCAACAAAAACAAATGTGTTCGTACAGGTACATCTTGCTCTACAGCAGCTACGCCATCGTTGGGCCTCCCAAACCTGTAGTGCCAAATAAACCCTAGAGTAACTGAGCCTCCCTACCGACGCTCCCTACCACCATCAATTTTACCAGGGACCCAAAAAGAGGGGGGGTAATTCGTTTCCATGAATGCCATCATGTCATGGTCGTGGCAAAAATTGGGACGGGTTATCAATGAAGATCCAAATAATGACCATCGTCTACCAGGCATCGGTACACGGAGCATACGGCCAAAAAATAAAAACAAACAAAACAAACAAAACACACACCAAAATGAGCAGCAGCATCAGCACGGGCAGTAGGCTATGCGGGTAGCGGGGTATTGGACAGCTAGTGACGGATGGCAAGTGGTCGGCAAGCTACCCTTGACGCAACACACCTTACCCACACCAAAACATGTCAACCTCAACGTGCGATCTGGGGAGGGGGGGGGGGGGGGGGAGCAGAACACAGCATGCAATCCACAGGGCAGTCTGTAAAAATGCCTACTACTGCCAAACGAGTGCATCGATACTGCTGTGATCCTATCATATCATAAAAATACATGAACGAAGAAAACCAAATAATCCAACAAAAATAGGAACCTGTTGTTCTTCATGAAGCTTCCAGCTTCCAGCTCTCGATCGCTTTGTGCCTCGCCCGGGCGGGCTTTGGCCTGGTCCTCCTGTAGAGCAGCCTCCGCAATGAACCCCGGCCAGCCACACGGGGCCCGCCTCCGTTGCCATTCTCTCCTCTTGCTCTCCTCCTCCCCTTGGCCGTCCTCGACTCCGAGCACCCCTTTATCACAGTGGGGATACTCCTTTCCTGCTCTTCCTCAGTGCTGCCGGCATCATCCCCCTCCTCTTGTTCTCGTTCTTCCTCCTGCTCCTCCTTCCGTTTGTCGTATCGTACCAGGGCTCGGTGCGCCAGTACCAGGTGGCTTCCCACTGACAGGGTGAGCTGTTCCGCTTCGGCGCCTAAGCGCATGCCTACCGCGGGTGACGACGGCGGCGGCGGCGCGGGCGGAGGCGTCGGCGGCAGTCGCAGCGGCTGAGTTTCCTGCTCCTCGCCCGTCTGCTGCTGCTGGTGCTGTAGTTGCTGCTGGAGTTGTTGTTGCTGCTGCTGGGCATTGACTTCCGTATACGAAAATGCAGATATCGCATACGAGAAATCGCACATAGACTCCGCGTTTTCGCCTCCCGTAAGTACAATCGGCTTGGCACTATGCTGCTGTGACTGCTGTGACTGCTGCGACGTCTGGTACTGCTGCTGCTGGTAGTTCTGCTGTTGGTACTGCTGCTGCTGGTAGTTCTGCTGCTGGTATAGGCGCGGTTGGTACTGCTGCTGCAGATACTGCTGCTGCTGCTGGCCTTGTTGCTGGTGTATACACTCCTGCTCCTGAAACCATTTCTCCTGCTGCTGCCATCTAGCCTGCTGATGCCGCTGCATCCACTCCTCCTCCTCCTCCTGCCTATCCTCCCGTTCTATCTGCATCCTCATCTCCATTATTATCATCTCCATTTCTATAAGTACTTTTGTCAAGCTTTCGATTTCGTTTTCGCCGCCAGTTGCTCCCGTACCCTCTGGTTGCGGAGTCTTGTTGCCTGTGTGGCCTCGTGCTCCCTCTGGAGACTTTGTTCGCGCTCCGGCGCTATGAGCTGTTCCCGCGGCCTGTGCCGCGGCGATGCTCGCCGCCCCTGCGGCTGCGGTAGCTTCTTCAGCTCGCCTGGCCCAGCTGGCCTCATCCTCAATGAAGCCGCTGCTCGGTGAAAGTCCCTTTGAACTCTCCATCCGGAATACAAAACAATCAGCTCGTCCTTGAGCTCTCCCGACTGATACCAAACCAGTGAGCCGTGCCAATTGAAACAGACGCTAGCGTGTTCAAGTGACCCCCGGAGTGGTACCCTGGGTCGGGGAAGGAAGTAGAAGCTCCACGTGATGTATATATTACCGTCGTAGACACAAGAAAGGGGGAGAAGCATGGAGAAACATAGATAACATAAAGGGTGGTGCGATAAATATCGAACCAAACCGCCAAGTGCTCCACAGAGAAACACGCATATTTCCTCTGTGGAACTCCCAAATGCCGTTACATAAATATTCCTGCCCCAAGTACGTTAGCACTCTGAAGAACAAAATGAACCGGCGGTGGAAGTGCTATCTACGCTTCGAGAGGGTATATTTTCAGTTGCTTAAAATAAACTTCGCCGAGTGTCAGACAGCAGTTTGTGTGTGCCACATTTTATGAATTTGAAGGTGTTTGTTCTAAGCATATAATATATAGGCAGCGCCTTCATATTTTGGTGTGTCACTCTACGCTAGAAAAAACAAAAGAAAATACTTGAAAATATAAGCATGTTAATATGGGCGAGATGCAGAGCCACTCTCCCGTGTGGTTGAAAAGTTGCGGTGATAACGTTGATCGTAACGCCCCCGCCACGACCGTATGAACACAGGGCTTACATTGTAGCCGCAGTTGCTAATGCTCAACTCCTTGTTGTCGAACACGATGTTCCCGGTCGGTCCATTGAATATGCCTCCTCCGTTTCCAGCCGCACTGGCCGTGGCGCTCTGACCGTTGCAGCTGGACAGCGAGAGACCGGAGTGGAATCGAATTGTACCCTGCAAGCATCGAAACATATCGTTAGTCATACATTATCCGTGACCCAGCCCGAGTGGTTATATGAGGAGGGTTTGCGACACTCTGTGTCATGAAGTGTTGTGCACGCACGGGTTATACAACGCCTTTCGTTTAATGACGTTTATCCAACCTCCTGCGCGCAAGGAACATAGGAGAGTGCAGCATGCTATTCAGAGATACCCGACTCGTGGATTTGATATTCTTGTTGTAAGCATGATTCATACCCCGCTGTATACCGTACCCCCCTATCAATCTGACAACGACTTTGTTACGGGAGAACTTCCACCTCGCATGGAGTTCTGAGTATAACGCAGTCACGCTTTGTGCAACTCGCCGTGTACTTCACATAGCTTCGCACTCGAAGTCACTAGGGGTGACTGGCTGATCAGAGAAAGTCCGATCTGCTTCATCCCGGTCACCAGCGTTTATGGTCATACGACCACCGCAGAGATATATAATGCAGTGCCTTTACGTGGGTGATGCCTTATTCTCTGAGCACCTGACATGAGGAGCCTTCGCAATAGTTTAACCGGGAATGCCGACATAACATTTGTTTAGGAAAGTCCTGTCCTAAGTACACACGAAACTGTATAGTGATGCCCAGTAGTCGTTCCCATCAAGAGCTCAGTCGATCAGGAAGGAAGTGTCTAGAATATGCAATCCCTAAAGTGTCATGAGTCCATAACAAGCTCACCCACCCTCCCATCATTATGGTCGGTTTGTCGTCAGGGTACAAGGGGGTATTGTTAGGTGAGACTAACTGTTGTTTTCCTTGTTATCTCGCAATAAACATTATCGCGCCATGTGTATCGGTGGAAGTTCCTTGCCGTCCCCGGAGTGCAGACATGGGAAGTCCCTAATGCTACTATAGCTTGGGAAACAAACCCGATAATCATCGATATAAAAACACAAAATCGGCGCGTATGTTGTTCACTATATATCGTCATAATTTTCAATACAAATGTCAACGGTAAGCATATGCCCTGGAAACGCATGGTGCCAGCCCTATGCCTCAACACGATTTGCGATCTTGTGAATCAACTGCAGCAAGGGGTGATAAAAAGCCAATCGCCCGCAGAAGAGAAAAGCTGGTGGTGTACTTTCGAAGTAAAGCTGCAAGGCAGCACCGGCTCGCAGTGGAGCGGTGTTGCATGTTAGACTGTCATGTCATGTGAACCTGGTACAGGTAGTAGGATTCAGTATAAATGCACCGGACACCCAAAATGCGTCAGGCCTGTACACTGGCAATAATTACGGTGAAGCCAACCGAAGTAACGGCCCTTTGCGACCAGATCACCAATACGACGCGTATAACAGCCGCGAGAGTATTCTCCTCGTAGAGGAAACGCGCCGAGGCAAACGCACTATTATACCCCTACAGCAAGATGATATCACATGCGTTACGTCCGCATCAGGAAGAGGCCAATCATGCAATACAGCGATATTTTTTGTCAACACTTCCCGCCCTTTCCCCCCTAAGGTTTTGCAGGAGGTAGCTCATGTTCCGCACACGCTGGGTGCGGCAGAAGCGGAAGGCAGCACGTGTTGAACTTCCCAGTCTGCTCACTGGATTTTAGTATAGTCGACCCGGGCAACACCAAATAGGAGTCACACGTTTTGCCTGCTTAACTTCGTGAATAGGGGAGGGGGGGGGTCGTGACTCAAAATCTTCGCATTGTTATCCATTGTCGTGCACTAATGTTGCAGCGTATACCCACGTAGGCTCTGGGGTTGGTTCGTACGAGGGGATTGCACCCGTTGTCGTGGTTGAGTGTAGGCTACAATCACACTGGCGTACACCCCTTCTCCTCGGCGTGTCACAGAAGCTCCGTCTATACGTTTCACTAAACCTGAGTTGGAGACAAGTTGATGGCGCGCCTATGACGAACAACTCCAACGCCTAGCCAGGTATACCACGACTAACACCAACGCCTAGCCAGGTATATAAAAACAAGATGGAGCAGTCTAATGATATAGTTTTAGCGTCCGGGTCGGTCACAAACATAAACCCCAAACCACCTATCCTAGCGCGCATTCAGTGTCTTCTTGATGTCGTACGAAAAAGGTACGTGCATCGAAGAACCCCCCTCCCTCGCTGAAGGCTTTACGCCCTCCTCCTTTGGACCCCCTTTACATTGGAGTTCGCATATCGAGGAGGATATCTCGAAGTGCGGAGGGTAATACCCCGATCGTCAGAAAAGGTATAGGTACCGGGTTGGACGTGAGTAAGCACCGCCTTGCGGATCCGGAATACCGTCCCCGCGAAGCCCTCGGATGTTCCCGATAGAACGTAGACGCTCCGATGCTCGCCCCGGTCAATGGAAAAATGTCGCGTGAGTATGTTTCCATTGCAATCACTTTCGGCATAGGTGTCGGCTATTGGTTCTAGGGGGCTTGTCTGCAGTACTCGTACCAGGCAGGGAGGGGGGGGGGTGTAGTACCTTGATTGCAGTATGCGGTAGGCGTGTTTGTTAGGTGAGGTTTACTCTTTTCACACAACCGTTGTTTTTTTTCCCGGTCGACATTGAGCACATTCAGCGCCCGTGCTCACAAATACTTTCGAGATACTGATGATACCATGGCCTGCTGTTACGACAGATGCAACACATATATACCATATAGTAATGAAGTAAAAACGGTACGCAATTTTAGAGCGACAGAGGGCTCCACAGAAAGCTCCCCTTTAATGTTCGGAGCATGGACGGTACTATGGACGAGGGCGGCTAAGAAGAGTGGGGTGTGGTATCGGGGGGTCGGCGAGGCGGCAGACCATTTGATGGCGAGGTGGCACACGGTCGAAGCGGGGAGAAGCTGTCTACGACATGCAGCTGAGAACGCCAAAAAAGGCGACAAGGAGGGGGGGGGGGGCAGGGGCGGCCATACTGATACAGCTGTCGACGAATGTCGAAACGAAATGGTAGATCATGCTGCAAGGCATCGACTAGCCCTTGAATTATATGCCTTGTTATATTTTGTTTGTTTGCTTATAGTTGATGTGTTCACTGGGGGTGGCGCCGCCGAGGTAGTACCGACTCTTGACACAATTGTTTTTAGAGTGGGAAGAATATGGCAGAATGTGTGACATTGTCCCCGTATCGGTTTTTATAGCATAGACGGGAACTTCGTATTACCCGTGCAGCTGTTATTTGTTCCTCTTGGCCACGTGTGCTTTCCTTCTAGGGGCGCTTCTGTCTCCCTGCGTCATTAGTATTCTGTTTCATTTCAGCATTTGTTTTTACCGTCGTTTTTTTCTTTTGTTTTGGTTCGGCTCGTGTCGTTGTGTTCTCGTGCCCGGTACGTTAGCATCTCACTTGATTTACTTACTCAACTTCTTATAATTTGTTTTGGTTTTTCTCTGCTTCACAGTCTGTGACCACATAATTCGTATCTCTGTAGGATTAGGAATCAGGACAGGCACTGGGTGTAACAATCCGGTTGAGTAGAACTAACGTGTTTATGTGAAGACGGTACACACATGGCAATGCCATGCCAGTGTACTGGATGTGACAGTAACGCTATACGCACACAAGGCAATGTATACATATGATATATAATATGTAAACTTTATGAATATGTTATATATAGAAATCAGAAAACCTATAAGAACAAAAACGGAAAAAATAAAATAAGTAAAGATAAATCCACTACATGGTAAAACGTGAATATGACTTGAATATCGGATGTTGAATATCTACGAAGACCTTGCAGAGACCGTTCGTACCTCGTTGTAGATGCAGCCTCCGGACCAACTCCCCTCAGCAGACGACACGACGATGGTTACGTCGGACATGGCAGGTGTCGAAATGAAAGCGACATAGCCCTCTTTGCCGACATGGAGAATGCCTCCATCAACGCCCTGTCCGAGCCGAAAAATTAAAATGCATCGGGTATATAGTATGACAGAGCGTCGTCAGCATCTTCGTTCTGACCGTTTTGACACCACGAGTGCTAGACGGGGGCCGGTAAGGATCGGTAGAGTTCATGCGCGGATCTCGCATTTTGAAGGGGTTTTCCCGTGTAAGGAGGCTTGCTACTGTCATCCGGGGATTCGCATTTGACTGGGGTTCGGCCGTGTGAGGCGGCATGCTACTGTAAGGGGAGGCTGGTAGATATCAACAGGCCAACTTTTTCTTGGTATCATCAGAGCCCCAATCGTGCTTCATTCATTTTCCTCGTCAAATCATGTTTTTATCGTATAAAAGGCGCCCCCTTCTTTATGTAGTGGCACTTTCCACATTACCCGAGGTCAGGCTTTCTGGCTGGATGATGAGTTCTTCATGCAAACGAGCTTCGCAACACACCACGTTCACTCCTCTCCGATCGCGCAAAAATGCGCTAGAGCCTCGACGGGACCTTATCCTTCGTTTTCGCAGCCGCCGATGATGTAGTTGTATCACGTTCTGGTGCAAGCGTTCCACCCAAGAGCTTTCCCGTCACACGACCTGCATATGTCATGTATGTGTCTGTTTCATACATGTATCATCACCTTTGACTATAGTTGCGCATTATAATAGATATATTAGGTTCTGGGTTTTTACTTACGGTCTGACTTTGTGAGTTGACGTGTGGTGATAATTACCAAACACAGGTCACAAAACCTTGCCTCGCAGAGGCGGCGACTACTCGCTGAATTACTTCGTTTCATGTCTTGGAAGAGCTCGATCACAAGAAGGCAACGATTTATACTTTAATTCCCGCCTTATCCGCGTTATAATTCGGACATTCCCTTTGCCTGACTGCAGCGGAACACTAAAACCCGTACGAACTGGTTTTCTCCCACAAATTCGACTTATTTTCCCCCTGTCATTGGCTTGTTTAGTGGTTGTCGTTTTAATGATACCCCTGAGCCTTCGCGTCTGCACGACGGAGTCACGGGTTTGAGTACCACTCAAAATTCACACGCTTTTTGTTCTACGCTATATTTTGTTATTCTCCGGGAAAATAATGGGACTGTTTTCGTTTTTTTTTGTGTTCCCCATTAGTAGTAGTTACGAGGCTCCACACTCACACACCGAGACACGGGTGTGCTGCACGAACAACAGAACGGGCTTAGAACGGCGGCGGGGTTCGGGCTCTTACGTCGTGGGTTAAGCCATATACAGCAGAGATTCATGCGGGCAGGAGCGCAGCAGTGCGTTTTTGTTCATGTGTATTCACTGTTTTCACGCTTCGCCAAAGAACGGGCGTCTGGCTCGATCTTTGGTTTTGGTCAGGGTGATATACCCGACGTAAGAGTGGTAGAGCGCTCGATTCCGATTTCAAGATATCTTCTTCTTTTAATTGCTCGACGGTATGCTATTAATCTTTACTTAGCATAGCGCTCCGCGTTCTGCTAATCTGTTAAATTTAGGTACATGCTTACCGGAGCACCGGTTATCGTGATTATGGTCATGGGATAAGTGGTTGTCGGGAGCCTTCGTGCTTTTGACATGCGTCGTTCGTTTTATTTTACATCTTGCATCCCCGAGTTGAGATGGCAATCATTCGCGTCGTTTCGTTTCCCTTCGAACAAGTACTCTGCATTTTCCCGGCGTACTTCGGCGTACACCGATTTCATCTTAACTAACCCCTCATTGAACCTGGGTAGTGGATGGCGTTAACCTCTATTGCAAGTACAACATCGATCAAGCACACCAAATGTCCCGCTGTGGTATGAGAATCGCGCCATACAGTAGCCAGACGGGTTATATTTTTGGTGCGTTCTGCTTCGTGCTGCTGCCCACTTCTAGTACTGCTAAGGGTGGCCGTATAACCCAACTGTCGAATACCTTTGTATTGGGCCATACTACTTGCAACGCGTCCTTTATCGCTCTTCCAAACATCAAAAACATGATCCGAACCCGCCGTGACGACGCAGATACTTGCTCTTCCCTCGCATACCTAGTCTTCCAGGTGCCAAATAGGTCACCAACCTTACCACGAAAAAACGAACACATAGATATTCCCTTCTGGTATATTTGCTCGTAGTGTTGTGATATTTAGCTTGTAATTTTGCTATTCCGACAAAAGATTGGGAGCAATGAAACGGAAAACCGTTACAAAGATGGAAATGCGTTTATATCAGCAACTGCATTGACTCTAAGTATAGATGTATCCTATTGGCCGGGGAACATGGAACCAGCACCGGCAGCAAAACATATGAAAAACAATGCCATACCATACCAGTATCGAGATTTGACAACACCACTAGTTTCTCCTCCAGGTGATTACCAAACAAGACGAAAACAACCATGATACCTGGGTCAGGAGGGGTAGGCTGCCCGTGAACCACACGTTCGCGACGCTCCGAAGAGCCCCAGATGACACCACGAAGCGGATGTTTATGAAGTTGAAAGAGTTAGCAAGCATAAAAATGCCGTCAAAAAGGATGTCGAGAGTGTTGTTGTTGATCTCTAACGTTGTCCACTGGTCACATTGTATCGTTTCCTTCGTGAGAAGAGCGATGGTGTCGCCAGAGCTAGTGAGGTTTGCCGCCCGTTGGAGGTCGACGCACGTTGCTATCCAGGGTGGATGCACAGTAGGGAAGGTTGCCAGGGGGGTGAGGATCGCGGGGAGGTGCGCAGGGGACGGATTATGAGTGGTTGGGAGGGACGAGGTGGGAACATGAGGTGTTAAAAACCTTCGCTGCATATTTGGCAGGTCCGGCGTTCTTGGAGTCGTGAATTTTTTTCCGTACCGAATCGCTCATGTTGCCGTGTATGTTTCATCGACTCCACACGACCCAGACAATGATTTTTCCCACACCAAACTACGCATAACGCTCGGCTATACGTGCTAGGACTTGAGAAAAAACGTACCTTCGTTTTGACAGAGTACCCCGAGGTCAAGACTAAGTAACCTAGTATAAACATCTACCTGGTAGCTATCAAGGGCGCAAAGGGTGGTTGACGATATTGGTTCGCGTCGTGAAAGGGGTCAGTCGGGTCGCCGGGGCCGTCGTGTCAGGCCATCGAGACGGGAGAAGCCGTAATGGAAGAGCAGAGAACCCATGGTATGATATATAGGTCAATATCGGCTCGTACTCTCGTGAAACGACCCCCATTGTGATCAACCAGCTAAACATAAAAGTCACGGAAGTAGGCGTGTTTCGACCCGACTGGGTATGAGCTAGTACAATACGTCACCTGGAGATCTTCATTCGATAGAATACACGCATGTTTCATTGCCAGGCTTTTCCATAATACTCGCACACATATTTGTGCGTCAATCATGACACTCTACCTCACGCAGAATCAAAGATGAAGTCATGCTCAAACGTGTGTAAAACAACAGAAGCACAATGCCCAAGACTGAGTCGATATGACTTAAGTAGCTGAAATATTTCATCCAATGCTACTGCTCCCGCGTTGAGTAAACGCCAACAAAACGCAGCACATCGTCGCAGAGGTTACAATGAGGTGCTTGAGCGTGACATGTGACCTCTTTTGAGTTAAGGATTTATCAAGAGGAAATAGAGCCGCCATTTAAGAGCAGCACAACACCATGCCATCATCAAGGACATGTTGATCTGAAGGTCCATACCTCACAGTGAGTCCGATTGTTTCAGCAGAGTTTGGCAGCATTGCGCTATTGCCTCACAGTGTCTGTCTTTGCTGGATCAATTCGGAGTGTTCCATAGGTCTGTCACGCATCTTTCAAATTATACACAAGAATGTGTAAGGCAGGCGACCGCAGTTTTTGCCGGTCGCCCCGGTAGAGTCGTGGTCAGCTTCAAAGACTACTATCATCGGTACCCGAGCTCAACTCCCACCGTGGTGAGAGAGTTTGACTTTATTTGAAAAAATAAATAGGAACCAATTGCTGAGAGCGCCCCTCGTGGCGTGGGTAGGCGGGATCCGACGCAAGGCAAAGAGGGAAGAACGTGCTGAAACATTTTCGCGATAACAAGCAAGGCAAGATCCGTAGTGGGAGGGGAGGGTAAAGAGCCTACTTTGTGACACCGGATCTGAGTTACGACTAGGAAGGAGAAAAAAAGGAAGGGCAAACATATTAAATGGGATGGAATGAAATATAATAAATAGAGGATTACGTACAGGGGTAAGGCAGTAAGTGTAAGGCTCCTGGGCGCGTGTCTGTGTGATTCAATACCGACGTTTGAACACCGCATTCAACTCACACGGCACACACGCCAGTCCCGTCGGGCTCTGTGCAGGCACACATTTTAATAAAGTCTCCTCGGGCTGGTATCGGTGTAACTTGTTCCGACTCGGTTAAGCTAGGTGCGGCGACATGTGTTTTCGAAAGACGGCTGTGGGCCATTGTTTTGTACACGCGCATACATCATGGTTGAGTCATGTTTTATTTTCCAAATTCACAACGTCAATTATCGTGCATGTTTTTACATTGTTTTGTTTTGCTCGGCCGAACAAAACCCAACTTTAGCAGTAGGCAGAATGTGCCGGACCACAAATAACGTTAGGGCCGTGTCCCTACAACATGATATATGTGGTAGTGTAAGGCCCACCCTCTTACAGATGAGGCAACGGAGAAGCTCTGCGGTGGATGTCATACAGCAGTAGCTTCGGTGGCACCTGCTACAAGAAAATCGGTGGTTGGACTGCAGATAATTTCGTCGTCAAATGGTACCGAATATCACTATCGCGTCGGGGAAGCAGGAGAAACACAAGCAATTTAGTACAAGTACAGAGGGTTGACGTGCTAGACGGACAAGCCGACGGGAAAGGGACGCTGATCATGGCCCTCGTGTCTCCTACTGCTGCAACCGATGCTGCCGTTCCGTTGCTTATTTTGCCGCGGCGGCCACAGCTGCTGCTTGTACTGCTGCCGTATCCTGACGATTGTTTTGTTTCATACAAAAGGAATAACCCAAACGGAACGTATACGTAAATGTTCGTTCTTTTTTGGTCCAGTACAATCATCAGTACCACCCAAGCCTGATGCATCGCAGATGTTGCTCGTGCAGGTACCAAGGTCTTGACTCTTCGCGAGTATGTACTAGCGGTTGGTCTGTTCAACGATGGAGGTAGCAATGTTCGGCTGAACCGATTCCTGAATGACGGACCTCCTTGATCCATTATCTTCGGACTTTCATTCTTGTGGTGCTATTTTGTTCCAGTCGTATAGTTAGGCCATTGGATACCTTATCGCGTGGCACGTTTACCTTGTTCCAACTCAGGTGCTGACTTACTATTAGTATGGAGCCCCTCACGTGACCATCCATAGGGAAACCAGGGTGCACCACTACGGTATCGTAGCAAGCGCCAGGTAACTTTGGTAAAAACAGCACATCTACAGTGGTGGCATCCCAAATATTGTGGAGTATGGAGCACAATCGATCAGAAGCTCGCTGGCCCACCAATGGCGACCTTATCATAATACGCGTGAGGCGAACACACTATTTTCATACCGTTGCATGCTTGTGCCGCAACGCAGTAGGCCGATACTAGTAGTGACCCTCGAAAAGGTACGTCGTTCTTTTCGGATTTGGGTTTCGGCTACATACATTTTTCAGTGTCGAGGATATCGCAGCGAGTTCGATCAAATATGTATGATGAGCGTGAATCTTATAACATACAGACATTGTTATTCATTTGGACCGTTACTTCTTCGTTTCCTGATCGCGGCCATTTTCGACCAGGTGAATGTCGGTGTGTTTCAACGTGTGATACGTTTGTGCGGAACGCTGCCGGATGGTAAATACTGACGGATATTCGTACGATCAGTGAAATGTATACAATGGAGAAGAGCTACTGTACGCATGGACACGAAGACAGTACACGCAGTGTAAACAGATGCTGGATCTACGTACCTGCAGGTAGTCGCAGCTGACGACATGGGATTCAATGAGAGTCACTGTGGAGTTGTGTGGGGCGTTCCGTTGAGCAATAGCACGGTGCAGGTATACCCCTGTGTACGTCGAGTTCCGCTGCCAAGTGAAGAGCAACAAACGTTCGGCTTCTTGTTTTGTTCTACAGAACGTGGTGTGTGTGCGGGTGTTTATTGTTTTCTAAGCGCACTGCAGAGCTCGTCGTGTTGAGCAAAAATAACATCTTGAAACTCAACTTTCAGGTGGGATCTTGGACGCTTCGTGCCACGAGCGCAAAAAATGGTGCATGGGCCCTACAAGGTAATTCTCCTTATTTCCGAAGTCGCCAACGAGGGACTACATGATACGTTATCCTTGTTTGTTTCGATCAAAACTACATATGACCGTGTGCTCGTCATCCGACTACTGGGAGCGGAAAAGTCGATAACGATCATTCTATAACTAACAGCAGACGCCTGGCACGGTAGAGGTGCACCATGATTTTTCTTAGCTCTTCACATAAGAAGTGTCATCCCTCACCGAAAACAATATGTTGGAGGAAAATAGAAGTGCTGCCCGGATGCGAAATATCATGACCGAAGTATACTCTGAAACATATTTCATCCCAAAAATAAAAGTCCGACGAATTCTGGTAAGGAGCCCGATCGTTCAGGAAACGAATCAGCGAAAACGTTATACCTCTAGAGCAATCCCACGGTAGGAGTTCCACTTTGAGGCTCAACATTTTCTGACAGATTGTGCTCCTCACGTGAGAAGCCACCCGATACCATTTTTATTTTACTGGTATATTTGTTCATGGACTACCGCATTGGAAGGTTTGGTCGGGTTGTGCGAACGAATGTTTCCCAAGTCATGTTTCGGGTGAGATATTGAGCTCCTCATGTGAGGAGCTCAGAAAATTCTGCTGCGTCCCTACCGTGGGATGACTCTCTACCGTCGCACGGGTCAACACACCCCCAGACCCCTAAACAAGACAAATCAGGGCGAACTTGCTCTTATATACTTGTGGGGACTGAGTTGTCACACCGTGCATAGCTGAAGGGGGATTTGGTTTCCACTATACCAGGTATGTCGGTCTAACCCACGGCACTCAAAACCACGCCGTCAAACAACGACAAACACTTGCGACCGGAAACTGAGGTTTGCTCTCAATTTTTGGGGTATCCTGTCGTCCAGACTGACAACGGCATTGCTGCCCCTGCGTACGTACGAGAGTGATGCGATAAATTGTAAATAGAAAGAAAATATTATTCGTGATTGGGAACCGATATAAGAATAATCTGTAGTTTGTTGTCATAGAGAGAATTTGGCGTTCTGGTTCATAATCTCTGGTTGAGCACGTACACTCCGTAGCTCACTTGCAGCATCGGGCTTTTTTATGTTCATCGCGCTTGTGGGAATACCAAGTGGATACCGCACGGAACGGTGCTGGCAGACTGGTAGAACACACGACCAGACAGGGATGTTGCTTCCAACTGGACAGCGATCGTGGTTTTTCGTGATTCGTGATTTCTTGTATATGTTTTCTTGAAGGAGTACACTATTGTTGGACCATTGGGTGTCATCCGACAACTCGTACAATATAACCCAAACATTGAAGGTAGGGAGATGCATTTATGGGCAAAAGACATGTGAGCATGACAGAGTTGATAATGCGGTAGACATGTCAGCCACCTGCTCTCCCTCCCATGCCACAGAAAATGATAATATACAACGCAATTCGAAAGATACATACAACAAACAGTGAAAACAACATGCTGCTAATTTCATAGCCATGCTGCTACTGATGCCACTAGACGCGTGCCACCGCATTGGAGGTAGCGCGGTTTTTTTGTAGGTATCCCTGTCTGACTAGGATCCGTTGTGTATTACCACTGCTATGCTCATGTCGTTGGAATGCAATTACATTCAGAGGCTGTCCTTCATTTTTAGTTAAATTTCTTGAGGATTCATTGCTTGGCTAGTGTTTTGGCCAGTCGTTGCGAAGGTTGTTGTATGGCGTGATGAAGGGGGGCTACAGTTTGTATGTATCCGCCACTAGGTTAATTTTGTTTAAAGGCACAAACAACTCAATGACACAAACCGTCAGTAAAAAATCACGTGAAGTTTGTAGTAAGGGGCACTGCAATATTGGTATAGGTTAGTCAAGTATATCACGTCCCTGGTATTTGTAATTAGATGTCCACTATGTGGAAGGAATTTTTGCAATGAAAGCTACACATTTGTCAGATGAAATATACAATTCCTCTATCTGTCGTTCCTTTCGACACCTGACAATCCGCAGTACTTCATCAGACCACACCATTCGCGTAATACACCTATCCATCAAGCCTGAATACTTGACGAACGTAGGCAAATTATGCAGTTGCCTTTACGAAAGACTTTGCCTACGTGTGCTTTTCAGCGACTTCTCACCAGTCCCGTCTGCAAGAGCTCTGAGCGATGTACGTTGTCTTTGACGTTTTGCATTCGGTTGCATTTCCAGATGTTGTCGAAGTCGCATGTTTCGGCGGGATGTGCACTCACGTGTTAAACGAAACTCTCCTTGGAATTCAAGTCCTAACAACTTCCGAAGCACGGCACGTGTCATTACTTGTGCGATGTCGTGCTACATACAATGTTCGACTTCGGGAAATACTTGACTGACGCGTGCTACGGTAGAGGTAGCATTTTTCGGATGCCGAGAGTATCGTTAGTCAAATCGGATGAGCATCATCGCCATCAGGCCTCCCGCACTGTATTTTACTCCTCCTGTAGTAGTGGTGCTGCACTATTAATGACGCATGCTACGTTTGTTATTGACGGTCTTCACTTGAGGAGCCCCACATCTCACCCATAACCAGATTTCGGAGGAACAAAAAGTGCTACACACGAACCCGACCAACGACCCCATTACCTCACTGAATATAAAAAAAGAGACAGTCTGACACACAGGAATGAGATTTCGACGGTTTTGGGTGAACGCGCGCCCTGATTCAGAGAACGTTTAAACCGAAAAGTTCTACCTCTATTGGCGTAGCAACCGTTGTCTGCTGTGCATCAGGGTCATATTCGACGACGTTTGCCGAACTTAACTTGACCTGCTTGGGTTGAGAACTGTGGACATACTTGTCGCTCGGATCTTCTCGTAAATAATGCACATATATAGGAACCCAAACGTACCGTGGTTGTGTTACTAAAGCAAAAACGTTAGGCAGTGGAGAGGCGCTGCTGTGCAGCTGTAATGCCGCCGCTGCTGTTGATGTAGTGAAAACCGTGACTGCGACGTTCGTTTTGGAGTGCAGATGAAATGTATGATGGTATCATCGTTGTCCTGCCCCTGGTGACATTGCACATCATATCCGCTGGTCATGGGGAGGACACACGGAACACACGCACACACACATGCACGCTTTGTGGCTGTCAAAACAGGAACAGCTCGATTTGCGGCTGCTGCTATTCCGTGGCAACCGCACGCAGTAGACTGCAGCTGCACGGACAGCCAGTGTATTCGGGTATGATAAATGCAGTAAAAGTGGCCAGCAGCCGAAAAGGCGAGAGTATCCCTAAATAGTGTGTAGTGTGCATTGTCCTCGCAGACTCTAGCTCGGCAGAAACATACCCCGTCGGGATTTGCTGCTTTTCGCGACTTGCAGAGCTACGGGCACGCGCCACGGACTTCGTACGGAGGACGAAGTTGAGTCGTCTGTACACGCGTGCCTCCTTCGTGACCCGCGCCCATACCACGTGAAAAGACCCGCGGCCGGAAGAGAGGTATACAATCGATTCCACCCAAAATGTTAAATTGATACATAAACATATATGTGCTACGTAAACGTCCGTCGGTCGTTAGAGCGGGTTAATGTTCGGGGTCAAAATAGGTCCCGACGACAGTGCTCCTTAGGGGCCAGTTCGAGATTACAGCAGGCACTACGGTTGGAGCAGCAGTGATCAAAAGGTCTCACCGATGGACTTCTCAGCTGCGAAACTGCTAAAATATATTTTGTTCGAGAACGCTGTTTGGAGTGTAAAGGAATCGACCATCAAAGTTACAGCCCTCTCGATGAGTGTACAAGTGTTTGGCTTAACGCTGCCTATACGTCGTATCCGGGCACCTTCAGGGTGATGGCCCCAGGAAGATACCGTGAGCGCGCTTACCGTATGAGGTGTCTAATCGAACAAAAGTGGAGCTCCCTCCGATTGAAAATGCTTTTATGGACATCTAAGCGGGGTACGCTGTTCGCTGTTAATAGGTTTCCACGGCCTAAACAAGCTGCCATCAACGTAGGGAAAACACGCAACCAGACAATCTAACGCTAATCCCTACGCCAGCCGTATCCCGAATTCTGGAACCTGCAGCCAACACAGGTCAGAGCCGGCCGAAACATTTATTTGTCGCGTTCTTTCCGCATGAGAAACTGTCTGAACGGTGGACTGCAATCAATTGCAAAGAGCCGATTCCACGATCACCTTAATCAGAAGATTTACACGTACAGGAAACTTCGTGCTGCCATGTTTAACGTCCCACTTTGGTAGAGATGGTGTATATATCCCGATCCAAGGCGGGTGTATCGATTAGGGTTGTTTCTTCAAAGCGATACAGAGATAGTCCATCTAAGAAAGAAAACACTTACGATGGGCAGGCTCTCAGGTTCTGACCCAGTTGAGTGAATCGATTAAGACTTTGTACCTTGCATAGCTCATTCGCAGGCATGTTGGTTCCATTTGTTGGTGTCGATGTTTTTTGTTTTTGTTTTCGCAGTAGATGCGATTGGTGTTCAAGTAGTTGTCATTGGGTTTGTATTGTTTGTGTTGTTGTTGCTGTTCTCGTAGTAGTTGCGCTTGTAGTTCTTGTAGTTGTCATTGGGATTGCATTGTTGTCGATGTTGTCGTCATCGTTGTGTGTTTGGGTCGCGGAGTGAGCAGAGCCTCATCAAAACAAACGATGACCAGTTGGGGTGGATAAGCACTTTACCGCGACGGGTTAAAACTAATTGCATCCGATTCAAGATAATATGTTTCGTTGCGTTTGGCGGTCAGGTTGTGAACTGCGGTTTCTTGATTGGGTATATGGGCGTCATGTTACCCGTTCAGTCGCGAGTCGCCGCAACGGTGCTCGTGTGCTGTGCTTGCGCTGCCGATGGATGACTAATAGTGCCCCCTCCATAGAGCCAGTATACGCTAGCGAACCACGCCAGCACACTAGCAACCGGCAAAATCAAGTGTTGTGGATGTTACATATGCCAACCGATGTTATATATTCGATACAGCGAGCAGCCGGCTGTAGTCAACAGTACTATGGACGTGTGCTGAAATTGGTTCTGAATGGTGGCGGGGATGGCCCCATAACACAAACTCGTAGGAACATACTGCGTGTGGATTGCGTTCTTTTTTCATTTTGTACTTAGGCAAACTTGGTTTCCATCAGGTACGTGGCACGTCTATTTTCTTCCCGGCGGACGGATCGTAACCTTGTTTTCTCCGGTAGGTTTCCGAGCGACGTTAGCTCTGGCCAGAAAGAAGGCGACCTTTTTTGTTTCTCCGGGCAGGTTTCGATCAATTGCGCAGGCGCAAGTACATCTCCACAACAACAGTTCCTGCCAGCCAAACGCAATTAAACTGTTGTTGCAATTCATGCTTCGCCCATTAACACGTGACGGTGTGATTCAGCACCCACTGCAAAAACCATGTAAAACTACCTTAGTTGTTGTTTGTCGAACTCCCCCTAGAAAGCACATGCCGCGGTCACCGAGAGAAAACAAATTCACACGAAACTACCGTGGTACTGTAGTCAGCTGCAATACGTTTCCACGAGAATCGTGGACGGAGATGTAGACAGATTGACCGATATGAGACCCGTTTTTCATTCGGGTAGTATTTGTTCGTTGTAGATACGAAGTCCGCAATAATCATATTGGTTCAGTTCCCCATGAACTCCGCATCATATTCCTCTCTGACAAAATTCCGACATTTTTGTTTTTCGTAATTGGCAGCTGGAAGGAACTGCGAGAGTAATCCCACTTTGAGAGGGTGTCGCCGTATTCACGGATTCCCTCGCAGGGGGGGCTACACTACCTCACCTGATTTTAGCATTTGAAGATGTGTGTTACTCCAATTCGATGGACAATTCCCCCGCGTTAGTGCTGAGGTTTAATTGACCGTCAATATATCAAGCAAAAAAGGGATGTTTTCCTATTATAGCTGGTATTGGTTCGCGTGAAAAGCGCACTTAGTCGGAACGTGTTCAGCCGAAGATTGCACGAGAAGCATCAGCTGACGAAGCGGAAAGGAACCATCATTCAGTCCAACTAACGCAAAGCAGTTTGTCGGGAACACAGCTGACTTTACTCTCCAAACGTTAATGATACCAAAACGCTTCGTAATCAGTACGTAGTCTACCCTCGTTTCATGTTGATAACGTAACGGGTGCGGTTTCAACAGTTAAAGGGCTGTAAAGTTATCCGTGCGACGTTTATCTTGTTGTTTTCAGATTTTATGTATCGCAATCGATTAATTTTACACTGTTCTAGCAGTTTTTGCACAAACGATAAACTTCAAAATGTAAACGGCCTGGGATCTTGCCCTCATAATAATTGTGCACGTTATGGTGGCAAAATGTCTCTGTATCTCTAAACAAAACATCATAGAGCTAGAAATCCTGAAAGTTCTAGAAACAAACTACCGGATGTTATCGGCCTCTTACTTAAATACCGCACACCCATTCGCAGTGGTTTGTTGTGAGAAACAAGGGTGCGATTTATAAGGCCGTATTAGACTCCCTTCCCACAATTCCCCGGACAAAACTCTTCTCCAAACCGCATGAGTGAGTACCTGAGCCCCTGTAAAGCAACTCCCAAATAAGACGGACGCATATCCTAAGCAACGTGTCCGCAAAACAACGGTTGCAGTTCTCAAGTCCATGATTATATACTGTGTCTACATTCCGGTATTCGATACAAACCCCAAGCCCATATGCCGAGATTAACCGTCCATGTTTTTAAAACGTTTTGTCCCGGTGGAAATAGTGTACAGGAGTAGGCCGAGTCGTGAAAGGAGGCCCAGAAACAAGGTCCCACTGCGACCTTACCGCGTGGCCACAAGGTCCCACTCGTATAACTAGCACGTGCTCGTACCAACAATATTAAATTTGGTCTATTTCGATTCGTGTCCTATCCGTTTGGTACACTTACGTTGCCAACGGTATTGTGGCGCGGACAGGTGCTAGGGTGGGGGGGGTAAGGTAGCCTGACTTTCACTACCACGTTCACTCCACTCGGGCGAGTGGCTCTGTACCTGACTCAAAACTGGGCGCAGGAAATTGAGGTTGTCGCAGAATAACAAGCGTAACAATATGGTGTATGTCTCAAAAATGTGACGCGTTAATACTTTAAAAGCACGACTGAATATGGTGGCCAGTCGGCGGAGTGGCCCTCATCTGCTGAAAATAACGGAGTTAAAACGCAACCCCCCTACCGAAGCACCAGTCCGCGTTTCTACTCGGATAAACATTCACTAAACGAAAGACTATAAACACATGAGATTCTTGTTATGACGGGCAGGTGCCATATTACAACGCCAGTGTGTCGATTCAACTTTGTTCCGTGACCGTACCGAGAAAAGCATGAGGCACCTTAACCAGTCTTGCCGCCCAAATCGTAACAAATTAAATGCCATATTAGTTGTGATTTGTTCTTAGTCTGACGTGTTTTGGGATGATTTTTCAAACGAAGTCGTGAAAAGGCGTCGCCCCAAATCCAACCCTGCCCCTGTCCCTGATCCTAAATATAACCCCAACACAAGGCGAGGCAACAGCCTCGACCCCAGCGAGGGCCCGCCGCTCCTTCTAGTCAATCAGAAAACTATGTTCGCAACACCTCAAAACACAACGTGATATATGTTTGCTTTATCGTGCACGCTTTATAGCTCAACAACTCGGTGAACGCCACGGGAAAATATGTTGCTTTAGGTATACGTTGTTTACCAACCTGAGTATGGTGTGAACACGAATACGAGCAGAGACCGCGCGGCTCCACTAAAAGCGGGCCTCCTACGAAATTTTCACTACGTGCGTAGAGCATACACAAACATTCCGAGATAGATTATATCAGGTACCTAGAAAGCTATATATTCTGTTGGTGTACAGGAGAATGGAAATAACGCACACCACCAATGATTGAAAGGGTCTGACAGGCATTGTTTTCTTTGTCAGGGTTTGTCCTACGTAGCTACACACGAGGTGTGTGTATCAATCATGTAATCGTGTCCCGTGCGACGATAACGGGTAGCGGCTCATTAACATTACATCGCCGGGCTTGCATTCTTGTGTTGCATTACCGTTAATTTTGTACGAAGCCCTTGGTGTCGCGAATCAGGTACCGGTTTCAATTTCCTGCCAAAACCGTTGTTAACTCACTATCAGTGTGAAGCCCCTCGAGCGCGGAGGCTCCGAAAAAATATGTCGCACTCGCTTTTATCGCAGCATGCGTCTGGTATGAATAGTCTAGGAGCTGGTATCGAATTCCTCGCGAACGTTCGGCTAAATATCCACAAGGATTGCAGTCCGATAGAATTGACATGAGATGATAGTGGAGCGTCGACGGTGACCTCTGGCACAGTCCAGTCGCGCCAGCTGCAATAATGCGAACATCGGCGGTTCAATATATACAGTACACAGCAGCAGTATATAGCGGTGTTTTCAGCATATTGACGCAAGAATGTTGAAACGATGTATTCTGCTCTTTACCGTGCTGTGCTGAGGGCCTTAGGTGTTGACAAAATATAGTCGTACTCGACCCAGCAGCCTCTGGCACCCTTCAGCCTGGATAAATATTGATATACGAAATAATCCAGCACATTCAACATGTAACACGCGCAACATAAACAAGGTTATGTGGTGAGTCGAACATAAGTAAACTGCTACTACTGTAGGCGTATCACTTTTTGCGATATGTTTGTGGAGCCGTCCAGGAGACGTCCTCAGAGGAACTATCCCTCGATTGTTATTTAAGTGCTGCCGGTCGTCGCTGATATCTGGGTTAGGTTTTGACGTCGCCCCATAAACTATGGCGTCACGTTCAACTTGGAGCTAGGTTCAGAGCCCGGCCCGCGACCGGTTCAGGATCGGTAATAAAAACGCCGACATGTGAAAGCAAGAGACAACATAGGTCTCCAGTGATGTCGTGGCAAACGCGGTTTTCCCATGACCGAAAACACTATGTGCGTGTGATGAGAGGTTACGTCTTGTAGGTCCGCTAGCGTACGGGGCGAATCTCTGAGAAGAACCAGTAGATGGAGGCCCGGTGTCCCATGAAGGAAACAGGCGACAGATGGAACCTAGTGGCATGATTTTGAGGAGTAGGCAAAATCGAAGCGGCCAAAACTATATATTCGAAATTGAAATTGCAAGCACAAGCTCCATCGTAGCGGGATACCTTACCGGATTACCCCTTCAAAAATGTACCGTGTACGTGCTACAGGAGTGTAGCACTTATATACTGTACGAGTATGGCGTATGGAATACTACGCTACGCTATGAACAGCGCCTCCGAAATGAGGGCGTTTCAGACATGCGTTTTGTGTAACGACTGCAGGAAACAAATTACATGCGACCCTCGCTGTGCATTGCTTACTGACAATCTCCTCGCGCATTCCACCTCCCGTCTCTTGCGTTTTGAATGTTTTTCGTTCTGCCGTACTACAGAAAATGTGTCTTGATCCTGAGTTTGTGTATCGGGTTGGAGTTTGATATGGTTCGAGGTGACGTCTGGTTCGCGTGAGGTATACGGTACTACTCGACGGCCGAGCCTCGCCAAACATTCAACACTGCCCCCACCACAGCACAGGTTATACTGTGTCCTGTCTCGCAATTGAATCACTTGTAGGGATATCCTAGAAAACATACCAAAGCTAGCTGCTGTCGCCCTCTCACCTACGTCCACCACGTTGTCTGCAGCTCTTGCACAGCCCAGCCAGCGGACGGCGGAAATAACGATTGCAGCAAGAGCCTGTCGAGTCAACTTCATCTCCGCAGAATTGAACGCGTATGGCGTGTCTGAGATGTGTGGGGTTAGGCCGGCACGTGGCTTTCCTTTTTAGTTGTGTGCCTGTGCGGTGCTCTTAGGCTAACTATTCCCATGAGGCCATGAAGAATATATGACATGCCTCAAATTCTACCGAGTCAAACAAAAGGCGTTATCTGTCGAGAAAATGAAAAGGGGATGGGACAGACGTTTTTTTTGTTTCAGCACCGATGTGCAGACTGCATGCCTGCGGAGCTTTCCGACTTTAGTGATTTGTTGCGACTGTAGGTCTTTGCAATTAGGGTGGTGGTGGCAGGGGTCGTAGATGGGGCGACGCAGAGACGTCGTAATGAGGAAAAACGTCAAAACAAATAATGCACATGAATGCAGCACGTTTCGTCACGTAATATGAACGCATACCAGGATGCTTGTTTCTTTCAAGACAGGTCACATTGTATATCAGGTGTACATATTTACCCTTCAGAAGTAACTGTGTACCGTACATATGTATCACACATATCGCGAAGTAGTCGAATCATAGAGCGATGTTTTTGATCCAGACGCCATTGCATCGAAGTATTCACCAACTGGTACTGAAATGAAAAACGTGTCGCGAGAAACACCGCCTGTGTCTACGTAGCGTAGTAAGTAAAGTGAACGATAGCAAGTAGTTGTCACGGCAGGCTGCGGCGAAACTTATGTCAACGAGCGAGTGCTTCTGTAGCTTTTAATTCGAAGAAAGGTGTCTGTGCACGTGCCCGTGTGTCTGAGCGGCGTATCCCGCGAATTGTTGTTGGAAAGACCTTGGATGATTTTACGTCGTTTGCAATTTCATGGGAGTACAGCACTATAATATCGTATGTGACGATGCTCAGCAGAACATTCTTCTCGAACCATACACAGCAGTGTGTGTTAACCGGTTCGTAGAGCAAACTCAAGAATAACACTGATTAAAAGTTGCTTACATGCCAACCATCTCTGCATACCCTACAAAACAAATGCTGGTACACGATCGTGCCCATAATGCAGTCTTCGACCACGAATGACTACGGGAAGAAGTTTTCAAATATTGTTGATACGTATTTTAGGTGGAAAGATTTTCCGAGAGCGAAGAATGTATCCTGGATCCTTCCACGGATATTTTAAACGCGACCTAATGATGAGCGTGCCATGCATGCGACGGTAGAGGTTCACCATATTGTCCTGGAGCACCTCAAATTGAGGTGCTCGGTACTAGAAGCGAGTCAAATACGGGTTTTGGAGGAAATATCTACGCGACGGACAATGTAAGGCTGTACGAAGGTATTACAGTATAGGAAATCCATTTCAACACATGGAGGACATTCTGACGAGTTTCAGTTAAGTAGCCCCGTCATTGTGAAAGAGCGTTTCAGACGAAGCAAAAATCACTGGCTTTGTCGTAGACCGCGTTGTCAAGACGAGAAGTCTTCTTTACCAACAACCCACAATGGGTCAACAGGTGGCAAGTTTGATAGACGGTGTGACGCATGCTGACGATAGAGGTGTACCGTATTTTTTCTGAGCTCCCTCATTTAAGGAGCGTTATACCTCACCGACAATTTGATTTCGGAGGAAATTAAAGTGCTGCCGGATGTGAAACCTCATAAACCGAAGTATACTCTAAAACACGATTCGTCACCAAAACGAAAATCCGAGGAATTGAGGTTCAGAAGCCCGATCGTTCAGAAAACGATTCAGCCGAAGTAAGGTATGCCGCCTCTACCGTTGCACGCGTCCAAGCACGGGGCGACGCATGATAGTAGATCCTCCTAAGGTAACTTTTTAGGCACTCTGATGTGCTAAAGGTTTGTTTTACGAGGCTCAATCAAGTTGGAGTCTTTCTCTCGAGTCGTCCTAGAGTTTTTCGAATCTCAGCATTCCAGCACTGACGACTCGCGTAGAGTTCGGGTCAGGGTTAGCGTTAGGATTCAAGTACGTAGGAGAGTCGGCTTTCCGCGCCGAGTACACACAAAACACCCCGTAAATATCTACTATTAAAGTTCGTTCACCCCTGCTAAAATAATACTGGATTAACAATCCGACGACTTACTGAGTAGGCGATGAAATTGATTTGAACATGAGGATGAACATTCAACGGTTTTAGGTTAGAGAGCTAAAGGGTATTTATATATATACACCTGGTACCATGTATTCATCTGTTTTTGAGTAGGAGATTGTGAGATTAGCCACTCGGCCCACGAAGCGACCAGAGCATTCAATTCTATTTCGTGTGCAGTAACAATGCCAAAAAAATCTTACGCAGTCACGTGTAATATCTACGTCCGTCAGGCAGGCAGACAGCCACGAGCTCCAATAGTGTTTCTTAAATTATTCCTGTGCTGCAACTACAACTAACTATGGCTCGGCCGCAGGAAGCGCGTACGCAGATACAAGGTTCGCCCCTGCGAGAACGCATCGACAGGCTGGGAAAAGTGTCTGGGTTTTGTCGACCAATTCTAAAGATCACCTATCCAGATCTTGTATATACAAGACCCTCAGCACGCACAGTAAATATTACCTGCTACCAGGTATTTGCATAACGATATTATGTGCGACTCACGACCCAGCATGTACCGTCATGACGGACAACCATTGTTACACAGACTCCTGTGCAATGATGCCATAGGTGGAATGTAAGGTTTACACTGTACGCCTCGACCCGAACACGTGTACATCGAAGCTGCCGCGGGTATTTCGAGTATTTAGAGGTCAACACAAGCAAGTAGAGTCGGGTGCAAAGCTTTCAGATCCTAAACCAGAAACTATTCCGATCACTTTTTTTTCTCGCGTGGGATACAACGGGTCACAGGGTTTCCATATATATGTACAAATTGTTTTCCCTCCTGGTACGTATGGCTCATCCGTGGATTAAGTTTCACCTGACGCTCCTGTTTCGCTCTGAATCAGATGCTGCCTGTGACTTTCTAGACAAATTTATGCGTGGGGTGGCCTGTGAGAAATATATTGTTTGTACGTAGACAACCGAACGTCATCCGCTACTCGAATAACAAACAAAACAGGGTATATTGGTAAAGAGGATAAGTATTGTCTGTACCAGGGACTCGGGATAGAGCATGGTAGGTTTTGGTGATTTAAAGGACCTGCGCGTACCCGTTAATTTTCATGTAGCACCACGAGCAGATCAGCATCCCCACCTCAGGCGCAAGCAAGAACGAGGTTCCAGCTTCAAGCGTGAGCAGACGTGGGGTAGTTTTCTGGATGATCAGCCAAACCAGGAAGTAGTGTCCTTTTAGAATACACTGGCACCACATGCAGCCTCAATCGTTGAGTGGTTTCCCTACCGCTTCTACTGCGTTTATACTATGCTTACAATATGGCAACACCTCATCATCCTATCCAGAAATCTCAAGCAGGCAACTCAACGACGTAGCTCCCTTTCGGGTCTAGTGGCGATTTGATCATGTTGGCTAAGCACTGACTGTACTTGGAAGCCGCCGAGTAGGTCTTAGTTGGTAAGTATGGGTTATCGCATAAAGCTGCGTCCGGGGTACTCTTGGGCGTTGGCGAGCAGATGCGTTTCTAGGATACTCTTCTATATATATATGTTTACAAAAACGAAATGAAACGCGGGGCACTGTGGTTACCTTGCACCCTGCCATCCCACGGTCGACGCTCTGACCACTGTGAGCAGTATCACATATTAAGGTCAATTCCTATGCAACCGGATGTGCATCCAGTTCCGACCGTCGCGATCAGCACATTAACACGAGTTTTAGCCCCCGAAACTGTGCGAAATACAACGAACGTTTGTTGCTCGCATCAATTCGAATCCAACTGTTCAAAACATATTTATTATCCAGAGAAGACTTTCAGCTTCGTAACCACCCCAACCTCAGGAAATTACCGTCAGTACGTTAAGACCCGGCTAGACTGGAACACGATGACGATCGGTGTTCGGACCGAAGGCATAAGACTGTGGGTGTGTATGTTGCTCACATGGCGGCGTGCGACGGAACCAAAATATGTACGTGTCGGCCCGGACTCGTGCTACGATAGGGGGAGTACCCACATTTTCACTACCGGGTGTTGGCCACTCGGACGAGTGGCTCCGAATCTACCTAAGGATTGGACCAAAACATAGTTCGTTCGCGTTACGTAACAAAATCTCCAATGGCGGTGCATATATAACTACAAAAAAACAAACAAAGGATTTGAATACAACGCAGTGAAGCAGTCACTCGGCCGAGTGGCTCTGTGCAGGTGAAAAACAAGCATCCATGCATGACCCCCCTACCGTAGCACCAGTCGCCGTCGAATCCACACAGACTGGTTCCACAAGTACGTGCCAAGGCAGTCATCGACCGAAGCATGCTATAAATACCGCAAGTACCATCAAGGATGGTACTCCGGCTACCTCTGCCGGTGGTATTCTGCGCCGTCTATGGAATACGGCGCTACCTGGGGCGGAGAAGGGGGGGGATATCTTCATCCGTGCTATTTCATATAGGGTGCCGTGTTTTTGCTCGAGCTTTATTCTTTGAGAAGCTCTCTGGCTCGTGCTAACCACAGCGTTCAGGTCATCCCGCGGTTACAGGTGCCGTCCTTTCTCCCCCCCGTGATATCCTTACGTCTAGGAACCGTGTAGTGGTAAGGGCTCTCGCTACTCCGCCGACGCCCTCGAGCTTTGTTTTCTTTGTGAGCGAGAAATATAGCCGGAAGCAATGATGTGTGCGGGAATAGGGCCATCTGGTGACTCGAAAACCCATCGAAACCGTCAAAAGAGCGCGAGTCTATAGGCTAGAATACAGTTTAGTTCTGAAGTCCGCAAACGTGCTTCAAATACAGTTGCGGTCGTGCACATGTTTATGTCCTACGAACCATTTCCTCAACCGGGCAGGAGATGTGGAGTAACCGGAGTTCATGATCTGCGGACAGTTGGTCCTGTAAAATTACGAAACACGAAACCAAGTATGGTTCGAGTTGACAGCGCGACCTAGTTTGGGTCTCTGTTAACATGCGTGATCAGTAGGCCGACTGCTCCACGAATACGCCGGATATAAAGGTAGGTGGATGTGGGCCTGGCACCTTTGATCTAATCCTCGAGACAGACGAAGCAAACAATGTCCTGCGATGTACGCTGGTACCAGTTGGCACAACTCATCCTGTCACAGAAGTCCTGAGACAAGGACACGAAACGTGACGCACGAACGGCAGGAACCACAGGGGTTCGGGGTGGGGGCGGGCAATGGAGGTGCTGTGTACAAATTCGCCCAAACTAGTGTGGACGCTTTTCGCTTTGTGAACGACAACAGACGTCGATAACTCGCACAATGTTCATTCGAGGACGTGCGGAGGGGATACTCAGGTCGTTCCCGGCCGTGGTCGTATGACCATAAACATTGCTTGCACCAAGCACGAAGCGCCGTAAGACTTTGGGCGAGTCGCATGCAGGGTGAGCTGCATCTGGCTAAGAACCGTTTGTGGGTCTGACTTGCATATGGACGACAACCTCCAAAAACAAATTGATGCTGTAGGCACTTCCTGGGGCAGCAACGGGTATTCATATGTATTTACCTCTGCGTGCCTCACCATATACACACCACGTGCTACGATCACTCTCCACATGCGTAGTTGTGGTTTTCAACCCCGCACAAATGATTAAACAAAACCAACGTCACCCTGGTCGACGAGCACACGCAGTGAGAGCCATACATTACAGCGCCGTCGCTAACCTACGCCAACCCAACCTATACGTATATATTTTATATTTATGCCCACTGTAGGGCTGAGGGTATACTCGACAGCACCCGTAGCAATGTGGTGCATGAAAGCAAGACCGAAATCTACGTCATTGACGATAACATAGGAAACATAAATGGAGTGGGAGGCGGGGTCGGAAGGCCGGAACGTAAATCATCACACAACCGGACGAAAAAACGCCAATGCCTTCGAGGCATGAAACGATATAGATACGTCACTGATTGTTTGAAGCGATTCCTGGTTTGTCGAGGTGCTTGAACCAAAGTCGTCGGAATTTTAGCCTTGTGTTCTGTTTCCGTTTTGAGTATATAGTCGTTTTTTGTCGATGAGATACCGAGCTCTAAAAAATGAGGAGCTCACAAATATCATGGTGCACCTCTATCGTTGCACGCGTCCTTAGTCCAAAATACTTAGTCGGAGGAGATGGCTTACGAAAGTCGAGCAGACGGAAATGCAGTGCATTCGTTAAGAAATCACGCCCAACCTGAGATAGTAACCTGGTTTCTCGGATGTTGCAAAAGACGTTCGTTCGTATTGGCCGGCAGGCAGCCAACAAAGTGCATTTGCTACTAGCAGGCGTGTAGCTGAACACGTATATACTTACCGCCCGTGCCTAAATAAGATATATACTGTCATCGGTTGACCCCCTGCGAAGGCACGTGCGCTTGTTGCCGTATTGATATATGACTCGTTGTTGTTACTGCGCTCTGGACGCCTATTTTCCGGGCACACACGTTGCGTATTTCTGGCTAATAGCGATCAAACGTGATGTTCGACGTTGTCAAAATATAACAGTTTATGGAAGAGAAGATGCTGTAGTTCTGAACAGTACGGCCCCATAAAACAGTTGTTTCAGATTGAACTTTTTGTCGATTTCTAATTGATGGGTTTGACATTACCAGGCTACAAATCATGTCCTCCGTACGGCGCACAGTACCTCATGCTGCAGGGTGTAAGCATGGAGCTGTACATAAAGCTTATATGACATAATTTATTGTTGCAACTACTAGTAGTGCCGTAGAGAACATGAGCGATATGGTTTACCGGCAGATTGTAATCTATACGACCTGATCAGTGATCGGTCCGACACCATGTACATCTCCCATGGGCGGGAAGAGGTGAAACGCTTTCACGTAGCAGACGTACGTCCCGTCGAATTTTATCTTCTCTGGCAGTTCAAACGTGGCGCACGAAGGGCTAACATTCGCACCCCCGTTCGTAGTGGCCACCATATTATTGAAGAGACGGCTGTCTTTTGCATGCGGCGCGCGACCGAGAATATGTTCTAGGCATATCGCGCAAACACACAACACACGCCATTAGACGGCCTTCTTTTGGAGTTTGGGGGAAGGCGCATGCTACGACCGAGGTGCACCATCTTGGTTCCGAAGCTCCTCTCTAGGAAAGCGCAATGCCTCGCCCAAATATTAAAATTGATGGGGAAATTTCAAAACAGAAACAAAAACAAAACTCTGCGATGAACAACTACGTGGCCTAAGCGTGCAAAACAAATACAGCAACGCAATGAACAACGTATGCCAGACGAGTTTGAGGTAAGGGCCCTGATCATTCAGGAATGGTTTCGGCTATAACGCGGCACCTCTACCTTAGCGCGCACCGACACGAGTGTGACACATATCAGGAGCCACTCTCAGACTGGAGCTGCTATGGTATGGGGGATACACCCCCTTGATCAATGACAGGAGACGGCTGGCCGATTATTGTCTGAGTTCATGGTTTCACAGGAAGTTTTTCTCCGAGAATAGGAACGTCCTTAGCGCGGACAAGCCAACGTTTGTAGCCGCCAACGTCAAAATCAAAGTTCATAGGCCGAGAAGGGTGAACTGTTAGTGAGCTGTCACAGTGTTTTTGGTGACTCGCTTTGGCTAGAAATTGTTTCGAGGGAGTCGTGTTTTGGTGGGAGTGAAGTCACTAACCTTAATCCACAGCCTGGACGAGCTTACCTGTAGGTTGTTGTTTGTTGTTGCTCTCACCTGAACCTATCGCCATACTACAAATCTGTCTGTGATCACGGGACACATTCACACTTTCCAGTTTTTCTGGAGTGGAGTGCTGCCTTACGTACGTACAAACACGTACAGTACAGCAGTACGTTCCTGGTGTCCTGTGATTGGCCAGGTTACCGTCTTGCCAATACACTTGTGTGTCGTGGGTCGTGGTCTTGAATGGTCGGACCCGCGGGGGGGGAAACACCTATGTCGTACTGCCACACGCCAGGTGTTTTTCTGTTCTTATTCGAGCGAAATGTTATCAGGAAACGTGAAAAGTTTCGGCCGGCAGACCAAAGGCAATTCAATTAATATTCCCACACTTAGCACGCCCAGCGAGAGGTACCGCCGATCTGCCTAGACGTTATGTTGAAGAAAACCCTCTAAGTCCGAGAACCGCTTGAGTCTGTCGATGCTATGAGAAAGCTCGAAACTCATCTTGCGCGCCCGCTACCCCACGAAACGACAAAGAGGCGGGCTTACTCCGGGGCTGCACATTGCCGTTGCATGTCGGCGACGGAAAGGGCGCGGCCGGCCGTGACGTGGTGGACGATGTTGTAGGCAACGTTCGCTTTGAGACGGCGAATGTGACCAATCGGATGCTCGTAACTTTACCTCTGCAATGCGAAGATAATCACTTGGCGAGCAGGGGTAGATGGAATGATGAGAAAGTGTTTACGGATGTGTGTATGGGTGTACAACGCCGAATGGGGCAACTGCTGCTGTAACACACGGACACACATCATAGTACACCGAGATCGCCACGCAAACACACGCGACGCACGTACCCCTGAAACATGAGCGCTGGATGAAGGTGAGTTTGGTATGCGTCTGCCCAGGGGAGGACACACGACCAAGACACGCTCAAACACGCACATGTACACACAAATCGTGCTGTATGTGCATGACTGTATCAGTATTGTCTACAAATTTAAGGAGAGGACACACGACCATGACTCAACCAGACTTACACGCACACACACATCACTACTGCTGTATATGCATGGCTGCTACCCGCGAGACGTGGACGGAGACAGGACCTAGCGTTAGAGTAGATATGTGCGCAATGTATGAACAGTGTTAGTGGTGCACACACCTGTCCCAAGAATCGGCAAGTCCTGTTGAGCAGAGAGTGCCAGCCGCAATTGCCATCCCCTCTGCACGGAACATTTTAGATGTATCACGGAGCTGTCGGACGACGCCGCTTGGAAAGTTAAATTGCTGAATGGCGTGTAGTTGTCCTCGCAAGGTTGCAGGATACAGCAAAGCCCCGAAACGAAGAGGCTGGGTGAGCCGTGTCAATGTGAGATGGAAGCGGTGGTCTCCCTAGTCATCGAGGTACCGCTCTGGAGGGACACTCTGCTGCATGCAGGGCAGATATACCGACGTAGCACCAGGAGGTGGTACGCCGCAAGATTTGAAGACGGCGAAGAACACGCAGCAGAGGACCAACAGAAGTATAGTACGAGCAACCACACCAAGGCTCATAGACGTCGCTCACATCAGTCGCAAGAGAGGAGCAGCGACAGCAGCGAGGCGGCAGCCGCAGTAGGATTACACACTCGCCGCCGCCCGAGACACACGGTAGTCCACGGTCACGATCAAATCGAAGGACACAAAGAAGGGAGCAGTAACACGCAACAGAACACCCACCAGACGGAGGTGTGTCCAACTGGGAACAGAGGTAGTGGGTGTGCGGTGTGCACGGTATGAGTGGGTGTGTGTGTTGAGGGCGACAGGATGAATGTTGCGGAACAGTGTTTGTTGGTATCGCTGTTTGAAGTTTGAGGTTTATCTTCAAGTAGGCGGCGTGTTTCACGAGGGAATTTATTTTCGCAGCCCAGGTCACAAATAAGTGACATATTTGAGTGAAAAACATGGCCCAAAGACGAGCAGAAGTATAGCACGAGGAAACATATGAAGGCTCATAGCAGACATCTACAGCAGTCGTACGATAGGTGCAGCGACAGAAGCGAGGCGACTGGATGGATGTGTGTCCCACGGGGGGAAGAAGTAGTGGGTGTATCGTGTGCGCGGTGTGAGTTGGAGTGTCTGCCGAGCTGCAAGAGGGAGAAAAACATGCGGCACATCGTTTTGTGGCCGTTTAAAAATTGGGGCTTCGTCGTAGAGGCATCAGGTCTTTTTCATGAGGGGATTTCTTTCCGCGCCCCAGATCACGACGAAGTGAAATATTTCCGTGTAAATCATGGACGAAGACGAGCAGAAGTCTAGCACCAGCAAACATACGAAGGCTCATAGCACACACCCACAGCAGTAGCATGTATATACTCGCGTGATACAGACACACAACATCACATGGTAGTGCATAGCCGAAGACACGCAGAAGTCTAGCACGATTAAACGTACGAAGGCTCATAGCACACACCCACAGCAGTAGTCGTACGCGATGAGTGCAGCAGCAGCAGAGTCAGGAAGAGGACGAGTACACCTCGCAACAGCAGCCGAATGAACGATGTGTTGAAAGTAGTGTGGCGGATGCACTGCAGCAGACGCACAGATTCCCGGAGGAGGAATATTGGGTGCAGAAGTGCAACCTCAGAGGCGCGTGCAGAAGTCTTGCAATAGGAAGGGAGGTAGAGGTATTTAAGATGTAGTCGCGAGAAGAAGCCTTACGACCCCTCAACAGTAGCAAACAGTGTTTGAATTGTCGGGGGGGGTGTACTCATGTTGCGCACGGCCGTATTCATATGACCATAGACCCTCGCATCCCTACAATGCCGGGACGGAGCGCGTTGGGTTTTCACCAACCAGGCAGACATTGCTTGCACCAAGCGCGAAACGCCGTGAGGTATTGGGCGAGTCGCATGGAGGGTGAGCTGCATCCTGCTAAGAACCTCCTCTGAGGCGGACTTGCATATGGACGACAGCTTCAATGAGTTAATATAATTTCTGGTGTGGCCACTTCCGGAGACAGCAATGGGTTTTACTATGTAACTGCCTCGCGGACGCCTTACCATATTAACACTACGTGGTGTGTCGTGGGTCGTGGTCTTGAATGGTCGGACCCGCGGGGGGGGAAACACCTATGTCGTACTGCCACACGCCAGGTGTTTTTCTGTTCTTATTCGAGCGAAATGTTATCAGGAAACGTGAAAAGTTTCGGCCGGCAGACCAAAGGCAATTCAATTAATATTCCCACACTTAGCACGCCCAGCGAGAGGTACCGCCGATCTGCCTAGACGTTATGTTGAAGAAAACCCTCTAAGTCCGAGAACCGCTTGAGTCTGTCGATGCTATGAGAAAGCTCGAAACTCATCTTGCGCGCCCGCTACCCCACGAAACGACAAAGAGGCGGGCTTACTCCGGGGCTGCACATTGCCGTTGCATGTCGGCGACGGAAAGGGCGCGGCCGGCCGTGACGTGGTGGACGATGTTGTAGGCAACGTTCGCTTTGAGACGGCGAATGTGACCAATCGGATGCTCGTAACTTTACCTCTGCAATGCGAAGATAATCACTTGGCGAGCAGGGGTAGATGGAATGATGAGAAAGTGTTTACGGATGTGTGTATGGGTGTACAACGCCGAATGGGGCAACTGCTGCTGTAACACACGGACACACATCATAGTACACCGAGATCGCCACGCAAACACACGCGACGCACGTACCCCTGAAACATGAGCGCTGGATGAAGGTGAGTTTGGTATGCGTCTGCCCAGGGGAGGACACACGACCAAGACACGCTCAAACACGCACATGTACACACAAATCGTGCTGTATGTGCATGACTGTATCAGTATTGTCTACAAATTTAAGGAGAGGACACACGACCATGACTCAACCAGACTTACACGCACACACACATCACTACTGCTGTATATGCATGGCTGCTACCCGCGAGACGTGGACGGAGACAGGACCTAGCGTTAGAGTAGATATGTGCGCAATGTATGAACAGTGTTAGTGGTGCACACACCTGTCCCAAGAATCGGCAAGTCCTGTTGAGCAGAGAGTGCCAGCCGCAATTGCCATCCCCTCTGCACGGAACATTTTAGATGTATCACGGAGCTGTCGGACGACGCCGCTTGGAAAGTTAAATTGCTGAATGGCGTGTAGTTGTCCTCGCAAGGTTGCAGGATACAGCAAAGCCCCGAAACGAAGAGGCTGGGTGAGCCGTGTCAATGTGAGATGGAAGCGGTGGTCTCCCTAGTCATCGAGGTACCGCTCTGGAGGGACACTCTGCTGCATGCAGGGCAGATATACCGACGTAGCACCAGGAGGTGGTACGCCGCAAGATTTGAAGACGGCGAAGAACACGCAGCAGAGGACCAACAGAAGTATAGTACGAGCAACCACACCAAGGCTCATAGACGTCGCTCACATCAGTCGCAAGAGAGGAGCAGCGACAGCAGCGAGGCGGCAGCCGCAGTAGGATTACACACTCGCCGCCGCCCGAGACACACGGTAGTCCACGGTCACGATCAAATCGAAGGACACAAAGAAGGGAGCAGTAACACGCAACAGAACACCCACCAGACGGAGGTGTGTCCAACTGGGAACAGAGGTAGTGGGTGTGCGGTGTGCACGGTATGAGTGGGTGTGTGTGTTGAGGGCGACAGGATGAATGTTGCGGAACAGTGTTTGTTGGTATCGCTGTTTGAAGTTTGAGGTTTATCTTCAAGTAGGCGGCGTGTTTCACGAGGGAATTTATTTTCGCAGCCCAGGTCACAAATAAGTGACATATTTGAGTGAAAAACATGGCCCAAAGACGAGCAGAAGTATAGCACGAGGAAACATATGAAGGCTCATAGCAGACATCTACAGCAGTCGTACGATAGGTGCAGCGACAGAAGCGAGGCGACTGGATGGATGTGTGTCCCACGGGGGGAAGAAGTAGTGGGTGTATCGTGTGCGCGGTGTGAGTTGGAGTGTCTGCCGAGCTGCAAGAGGGAGAAAAACATGCGGCACATCGTTTTGTGGCCGTTTAAAAATTGGGGCTTCGTCGTAGAGGCATCAGGTCTTTTTCATGAGGGGATTTCTTTCCGCGCCCCAGATCACGACGAAGTGAAATATTTCCGTGTAAATCATGGACGAAGACGAGCAGAAGTCTAGCACCAGCAAACATACGAAGGCTCATAGCACACACCCACAGCAGTAGCATGTATATACTCGCGTGATACAGACACACAACATCACATGGTAGTGCATAGCCGAAGACACGCAGAAGTCTAGCACGATTAAACGTACGAAGGCTCATAGCACACACCCACAGCAGTAGTCGTACGCGATGAGTGCAGCAGCAGCAGAGTCAGGAAGAGGACGAGTACACCTCGCAACAGCAGCCGAATGAACGATGTGTTGAAAGTAGTGTGGCGGATGCACTGCAGCAGACGCACAGATTCCCGGAGGAGGAATATTGGGTGCAGAAGTGCAACCTCAGAGGCGCGTGCAGAAGTCTTGCAATAGGAAGGGAGGTAGAGGTATTTAAGATGTAGTCGCGAGAAGAAGCCTTACGACCCCTCAACAGTAGCAAACAGTGTTTGAATTGTCGGGGGGGGTGTGCGTGGGGGAACAGCAGCTGTGTTGTAAACAGGTGCGTCAGTGTGCGTTGGAAGGGTCCCGACCGTGTGCGTCGCAAAATGCCGCACCAGTGTTGGGTTGGCACGGCCGCCGAACAGAGATCGGACGCAAACAGCAGTGTATTGTTAGGTTGGCACGGCAGCCGAACAGAGCTTGAATGCAAATAGCAGTGTCGGGGGGGGTGGGCATGCGCTCCCCCCGATCCCCCCCGCTGGCACCCCCGACAGTTTGCGTTCGAAATATGTGTAAACTGTATTTTTAATAATGCACGTATACGAAAATGTTTAGAATATATTACGTATTATGTTATCGGTATTGGTTTCTTGCCTTGGCGTGATCAGGAAGCATAGCATGTAGCCGAGAAGCCATATAATGGAACAAATGTTAATAAGAGATTAACCTCTAGATTGGTCCAAGGGTTAGTTTAAGCTCCGAGTCAGCGCTGACTTAGTGCGTAGCCCAGTGGTTTACCCCTTTGCACACGAACAAATAGGCCAGGGGTTCAAATAATATACCCACTCCACACAACAGGCAGGCCCTACGCAGCAAGCAAACCTTAAAAAGTCGGTCGCTTTTCTAGCTAATTCCTAGCTATACAAGATTTGAATTGTAAATCGCAAGATAGGCACGGGCCTTGAATAGGCTTGGATGTAATGCGGACATCGAAAATAGCTTTTTTTGTATTGTGAGGGTGGTCGAAATTGACTTGATTTTCAATCTATGAATCGAAATTTACTTGATTGCAGCGTATGGCTCGTATGTTACTTGGTTTATGTGTTGCGGGGCGAAAACGACTTGTGTTCAGTATCTGCATCGAAGTTGACTTGGGGTTTGTGTTCGGGTCGGAAGTTAACGAACAGGGCCATGCACCTGCTGCCATAATCACAGGCCATGCAACACGAACACGCAGTTCGCTAGTGTTAAAAGCAAACCGCGAATTACCCCGCGCTTGCCCTGCGCGGCTTATTCTTCTACAAGGCCGTTTGGATAATATCTGCCAGTGTGACGCGTCATCTCTCCTTCACCTGCCGGGGGTCGTGTATTATAACCGCTAGACTAATAACGTACCAAGTTCCTTCAAAACCAGCATCGCATCGGACGTTATCACACTTTTCTTCCCGTCGGGCATTCATTTGGTTGAGTAAGCTATATATCTCAAGAAGGATTCCAAGACATGGCGCCCAATTTTAAATCAAGGACTCAGTCTCAGAGCGGTGAGTTATATGCAGGGCGTCTCGATGTTGATAGGGCCTGGTACCACCCACAGTGCAAAACTTAGCCTCCGAGCAATCCCACGGTAGGGGTACCACTTTTAGGCTCAATATTGTCTGACCGGTTGTGCTCCTCACGTGAGTAACCACCGGATACTTCATTATTTTACTGGCATACTAGTTTTGGACTACAGTACCGCATTGGAAGGTTTGGTCGGGTTGAGCGAACGAATGTTTCCGAGGTCATGTTTCGGGTGAGATATTGAGCTCCTACCGCGAGATAGCTCCTCTGAGAATGGGGGGCATGGTTACCGAGACCTATCCGTCTAGCTCTCTTCAACTAGATCTACACGGGGTCGTCAATTCTTCACATTTTCTTGATTCAGTTTGAATATCGATTGATTATCGACTGCGCGACAAAAGTTGTCGAGCATACCCTGGTATTAATATTTCATCACGCACTCCGTTTACTCTCCCCTTTCCTATACTCTGGTAATTCTCCCCACGACCCCCCGTTCGCCCCCCTCCTCCCACATGGCTCTTGCTCGGCGTCTTATCTCCACTGATCCACATCCATGCCAAGTGCAAGCGACGGACCCCTTCGATCCTTCCAACATCAAAGCCTTTGTCGAGGACCAGTTCCACAACTTCTTCACTGATTGCGGCGCGTTTGTCGACGGTTTCACCTCGGTGAGGAAGGAAGAATAATAAGTGTTGGACTACGATTGGTTGATCAAGAACAATTTTCTGACGCGTGCTACGATGATATCTAAATGTATCACGTTTCGGACTGAAACATTTCCTGGATGATCGGGCCCTTTATCCCAAACTCCCCGGACTTCCATCATCTTTCTTTTTTCGCAATATGTGTCAGTGTATACTTGCACTATGGTATTGCTTATAGGGTAGAACCTTACATTTTTCCTCGCAACACATATTTAGGGCCAGGTACACGGAGCTCCTCAATGTACACGCGCGCTACGATCGAGGTGGCAGGTTTTGGCTGATTTGTTTTTCTGAATGATCGAGCTGCTTAACCCAAACTCGTCAGACACACTGTATTGTGTTGCGATATTTTTCGCAGTATAGTTACAGTAAGTCATAGGATCGTCCATCGGATAGTGTTTTTTCGTTTTCTCGGAATTCGTTTATTTTGGTGCCGTATGGAGCTCCTCATAGGAGGAGCTCAGAAAAAAACAGGGTGAAACTCTATTATCGTAGCATGCATCATCACCTCTTCGATCGTAACATGCTTCGTCTGCATGTTCTCTTTCTCTGTCTTCCATCTCCCTGCCGCCCCTTGGAGGCCTTGCGACGTGAGCAATGTTTGTTGATTGTTAGTGTCATCCCCGCTAGCCTCGCTCCGTCCAGAAACGCCACCTCCAGCTACGTATTTCCCAGGTGGCCTGTCTTCCTATGAAGTATTTTCACTTCATGGCCACCGTTGTTTTTTTCCTAGGGTTATATTATGGCATTTTGGGTTATCCCGGCGCCAGCACAGGCCTACTACTGTAGCTACCGGTGCATGTTCTGGGGAATTATTTGTTCGACGGCGTGCCGTACCCAACCTACGCAGACATATATGGAGGCGAAAAACAGGCGAAGGTTGACGATTTGGTCGGTAAGTCGGGTGCCACTTATATCATCCGTGGTCGGCTATGTTGGCGTGGCAGCAATACCATAACTCGTTCACTGTCGTAGTATCCATATTACTCTCCTTGTTGCGTACCATCCAGGACGACGTTTCGTAAGTTCGTGCACACAGGCAACTCTAAGAACAGGCTTCTTTGGAGATTCTTTGCTATATCAACCTATAGCCATCATGTCGCCCCTACTCTGCGCTTTCCTTTTCTGTCCTTTCCATGCCTTGCCTAGATTCGTTTATGTTCTGGCTGGCGGCTCCCAACGTGTACGGTATGTCTGTATGTTTGCCCTCGAATAGTCAGACGAACCACACGAAAACATACTTGCTTCAAACCAAACGTTCTTGTGTAGTTTACCGTCCCTCTCACCGTTTCATCGCCTCGCCGGATACACCCCCCCCGGCCCCCATCCCCCTTTCCCGCTTAAACGCAAAACACACGCCGCACCACCCAACAACACGCACTCAACCCCCAACAACAACAAAAAACAGAGGTTTGACTACAACGACGCCATTCGCGTCTCCGACTCCAAGGAAGACCTCCTCGAATTGTGCCTGGAGACAAAGGGGAACGTGAACGAGATCCACACCGGCCTCTCTATAAAACCCGGATCATTCCCGCCCCCCACCTACGACTACATCGCGACCACCGGCATGCAGTCGGTGTGCCTGAACCTCGGTGACAGAAACGGCCTCCATCCGCTTTTCTTCGACTTCGTCATCACCGAGATGCTGAAAGCCCGGAAGAGGGCGCCCTTCGGCCTCGAATCCGTGAACTAGACGGGGTACTTTCGTCCCCGAGCCGTGCCTGGGCTTCGAGCTCCTGGATTTCTCGGATGGTGCAGCACGGTAATAGTTTAAATTGACGCATGCTACGATAGAGGTGCACCATGAATTGTCTGAGCTCCTGCCCTTGAGGAGCTCCATACTTCACCGAACAAAGGGTTTTTTGGGGGGGAAATTCAATTTCTACCCAACGAGGAACAATGTCATGAAATATAAGTTTACTGTGAATAAATGTTGCACCAAACTGGAGACTTCGACGAATCTGGGTTAAGGAGCCCGATCGTTCAAAAACTATTTCAGCCAAAATGTGATACCTCTATCGTAGGACGCGTCGATTTCCACGAAAACTAACAAGAACGACAAGGAGCACCAAGCTGGAAAAATTGCTTCGAGTCCCTTGATGAATTACTCTGTGTGACGGCGCACGTTGTTTTTGGTACATGATTTTCCTTAAATTATGTTGCAAGTAGGTGCAACATGGAGGTGGTCGTCTGCTGTTGTGTTGCGTGGTTGGTGGTTAGCGAGCGATCTCTGCCACGCACTGAAGGTAGGAGGGGGTACTGCTGTTGCAAGCCTACGGCATGATAAATACATATTTTAAAGTATATGTATGTGCCCGTAACGAGAGCGAATGGAAGGGAGAAGGCGGACGGAATACTGATGTTGTAGCTATCATTCCTGCAGAGGGTTTACAAGAATGCTCTCCCTGGTCAACCCGGTAGTTGCCTGCTGGCTACATATCGGATGGTGTTACTGTATCATACTTTCGTTATCACACAAAGAGTTTTAGTGAGTTGACGATGCATCGAGTACCCTACAATAAATCCAATACTAATCCTGGAGGAAACCTAAGGAGCCGCGGGACGAACAATCCCGTGTCCCAAAAATAAAACAAAACAAACTGGTGCTACGGTAGGGGGTCGCTGTTACGTCTACTATGTTCGGCGGATACGAGCCACGCCGACGAGTGAAGTCCATAATTTTCGGTGGGTAAGGGCCACTCCGCCGAGTGACCGCCATATTTCTTCGCGGTGTTTTATAAAGTCTTAACGTTTTACGTTGCCAATATATGCACGACCATGGTATGCTTGCTCCTCTGCGATGATAGCACATGTATGCGTCCAGTTTTGAGTGAGGCACAGCGTAACACAACCGAGTGGACTAAACGTTGAAGTGAAAACCAGGCTACCCCCCCCCCCCTACCGCAGCACCAGTCAACACTTCCCATCAAACACATGGTATTCCGACAAGTTTGATTAGGGAGAGTCGTTACCCTAACCCCGTGCCGGCTTGTATAAGCTAGTGCTGCCGATTTAGCGCCAGACGTGTTTGTCGTGCCGAGATAAGGGCCCGTTATAACGAAGAAGAAAAAAAATCAATTTGGAAAAAATATATATTCAAATCCACTTTTCACTGGTCAACACACGCACCAGCACCAAAGATTAGGATCCTGGGGCATAATATTTGGTGCTGGTGCGTGTGTTGACCAATAAAAAGCGATTTGGAATTTATTTTTTTTTTCAAATTGAATTTATTTTATACTCGTTAATTCGGGCCCTAAGGCACGAACCTAATTATTTGTTCAACCAACCGGGCCGTATTTTCTCCTATATGGTTAGCAGGAGGGTGAACAGTGCAGAATATTGAGGAGAAGGACACTCCGCTCGATCGTCGGCAGGTATCAACACACGGTGGGGAGAGTCGATAAAACGATCTGTTAGCAAGTATCTCAACGAAAGTATTTTGTGTTGGAAATTAAGGTACGATCTTGGTCAGCGATCGAAAAGCTCTGGACTAATTCTAGATAGTTGCAACAGCGGCACAGCCCCGCTTTCTCGCAGGTTTCTGGTCCTGCTTGAATCCGACTGGGCTTAGGGTTATGTCTTGGAAGATTCTTTGGACCTACGCCCGTGCAATGATGCCACTAGGGTGTGATTCCTAACAAGAAAATCAATGTAATACGTGAACATCCCACCCGTGTAATAACCCCTGCTAACGGCCTGTATTAGGAAAATTATGGGTAATGCTGATGCTTCGATGGAACGGCACGACGTATGTCTCGATGCGGGCGCAATGGCATACTGTGATGCGCGATGTTGTCCCCGATGGGTTTCGTCAAAGAGTTCTGTAGCCGCGAAGTAGGCGATTTTAAAAAGTGATTGGCGTGTACGGTAGACCAATCCTTTTCTGTAGTGGACGACCCTGAGAAGGGGATATAATGGAAACCAAGAGGCGCTGTGTTGGCTCCTTTGGGTCAGCACGGCCGATTCTTCGGCAATAAGCAACTCAGAAATTAAGTATAATAGGATATGTATTCGGTCCGTTGCGCCCGCCTGAAGAAAGCGGAGTAGTCGCAAACCACCCTGAAGACACCCGCTGCCATTCTCTCAAACTTCCGCTGCATGCTTCTGGATTCATCAACTCAGGCATACAGTATACCGTGAAATATGTTTGCATATATAGTTTCCGTCAACCATCGCGTGTTCCGCTGCCCCTTCCTGATCAAGTAGGAGCAGTCGCAGACTAATCCTAACAAACGCGCTACCGTCATCTGGAGCTTCCGCGGCAACACTACGTTTCACCGGGCTTGGCACGCACAAAGGCCACACAAATACACCACATACTATAAAATCGTTTACCATGAATACAGTCCGACTATAACTTGTGCAATACACACCAGGTCCGTAGTGCCTCACAAAGCTCCCGTGTGACAACTTAAAGCATTAAACAGGACACGTCAACTGTATATATGGACCACCCGCCAAGAGAGTATGCCGTAGTAGTTGATACGTCTTACATCCTGCGTGATCGCATCAACAAACCCGATTCTGGGAACGTTGATCACACACGCATGTGTTGCGCGTATTTGACGAGGGTTGAAACGTGAGTATGCCATAACACGGGAAGGCCTAGCGCGAACCGGTGCTAACCCTGAACAATACATCCAAACATAGATATATATATATACATCGTAGGAAATTTGCCATAACCAATGTCACCAAGCGTTGTTCTTCAATACATCTGTACAAAAAAGTATGTACTACATATGTATATGTCGCTTCCGTGCTATGAAAAAATAGCCCGTTGATCACTGCTGCCCCAACCATAGGGGCCTGCTTTATGTTCGGGCTGGCTTCAACGAAAGAGTCTCGCCGGGACTTCCACTACTTTCCTTGCTATCACTCACCCTCTTCTTAGTTCGCGAACCGTGTTTCAATTCTGCTGCCGTTTTCAACACAAACGTTCAGCAGTGATTGCACATATGGTACCAAACCAAATAATACCTGGCATTGTGTGAATTTTGGTACAAATAGCCGGCTGATCAATAGTACCAATGCCAGGGAATCCAACGAAGTATATCAAAGCCAGGCAGTTCGTACTCTCAGCCAATGTGGTAAGGGCTAGATAACCCGACCATCTTGTACCTGATACGTATGGGCATACAGACGTTTACAAGTATAGCGTAAGTTCCTAGCATAGGTATTATGCCAGCCCGTGTACGAACACAGAGCCTATAGGCATATTTGTGCTGTTCGGAAGCGGCAGAAACACACAAGTCACGAACATAGTACACGCCAACACTACTGTTGAGATGTCTAAGTACCGATCCGGTGGACAGCTACATCAATCTTCTCCCTACCGTCACCCCCCCGCCTGCGCAATATATATACGACTGTGTATATGCCCAATACGAATATTTACCGTTGAACAGAAGGGGAGTTGGTGTACAGAGCCTTCTGACGACAGGAGGAAAACTGATTCCATCGAAACAACGGCATCGCTACGCAGCTAGACCAACCATCAGCTACCTGACAAATATGAATATATCGATATCTTCAACTATCGCTTATGTTCCTAGCAAAGCATACGTGCCTCCCTACGGCTGCGACTGGTACGGTTGTAGAATGTACTTTGCAAATACAGGGCTTCCGAAAGCTAGAGAAACACACAAAGTACGAACATAGTACACGCCAAAAACAAAATGAAGCGATCCAGATGCCGATCCCGGAAACAGCGAAATATATCGTCTCGCACAACGACACCCCCCACCCCCCCCCCTTCACTCGCCTCCGGAAGACCTTATGTATATCCTACTTCTGTGTACAACCAATGGCAATATCGACTATACAATGGAGACGATGATTAGCGTATACGGACTTCTTACGCCAGTAGGGAAAGACCACTCTGCCGAAAACTCGGCAGCGTCAATCTTTTGTGAGTGCGACGTATTGCCGATCAAGCTAGAAACCAGAGAAACACCATTAAACCTCTCTGCCGCAACACGACCATGTGTTTGAAGCCACTATGGCAGACGTTCATGAGCCTAGTACTACAGGCAGACAAAGCCAGTGTCGTATTTTGACATCGAGTTTAGAGCCAAAGGAGCTGACGTTAATGAGCCTAGTCCCACAGACAGACGAAGTCAGTGTCGTCTTTTGATAATGTGTTTCAAGCCGATGGGGCTGACGTTCATGAGCCTAGTCCCACAGACAGACGAAGTCAGTGACGTCTTTTGATAATGTGTTTCAAGCCGATGGGGCTGACGTCCATGTGCCTAGTCCCACAGACAGACGAAGTCAGTGTCGTCTTTTGATATCGTCTGGTACCAGTTGTCACAGTTGCCGCCATCCTGCCATATGGAGAAAGGCCGGAAGAACAGAAAAAAGGAAATATGAAAATCAATCACTAACGTGTCCGATAAATCATGTTTTATATTTGTGTCAGAATCGCGACCTTCCGTCATCAAGCACAACGAACTCAACAAGAAGCTAAATGGGCAGGCAAGGTAAAATGAGTGTCACGTAGGAAATTGGAGCGTGGTTTTATTTTGGGAAAGCCTTTTATCCTGGGCAAACCAGTTGATTGTGCTGTAGGTGTTCCTTAACCGGGGCTGTCTTCCCCAATATTGTCGTCGCCACACAAAATACTTTTCGTTCGAAAATGGTTTCCTCAACAGCGGTGATTGAGTGACACAAAACAAATCTTCCATTAAGGGGACCAGATATTATTAACGTGTCCAAATACGCGGTTGTCCGATAGTGGAGGGGGGTCGGTTCAGGAGGCTGAGTAGGAGTGTGTGGATTTGGAATCTCGTCTAGATGTACGGGAATGAGCAGATACGTGCCCAACGTTAGCGAACATACTTCGGTGCAGCGTCATATAACCTTCCCATTAGCTGGAATTATACAGTTGGAACTCGACCAAGACCAACGTTGACGACATATTGTATTCCGTACTCTGATTTCGGGACGGACGACTAACGTTTCATGTGTAGAGCTGTAGCCTACACCAGCTCCCTTTATGATTCAAAAGCGATATAGAACCTGAAGCATACCGTGAACGAAGGAGAAACCAAAACCGGTAAGTCTTGCTCATGCTTCAAACGTGTACGTTTTACATGTATATATCTACAAAACCTTTCAATAAGCCAATTAATCGTACGACCGCACTCACCCCGTTGAAAAATAGAAACATCATTGAGGAATGCAGCAGAAGGGGATAGTTGTTATAGACCCTGATTTAGGCCTAAAGACGGGGCCTACCGTTGACTTCAGCGCGAGATGCGTGCTACGATAGAGATAGCACTTTTTGGTTGAAACGGTTTCTGAATGATCGAGTTCCTTAACCCCAACAATCGGCGGACTAACTGTCATTGTTTTGTTGAATAATAGTTTCGTGTGTGCTTCGGTCATGGGATAGGTCATCTGGTAGAACTTTTTAGTTCCTGCAAAATCAGTTTGGGGGGGGGGGGTATAGAGCTCTTCAGGTAACGAGCTCCGGAAAAACAAAACATGGTGCACCTCTATCGTACAATGCGTATCGAGGCCAGACGAACGAGATAGGCATTACACTCACATCGGTGACCGAGTTTCCCGAGAAGACGACGTCTCCGTTTAGTTCGAAGGTGGCGTAGGAAGGGCTGGCGATCGCCCCTCCGTCTCCCCCAGCCACGTTGTTCGTGAAGACCGCTGACTTCTCAATGCTGCCGTGATTGCAATTTGGTCATTCGCAGGAAACAAAAAAATAAAAAAACAATATAAGACGTGCACGGCATTAGCCCAAAACCACGAAGGACGCGGTGGGGAGGAGATTATTCAGACACGAACAGGAACCGGAGTGTCAGTTACTGCGACGATGCAAGGTCAATGACGTCTGCTACGGCAGAGGTGCACCCTGCTTGTTTCTGATGCTCAGCACTTGGGAAAGTGTAATACCTGAAGTGGTCTACAAAATGAGTTTGGAGGAAAACAGAAAGCGCTACTCCAACAAACAATCCCACGGCCTGAGCATAAAATGGAACATTCTGCAACAAAATGATGACATTTCGATGATTTTTGGGTTAAATAAGCAATCCCGTCCAATTCACGAACACAATCAGCAAAACAAATGCTCTGCCTCCATTGTAGTCCGCATGCAATAATATGTATCTCGCGAGTGCAGCGGGCGTGGGAGGCGGTAGCGTTGGCCATTAGGAAAATAAGAACACGGGCCACTTTGTCCTTTTGTTTATCGCATTGTTCCGTCACACAGACGGCATTACCATACATATGCGATTTGTTGGTTCGGGCCGCAACCGCGGAAACCCATTTCAGGCATTGCTACTTGTGTCTGGGATTAAGTGGAGTGTGAACGACCGCGGGAACGCGGGCAAGTTGTGTCGTATGTTCTACCGGAATTTGCACCACCAACAACGTAAATATAAAATATATCATAAAATATATGCTGATCTGCAGAAGGAAAAAACGAAGCACCGAGCTATTGTATGACACGGACACTACTGGTCCCTAGGCATTGATCGGGACCGTCTAGCCTTGTAGGTATTTTGATCGGTACGGCTCTCGTCGAAACGGCTCTGGCAGTAAAAGAACGTCGCAATGAAAAGCCTGTAACAGCTCCCTTGAAGACACGTCATGTGTGCTACGAACAGTTTTTTGTGCGACAGAGTTGTCGCAGGACCATAGACAAATGCTACGGGTAGAGGTGCACCATGTTGTTTATGATCTTCTTACTTGAGGAGCGTCATACCTCAGGGAAGAAATGATGTTGGAGAAAAATAGAAAGTGCTATCGGATGAGAAGTATCCTGACCGAAGTGTGCTATGAAACTTTACTCGCCACAAAGATTAATGTCCGACGCATTCGGGTTGAGGAGCCCGATCGCCCAGAAATCGATTCAGCCAAAAAAAGGTATACCTACCCTCTACCGTAGCAGGCGTCCATACCTTTTCCACTTGCTTCCTGTTCGTGGTCTGGATATGTACTTTATGCACAAGATATATTCATTTATCCTACGTTGACAAGGTAACCATACACTTACATGACAGTGTCGGTGTTAGCGATGGCGCCGCCATCGGCCCCCGCGAAGCCCTCCTCGAAGCTTGCACCTCCTTTAAACAAGATCGTTCCCGAATTGCTGATCTGAAAAATAGTCAGGAGACGACACCGCAACAAGCATAAAACAAACCGCAAGCAAGAACACCACGGCGTTCGGTGATATATTGCGATCGGACGACAACCATGAAAGCCCACGGATCAAGGAAACCCCTCATCCCAAGAATGGGGACAACGAGGTATCACGTGATTGGACGCGCCGTATAGCGTGTCTACGCTGGGGACAAGGGTTGGTCGGATGTGAAGTTGAAAAACGAATCCGTTCAACCCGCATGTTAGGATACATAGAGCACCTGTGTTTAGAAAATGGTTTGTGAATAAGATGATGGCTCCCTAACTCTAACTCGTCGGGATTCCACGCTTTTCATGTTGCAACATGGTCGGGAGCTGCTGCGGGATTGTTGACAGCTTGTTTTTGTTTTTTTCTTTCAAAATTCAGTCTTGCGGTCGCTTACTATTTGTACATATCTCATCAAGTGATTAGCCTCAGAACAAACCACATGTTCGTCTGCTCCACCACCTGTCGCAACCACCATCAATGGTATACGGTCCATCAAAAACCAAGGATAGGTAATTAGGGGTTTGTGTCTAATGTTGTTTTTACCGTGTTCATCGATGTCACACTATAGTGTTTGCTATACCACCGGCTGGTGAAGTTTCAAAACACGTTTGAAATCGCGAGTCACGACGTGCGAATGGCCCCAACAGGTTATTCCGAAGGCGTCCCCTAAACCCACAGATCTATCGAACCCACAAACACTTTAATCACCACCGAACATTTGGTCCTTTTTGAGCACAGCAATTGCTTTTCGTGGGTTGGGATTGGCACTACTGTAGAACATAATATAGGCTACAAGAAACCTAACTCGACGACTTTTTTCGCCAACACCGCCAACACCCTAATGTCATACATCGTGACCACCGAAACATGTGTAATATTCAAAAGTGGCCAAAACAACGTAGGGCTGGATTTCACTCTTACTAGGCCCCTGCTTTACTTTTCCTGTCGAACTTCGAACGTGACCCCCCCCCCCCCCCCGAACCTTAAGATAAACCCTGTATAGATTTTTGCGAAGTCAGTATTTGGGTGCGCATCGTGCGAAGGTAGGGGGGTCGCTTACAAATATGATATTGGTCAGGAGATCACATGCACTGGGTGGGGTAATTGCCAGATATCGTTGCGGTGTTAACCGCAAATCGCCTCAAGTTTTCGTGATACGCAACAACTCTTAGACAAGACTTTTGTTTTTTTAAACTGCAACTATGAGTGCACTACGGAGCCTGTCGTGAGAATGGCGTCAATGACGCGGCGACAGGGGGCGTACTCTACCCCCCTCACCCTTCCTCTGCGGGTGGGCAAAAGTAAGGGCTCATATAAGCAGCTGAAAAAAACTATATGGTACACCCCTATCGTCCTGATGCATCTAGAGTCACCTGTCCACCGTTGTCTTCGTCGCGGTAGGTGTGGTTGTCGTAAAACACAGCAGAGGCGTTCTTGAGAAACTTGATGACTCCCTTGTTGTAGATCGCACCTCCTTCCTGCCAAATATATGTCGTGCATAAAAAACAAAGACAGGGTTGCGAGCAGCAAGAAACAATAAAAGAAAAAACAATGTTTTGGCACTTAACCATGACTCAGCAAGCGATTGGATATCTCATGCACGTTACTCTTGTCAGTGATACGTCGCTTAGCTTACCGGATATCGCGCGTGTCACCCTTTGCGTCGGAGTAGGCGTTTCTCGCAAACCTCAGACCGGTGGAGGCATGGAAAAGCGTCCGGGGGGGGGGCTGTGAACACAAATGTGTAGCCGAAAAATCATCTGATGTTCGAAGTTCGTCTTGGTGGTGAGAACCCTTGAACTTCTCCTTCGTCTACCGGAAGCTGTGCCTCCTCTCTTCTGCGTGCATTTTACGCACACTGACCGCTACTACTGAAGTAGACCTACGCCAGCACCGGGGCCATGCTACGCTGTGGGGGGAAGATAGGTTGCATCGGGCCAACAGCGGCGTTCGCCTCTAACTGCAACCAACTGTAGGCCCTAGGCAAGAACGCAACTATATATGTAGAGTCATCCCACGGTAGGGGAGCAGCGGAATTTCTGAGCTCCTCACATGAGGAGCTCAATATCTCACCCGAAACATTACTTCGGAGACATCCTTTCGCGCAACCCGATCAAAGTTGCAATGCGGTAGTAGTCCAAAAACAAACGTACCAGAAAAAAAATTTAGTAGTATCCGGTGGTTCCTCAAGTGAGGAGCTCAGCCGGTCAGAAAATGTTGAGCCATACAGTGGTACCCCTACCGTGGGATTGCTCTTTACCCTATTTCGGCTGCGGTTTTACGGTCCGTATGATTTAGATGATATGGACGGACGCGTGCTACGAGAGAGGTAGCCCTTTTCGGCTCGAATCGTTTCTGGATGAAAAAAGGGCTCCTTAGGGCCCATATTAACGAGTACAAAAAAAAAACAATTTGGTCAAAGAATTAAATTGCAAATACGCTTATCATTGGTCAACACACGCACCGGCACCAAATATTAGGATCTTGGGGTATAATCGTCGGTGGTGGTGCGGGTTCCGACCAATGAAAAAGCGGATTTTATTTGTTTTTTTGTTTCAATTTTTTGTTTTTTTTTGCTTTCTTCGTTTAAACGGGCCCTTAACCCAAAATCGTCGGACTTTCAATTCTTGTTTTGGAAAGTTGTTCATTATATACTTCGGCAAGATATTTTCCATCCGGTAGCATTTTAATTTTGCTTCAAACTCGGTGTGCAGGCTACTGCAGGTATAGAGCTCCTCAAGTGACCGCCCTCAGAAAATTCATGGTGCACCTGCATGCAGGCTATGTGTCAACTTGAGTAGATACGGCGACCGTCGTTGGTGGCGGGGACGCAATACTGCGCCGCACCCTATGGCACAAAATTTTGTTTGGGACTGGTGCCACGGTAGAGGGGGGGTAGCTTGATTTTCACTGCCATGTTTGCCTCACTCGGGTGAGTGGCTCTATGTCTCACTCAAAACTGGACGCAGAAATAGGTTTCTGTTGCAGAGTAGCCAGCATACAATGGTGGTGCATATTTCGACAACGTAACGCGTTAAGCCTTGAAAAACAGCGAAAACATTGTTGGTCACTCGGCAGAGTGGCTCTCGTCCGCTGGAAATAATGGACTCAAAAGCGACCCCCCTACCGTAGCATCAGTCTTTGCTCAGGGCTGGATTGTATTCAGAAGCGCGTTGAGCACGTCACGTAATCATCGGCGACACCAATATGTTGGTTCCCCATTTTTCCATCCGTCTAATGCTGCTTAGTGCCAGCGGAGTACGTGCGGGCCGAAAATGTGTTTTCGACGATGCATACAATCCAAAACTGCGGAATTTCCAATACACATTGTAGCAATCCATTCGTTCAACAAGCAAGGTTTGGTTTGGAGTTGGGATGTGCCCAGCGAACAAACGCTAAGTTTTCATCGCTAGGCGTGGTCAACGTATGCAAAACCTTTTGTTCAAGGATTGGTGTGGTCTACTCTTCTTGAGGTCCCCTAGGGCGAGGAGGGGGGTGCTGTGAAAATATCATGTTAGGTGTTCCCGTCATACTATTAATAGCATCCTTCAGGGAGATGCGTGCTGCTGATGCATGCTACGCTGGAGTTACACGAAGTAGTTACCAAAGCTCTTTACTGCAAGACGCGAAGCCCGACATCATACACAATTTACAGCGCAACACAACGACTAATCTCACGGCTTAAACATATATCGAAAATTAAAATTGCAAACAAATTCATACACTGATATTCCGACCATAGTTTCATAGTTCTCCAGTTTATGGAGACGCCCACCCCCCGGACAACCGTGATGATGGCATCTGGGATGAAGGTGTGGTAGGAAAACAAAAGCGCTTCAGCGAGGTACGATCCGTGCAACGACAGAGGTGCATCATGTTTTGTATCTGAGGGTGGTCATTTGAAGAGCTCTATCGACGCTTGCTACGGTGGAGGCAATACTTTTTGGCGGAATCGTTTTCTGAACGATCGGGCTCCTTAACCCAAATTCGTCGGACATTAATCTTTGTGACAAATAATGCTTCAGAGTACAAGGTCCCTCATCCGGCAGCACTTTTCAAATTTCTTCAAAATCATTTTTTCGGTGAGGTATGACGCTCCTTAAGTGAGAAGCTCAGAAATAACATGGTGCACCTCTACCGTAGCATGTGTCTACTATACAGCCCACCCGAAAACTATTTCGTATTGAAACCAAACGCCCTACCCGATGATCCTTCCCACTGCCTAACGATACCACGAAACCTTAAGCAACACAAAATACGGAATTCCGAAGCTTTTGTTTAAGAAGCTCCATCGCTCAGAAGTGTGCTACAGGTACCTCTATCGAAACAGGCCTCGCAAGGACGTTTTGACTAACCGGCCTTTCTAACACCGATAACGGTTTCCAGTACAATAGTTTTGTTTCAGAGTAGTACTATGGTTTGGTATCCCCAGCGTTGAAGTATTTTCGTCCGTTTGGACTTCTACATTTTCCAACGATTAGGTTTCGAGCAAGTTATATATCTCGTCAAATGGAGAGCCCTGTAAAATGCACTTTAGGCTTTACCGATACCGTAGAACGCCGGAAAAGGGGAAGGTTGTTGGTTTGCATAAAGGGGTTGCCAATACCTTACTGGAGTAACAACCGCCCCTGAGAAGCAAGGCACATCGTGAAGCCCCATGTTCGAGAGTACCAACCGAACCATCTGCAGACTGAAGGTCGGCATCACAGATACTGCACATCAGTGCACTTTATTTTTTTGAAATCACTCGTCGGTGACTGGTGTTGTGCGTGAAACATAGGTATAGCTTGCCTTCTTCTATGTTGTGTCGGTTATTCCCAGGTATTATCTTCACCCTTGTTATGTATATATATATATATAACCCTCTCTTCGTCAATACTCTGATCCGGAGTCCAATATCAAGCTCTCTTGGCCCCTCACACGCTACTGGCCGTGCCGTTCGCCGCTTTTCGCACATACACGTGAGCCTTTTGTTCCCTGATCGAGACGTGTGCTGGGAGAGAGGTAGCACGGTTAGTCTGAAACTGTTTCTGAACGATCGGGCTGCTTAACTCGAAATCGTCGGACTTCCGGTCTGAGCAATCCCACGGTAGGGGTACCACTTTCAGGCTCATTTTTTTTCTGACTGGTTGTGCTTCTCACGTGAGTTAACCACCAGATACTATTCTCATTTTACTGGTATATTTGTTTTCGGACTACCGCATTGAAAGGTTGGTGGGATTGCCCGAACGAATGTTTCCGACGTCATGTTTCGGGTGAGATGTTGAGCTCCTCGTGTGAGGAGCTCAGAAAATTCTGCTGCGCCCCTACCGTGGAACGACTCGTCTTGTGTTGCAATATGTTTCCGATTACTCTTTGGTCATGAGATTGCACATCAGGTAGCATTTAACTTTTGTCCGAACATATGGTATACTGTAGAGCTCCTCAAGTGGAGAGCTGACTGGTGCCACGGTAGGGGGGGTAGGCTGATTTTCACTACCACGTTTACTCCACTTGGGCGAGTGACTCTGTACCTCACTCAAAAAACTGGACGCAGGAATACGTTGTTGTCGCAGAGTAGCAAGCATATCATGGTGGTGCATATCTCGAAAACGTAAAGCGTTAAAACGTGAAAAATCGCGAAGGGATATGGTGGTCACTCGGCGGAGTGGCTCTCATCCGCTGAAAATTATGCACTTGAAAGCGACCCCCCTACCGTAGCACCAGTCAGCTCAGAAAAGTCATGGTACACCTCTACGTTTAGCATGCGTCTCGATCCCCATTGAATAGCTCCCATGCTACGGCATCTTCATGGTATTTCCAGCATGCAATAATTGCAACCTACTTAAGTAATAGGCGTAGCCGTGTCTTGCGAGTAAACGAACGATTTGAGGACGATCGGCAGCCGCCTCGCGACGTGCGAAACTCACCATCCCACCGTTGTAACGGAAGTCGGCGGGCTCAAACATTGTCATTTTCCCCGCGTTGTAGATGGCTCCGCCCAGCCTGACCTCGTTCAACTGCGCGGCAAGCACCGAAAAAGCATCCGCCGCAAGGAGTGTGTTTTGGGCTTTTGTTTTATGAGTCAATGCAACAAAGAGATACGCAACCATACACAGATACATGTTTAGCCTTTGCTCTCGGGGGAAAAAACGAGCGAAAAGGGTTGAGCTCTTTGTGACCGCTGACAAAATGGCTTCAACAGCACCATATATCGTGCACACACGAGTTGTGTTCACTCATTTTCGAAGACTTTGGGTTCTTCCTTTCACGGTACGTGTGGTTAATTGAAGATTAGAGCTTTATACATGCTGAGCTCATTTATGTGGAACATTATACAACCAGTTATCCTGACGCTTTGGATTTTGGCTGAGCTCATTTAGGTGGAACAGTATACAACCAGTTAGCCTGATACTTTGGATTGTTTACTTGGTTAGTGCGATACGTCTGTGAGAGTGGATTGAGTTGGTGTAACACTTTCGAACGTTCGTCGGGTTTCACTCAAATGAACTTCTCGAAAGTGACGCGTGCAACGATAAAGGTACGCCCATGTTGTTTTAGTTGTTTTGTGGTTGTAAGGATAGTCACTCGAAAAGGCTGAACACGCCATGAAACAATATATATAGGAGGGTATATAAACTTACATGCCGCGCAATATACAGTCTAATGGCCGAAGGATGTCATAAACACATGGAGCAACATCTAGATGCAAGTCCGATGGGAATATGGGGTCAAGAAACCTGATCAACCCGAAACGCCCGATCGTATATGCCACTTCCATTGTAACGCGAGCCATATATATATTTTGAGTTGATATCTACACCTATTCATCTGGCTAGCTTAGGCAATACGGCACCACCCCTTGCTGACACCATATTCATCTACTTACCGACCCAGAATATAACTTCAAAGACTCCGCACGACGAGGCAACAGCATCATAGCCGCATCCGGGTAGAAACCTTAGACATGGCCGCGTAGGATGCCAACAGCAGGCAAACAAAAACTGCGCTACCTAACCCTACTTTTCGAAGGAGTCTGTTCCAAGGAGGTATGCTTAAGATAATGTCAGCACCACAGCACTGCCGGTCATACGCGGTACGGGCCTTCGTGGGCTTGCCGCTGATTTGCCAGTATCCCACCGCACCTATTTATGCAACCAACCTTTATGGGACACTCCAAGATGGGGCCGCGAAATATAAACACTTTTGATGATAACAGCCGTCTACAAGCAAGGCGAGAGACCTGCTACCACCCGTAATAAACCTCGCCTTCTTTGCGCATCACCCCATATATCACCCAGTGGGCGTTGCCGTTATCGTCACGTTGCGTACCGTCGGTGTTTTCTCAGTTTAAGCCATACGCGGGATATAAGGGTTCAATCGTGTGCCTGACTTGCGTGTTCTAAGCGGTTCCGGTAGCCAGTGTAGGCTTACGTTTCACGTCTGTTTCAGCTGTATATAAGTCTACTATTACCTTATCTAGCTGAAAAACAGGAGTTTCCGCCGTAAGTATACGTAATACTTAAGCCTTGCACCGTTAACACCTGAAGAACCGTGTTTTCCCCTGTGAACGTATATATATATATACGAAGGCACCTGCTAGCCAATGACATCGTTGCCACCCGACCGGCAAAGCGTACAGCTTGAACGTTCCGAGCCGGAAGCCATCCCCACACTATGTTATCCATCAAGGTTGGCCGCCTTAAGCCCCAGAAGGCGCGTAAGTGTTGTCCCTTTACAGCGACATCCAAGAGTGAAACCGCTGTGGGAGTGCGCGCTCACTTCGCGACCGGTTAGGTACCCTTTTCGTATGTGTTGGGGTCAAGTGATTTTTTTTGCCGTTTTGCCCGAGTGTAACACTGCGGAATATGTTTGTGATGTTGTGCTCCTGATGACCTTTTGTTGAGTTTATATATGTAGCGCCGATACATGCTACGATAGAGGAGCCCCATGTACCTTTTGAGGGTGGTCACTTGATTGAGGACGTCTACCTCACCCAGGAACTGTTTTGGGAAGAAACGAAAAGTGACGCGTGCTACGATAGAGATAGCACTTTTTGGCTGAAATTATTTCTGAATGATAATAATGCTCCTTAACCCAAAATCGGCGGACTTTGATCATTAATTTTGTTGCACTATTGTTACTTGTTTGCTTCGGCCATGGGATTTTCAATCGGATAGCACTTTTACTTTCCTCCCTTAATGATCACGTTGGGGTGAGGTGTAGAGCTCTTCAAGTAACCACCCTTAGAAGGCAAAAACATGGTGCACCTCTATCGTAGCATGCGTCAAGTGCTACCCGATGAACCATCCCACGGACTAACGAAACTAACGAAAAAAAGCGCAACACAAAAATGGAATTCCGACGATTTTGGATTAAGGATCCCCTCCATTCAAGAAAACATGTTCAGCCGAAAAAGGCCATCTCTATCGTAGCAGGAGTCCGTGACGTGATATTTGTTGTATTACTCCAACCCAGAAAAATGGAGTTGACATCGTAGAATCCATTCGCTTCTATGGGCGACGCGCAGAGCTACTTGCCCGCGTGGTGTAAAAGCGGTAGTAGAATCGTGGATCGTAACGCCACCCCCCCACCACAACAAAAACACCGCTGCTTACATTGTAGCCGCAGTCACTGATGCCCAACTCCGCGCCCTTGATCACGATGTTCCCGGTCTCCCAATTGTATATGCCTCCTCCGTTCCCAGCGTGACCCGCTGTGCCTCTCGGACCGTTACAGTTGGAAAGTGAGAGGCCGTTTTCGAACCGAACTGTGCCCTGCAGACACCGAAACATATCGTAGGGCATGGGTTATCATGAGCCAGTCCGAGTAGTTTGGGAAGGCGTTGGTGCAGCACTCGATATTTTATGAAGAGTTGTCAACGCAGCGGGATATTTAGCGGCTTTTGTTAAAACAGGTTTATTTCCACTATCTTATGCAAAGTATATGACAGGGTGCATCATGCTAATAAGATATACCCCCCTCATCGTTTAAATTGTCTGGGTGTAGGTGGAAATCGTACCCCTTCGTCGTTGCAACCACTTCACCAAATCAGTTCGACGAACGCCGTCCATGTGCGAGAACGTCGACCTCACAAGCAGTTCTTAGTGGAATACAACCAACCTTAGCGCGACTCGCTGAATACCCCATAGCGCTTCCGCGATTGAACGTGCTATTCGATGTTTGAGAAGGGGATGCGGCACTGGATGTTTTATAATGAGTTGACAACGCACATAATATGTAACGGATTTCGTTAAAACATGTTTCCGCTATCCTATGCGCCAGGGTTATAACAGGGTGCAGCATGCAATTAAAAGACACCACCCTTATAGATGAAACGTTTCGATTGGAGGAAAAATTCATAATACCCCCCGTCGTGATCAACGCAACAAACGCCATTCCTATGGGAGAACGACCACCTCACAAGCGGTTCGTAGCAGTGTTTCGTGCAACTTGCCGTGTATTTCTGAGGCCGTCGCGCTTGAAGGTGCTAGTGGTGCCTGCCTGGTCGGCGAACGTCCGACGTGCTTCACGTCGGCATTGCAAGGGTGGGGCGAATATCCATGGTCATACAACTTACGTAGTTAAAGTACCTTGTTCTATAAGCCCCTCACAGGAGGAGCTCAGTGTAGATATAAACCGAAAGACGCATGGTACGATAGAGGTGCACCATGTTTTCTCTGAGCTCCTCACATAAGGAGCATCATACCTCACCGAAAACATGCTTGTGGAGGAAAATAGAAGTGCTGGCGGATGATAAATCTCATGAACGAAGCAAGCCCTGAAACAATATTCGTCACAAAAAAGAAATTCCGACGAATTTGGGATAAGGAGCCCGATCGTTCAGAAAACGATTCCGCCAAAACGTGCTACCTCTATCGTAGCACGCGTCGAAACACGAATCGAATTAGGACTTCGGCGGAACCCGACACTCGACCAAACAATATTATAGGCTAGCCCAGAACCCAATACTCACGGTAACGTGTCGTACTACCCGGTAGTCGATCACGCGAGTACCGAGCTCAAACGAACAGAACATTTTGTCTCTGAAGGAAAAAAAAAACAAGCCCTACCTTGGAATAAGTCCAGAATGAGCGCACCCCCCTGCCCCCCCCCCCCATTCTTATGGTATGGTTGTCGTCAGGATATCAGGGGGGTATAGATGGGCGAGACTAACCATAGTCTTACTTTAAAACGTAAGTTTCACTTGCACGTGTTTAGGGGGCGATGCCTTGTCCCCAAAAACAATACAATATTATTTCCCCCTAGCCACTGCGACTATAGCCGATGTCAGAAACACGAAAACCATCGGTATACATATATATTCATAACAGGCGCGTATGATTTTCACGATATAACGCAGACACCCCAAAACCGATAAAACAAAACGGCAAAGAGACATTAGAGAATATGTGGGCTACCTTGCAAAACAGAAGGTTGACTCGAGACACGTCCTACGGTAGAGGTAGCACGTTTTGGCTGAATCGTTTCCTTCACGAGCGGGCTCCTTAACCCAAATTCGTCGGACTTTCATTGTGTGACGAAATATGTTTCAGAGTATACCTCCATCGTGAAAATTATCATCTGGCATCACCTTTATTTTCCTCAAATATTCCAGTATGTTTTTGGTGAGGTTTGACGCTCCTTAAGTGCGGAGCTCAGACAAAAACACAGTGCACCTCGATCGTGGCATGCGTCTCGACTCGAACACAAAACGCTTTTCAAAGCCAAAAACGCATGCTACGGTAGCCTGCATGCAGGTGCACACGGTGTTGTTTTTGAGGGTGGTCGTTTGGGCAGCTTTTTACCGACGCATGGTACGATAGCGGTGCCCCATGTTTTTTCTGAGCTCCTCACTTGAGGGGTGTCATACCTCACCGAAAAAATGATTTTGGAGGAAAATAAAATTGCTACCGGAGGAAACATATCTTGACCGAAGTATACTCTGAACAAATATTTCGTCACACAAGAATGAACGTCCAACGGATTTGGGTTAAGGAGCCCGATCGTCCGGAAAACGATTCAGACAAAAAATGTTACCTCTATCGTAGCACGCGTCTACCTCACTAACAAAAGCGGAGTGTTGAGGAAAATAAAAAGTGCCACACCCGATGCACGCGTTCATGGCCTGAGTACGCAATGGACAAAATGGCAAGACAAGAATGAAAAGGCCGACGAGTTGGGATTGAGGAGCCCGTCCCATCCAGAAAACAATTGTGACCAAAACAACAAAGTGCTACCACTTGCTGTTACGGAAAAACCATAGTAAATAGGACCTTCAGTACACACAAAAACCTATATATATACGCATTCTTACTGCCAAAATATAGTCCTATTTACTATGGCCCTCCGTAATACGATAGAGGTAGTCCCAGTGACACTTTCCGGCTGAAACGTTTTATGATGGATAAGGCCCCCCTTAACCCAAAAGCGTCTGTCTTTTACTCTTGTGACGAAAAATATGTTTCGGAATACACTTACTATTAGTGTAAGTCATGAGATTGGTCATCGGGCATTCTTACTTTTAGTTTTCCTCCGTAACCGTTATCCGGGGAGGTGTCGAGCCTCTAAAATGTGAGGAGCTCGGAAAAAAAACCTGGCGCACCTTTATCGTAGTAGCATGCATCCAAGTAAGAAAAACAAAATGTGCCACATCCGATGCACAAAAGTCCATGCCCTGAGAATCAAAACCGTCGGTTCTGGGTCAAGAAGCCTGACCATCCAGAAAGTCATTCTGCCAAAAACCCGGTATACCATATAACAGCCGATTTCCTAATTGAGAATTGCCTTTCCGATGACAATGAAGATCGAAAATATTGTTTTTATAATTGGAAGAGATGTACTTCCCTTAGAGTGGTTTTTTTTCACTGTAAACTATTGTCAGTTGTGACACCCATGGACGACATGAAAAAAAAACGAAATCGGCATCGGCTGTCTCAAGATATCGAGGATCCCAGAAAAGCTGTATTTATGGGCGAGGGGCCTCGCTCATAAATGCAAATTCCCTTAAATCCTTGATTTTGCGAGCCTGTCAAGGCCGATTTCATTTTTTTTCGTGGGTCGATACCTACCATCGAGGAACACATTTTCTAGGTCAAATTTTGATCGTGAGCGAAATACAACTCTTAAACAATAACAAAGTACTAAAAACGATCTTCATCCTCATCGGAAAGGCAATTCTCAATTAGGAAAATCGGCTGTTATATGACGCCTGCTACGATAGAGGTGGGCCATGTTTATTCTGGAGCTCCTTACTTGAACAGCTATAGGCCGCATCCTAAACTGTTTTTTGGAGGAAAGTAGAAGTGCTATCCGATTTACAATCCCATATGGCCGAACCAAAGAAGGAACAAGATTGCAACAAAATGAGGACAGTTAGCCGATTGTGGGTTAAGAAGCTCGATCGTTCAGAAACCTTTTCGGACGAAAAGTGCCATCTCTATCGTAGCACGGGTCATATACCTCTATCGTAGCACGCGTGCAAAGACCGTCCAGAATAATAGCCGCTCGTACCTCGTTGTGGATGCAGCCTCCAGTCCAACTGCCGAACGCGAAAAGGGAGCCCTCGCCAGAGAGGAGGGCGATCGTTACGTCGGACATTGCAGCTCTCGAGTTGAAACGGGCGTAGCCGTCTTTGCTGACGTGAAGAACGCCTCCATGCGCTCCCTGTCCGGCCCGGAATGAACAAACAAAATAAGAACATTGGGTATGTTGTAGACCGGAGCGTCGGCATGTTGCGGGAGGATATACATGTAGACGAACGCTAAGAAGACGAGCTGTGTATATACGGTTTGTCTGAAAGCGCGTAATAACCGTGATGCAAAGTATAGGTGTATACGAGCCCCCTAAGTGAACGAGTCGCGTTACGATGCAGGCTTAGGGTGTTTTTTACTCAGACTTGTATGGTACCGCGAGTGCTAGGTGCAGGTTGCGCGGGTCGGTAGGTTCATCGGGAGATCGCGCATTTCGGAGGGCTTTGGCCTTGCAAGGACGTGAGTTACTATGTATACGGTTAGCAGTATGTCGGCCAAATAGTGGTGGCTCACGGATCTCGTCGGTGCGGGAATTTGCCAATGTCATCAGAGCCTCAATCGTTTTTCAAACGTAATATATTATAAACAGCTTATATTATACATGAGGCGTGTCCTCGTTCATCTTATCAAACCCATTTGTTATGTTTTATGTTCATAGTTTATGTTTGCCCATCGAAATAACGGGCACTAGGTTGTCTTGTTTCGCCGGTTCAATGAGCAATGGTGCTACGGTATGGGTGTCATGTATAGGCGCTTGTTTTCACTCTCAGAGAGCCAGCTGGTCAAGTGACGGCTTTACTGCGTTGTACTCATATATACATTTTATGTTTTGCTGGTCTATATGCACCGCCATTGGAGGTTTTGTCACGCAACCCCAACAAAATCAGGATTAGGTCCAATTTTCAGTTAGATTGGGAGCCACTCGCCCGAGTGCCCGAAACCCTGCAGTAAAAATACGGGTAGCTACCCTATGGTAGCACCACCCTGATACACGTTGCCGCCCGCGTCGACACGACTGGGTCACGGGTGCGAGTACACTTAAATCCACAATAGGTGTGTGGCTCATTTATTGTGTTTGCCTGGTGAAAGAACGTGCATTGGCTAAATTTGAGTATTAATGTTCTGTGACATTCTTGACCCCCCGCATCTACATAAAATCTGTATTTATGGGCGAGGGACCTCGCTCATAAATGCAAATTCCCTTCAATCCCTGATTTTTCGAGCCTGTCAAGGCCGATTTCAATTTTGTTTCGTGGATCGATACCTGACCGTCGAGGAATCTATTTTCTAGGTCAAATTTTGATCGTGAGGGAAATACAACTCTTTAACAATAACAAAGTACAGAAATCGATTTTCATTCTTATCGGAAAGGCAATTCTCAACTAGGAAAACCGGCTTTTATAAGGAGGCGCGCGTGTGTCGTTTCAACAGCCACACTGACCTTCTACAAAAGCTGTTGATACATCCGTTGTTAGGTGGTCGACCTAGCAGTATAAATCATAGTTACGTATCATACGTACAGCAGTGCAGCAGTACGTTTTAGGTTTTCTCGTATTTAAGCTTTCTTGTGTACGTACCACTAACCCAAGAACGTTCATTGATTCGATGTGATTTTTTGTCTAGGAGATATACCTCACGGACGACGGTCGAGCGCTCGATTATGACTGCAAGGCCCGTGCTTCGAATATGTACTGACCCTTGCCTTTGGCTGCTACTATAGAGGCATTAGTCTGTTGAGTTGCTATTGTAGTAAACGGTTCACCAATACACACCCATCCTTAGCCTAAGAAAACAATCCCACCCTACAGAACAGCGGGGTATTTGGACTTCGTATGGGACTGTACCTGCCTAGTCCAATATTGATGACAATCTCTAGGGGTTCGAAGACGAATGTTCATCAGATGCTTGACATGATGAAAAAGTTTCACTCTTTTTCAAAAACGTTTTCATGGTGGTCGTGATATTCGAACTCACGACAACTGCTACGTATGTTCTGCCGTCGATGTATTCCTCGAGACAATAGTCGGTAAGGCTACTGCTAACAAGCTATCCAAAGCACACACATAATGAATCTACGCCTTATCACCTTACTCCATTCTAGAATGGAGCCATGGAGCACCTGCTATGGTTTATATGCTTACCATCTGAGTGGTTATCGGCAACATGTATATGCTTTTGCCGTGCGTTTATTTGTAAATATCACGGAGTGTACAGAAAATAAGAGAGCAATGGTTCGGTTCAACGGTTTCCCATTTACTAGCGTACTGTCTTTCAAAGGCGTACGTTTTTTCCATCTCGAGTAACCACCCATGAACATGGATGATGGATTTCGTTAATACACGTCGCAAATACAGCATCAGGGACACGCCATGCGGCATGGGCTGCTGTCGTGAAAACTGCGCAAGCATGCGACATACTCATGCTACACACGCGGGGTGTTTTGAATGTCTATTAGGATAGTCCTCTATGCATACAGTAGGCCCCACACAATGTTGTAAGCGTGTTCTGTCTCGTGTTTCCATCCACGTTTACTACCGCAAATGGTGACCCCATAAGGCTACGTAGTAGGTGCCGAAAACATTTGTATGTGACATCATTACCACCGACGCGTGCTACGGTAAAGGTGTCACTTTTATGCTGAATCGTTTCTGAACGATCGGGCTCCTTAGCCCAAATTCGTCGGACTTTCATGTTTGTTACAAATACTGTTTCAGAGTATACTTCGGTCAAGATATGTATCATCCGGCAGCACTTTTATTTCCCTCCAAAATAGTTTGTTCGGCGAGGTATGGCGCTCTTTAAGTGAGGATGTCAGAAAAAACATGGTGCACCTCTATCGTAGCATGCGTCCACCCCGCAGTCGTAAAAATCTATAGATTCCGAACCCGCAGGGATAACATAGCGCGTCGCACTCTCCTCCCCTAAATATATTCGTTCACGTAGCGAAACGACTCTCCAATACAATAACAAAACCACAAAAAAATACCCACAACAGTATAACGGTGAAAAGGTTTGATAGTACGTAGAGTGTTGACATTAAGGTGTATGTGTTGCCACTCCGACGGAAGAAACAGCAATCAATTCATCACTAAACGATGATCTTCGTATATGTGGGGCTGCGGTGGCCTCTTCATAAGTTTTTCCACACCGCCCGTGAATAATACGGCACAAAACACGTCAGAAAAACGTTTGCAATGAGACTAGCGGGTGTTGGCCATTCGGACGAGTGGCTTCGAATCCAACTCAAATTTGGACCTAAATATAGCTTGTTGGCGTTGCGTAACAAACCCTCCAATGGCGATGCACATAGAACAACAAACATAAAAAAAAAAGTTTATGAGTCCAACGCAGTAGAGGAGTCACTCGGCCGAGTTGCTCGGTGCAGGTTAAAACCAAGCACCTATACATGATGACCTCACCCTACCGTAGGACCAGTCAAGAAAACAAAACACCACCGTCAACAGGTACGAGTAGCAACACCACCCATTCCCTTTAAATGGCAAGAAACGACGAACTCAACCCCAATACCTGGGTCAGGAGTATTTTGGTGCTTGTGAACCACACTTCCGGCTCGACCTGAAGCACGCCGGACGACACCTCAAAGCGGACGTTCTTGAACTTGAAAGTGTGGTCGTGGTCAAATTCCCCGTCGGCGATAAGCTGTAAACTGTAGTTCTTGATCTCTAGGGTTGTCCAATCCTCGCATTCTATCGTTCCCGCGGTGATAACAGCGATGGTGTCGCCAGAGCTAGTGAGTTCCGCCGCTTGTTGAAGTTCAGCGCACGTACCTAGCCCGGGGTTTAGGTGGAGCAGGGAAGGATATCAAGGCGGGGATGGAGGGGGGGGGGATTAGTGAGATGGGAGGAGATGGGGTCATGCGGTGCTTTCGGATGGTGTTCTATGGTAGAAAAGTAGCATACTGATTGTCGATTTGTTCTCGTCCATACCGTCTAAACGTTTAGGGTAGGGGCTTCGTTCTCTACGCACAATCTACTCGAAAACAGGGTCTCCGCTACGCCCTTGTGTCGCATCACACTGGCCCATAGGCGTGAGGTGTAAACCTTGAACGTTCGTCCGCGGCAGTAGAGTGCCCTATATATGAAAGTGCCTACAACCCAGCAGAGACTCGTGCTACGACCAAGGTGGACAATTTCGGCTGAAAGGTGTTCTGTGTGATGGGGCTCGCTGACTCAAAATGATAGTCGTCCGATTCTTGGGTTGCCCTTTTTTTCATCGCACATACGTACTTGGCCATGGGAATGCTCATATGGGTACGTACGTACGGTAGCACCTCCATTGTATTTATTATTGAGGTTTGGGGCGAGTATCGTGCTCCTCGATTGACCGCTTTCCGAACAATCACGGAGCATCGCTAGCGTAGCTTGCGTCTACAAGCATCTACCAGTGTAGGCGCATGCTACGATAGAGGTGCACCCTGATCTTTCTGGGCTCTTAACTTTTGAGGAGCTCCATGCGTCGCCGCAAGAAGGGTTTTGGAGGAAAATAAAAAGGGCTACCCGATGAAACATTCCATGGCCTGAGTCTAGTGTGAACATTATTACAACGAGTTTGGGTTAAGGAACCCGACCGTTCTGGAAACGTTTCCACCAAAACGTCCTACGTCTATCGTAGCACGCCTCAGTAGGCACTGAGGGTTGAAAGGGGGGTGGGCTATAAGCGATCCCCTCGTGCAAGCGATCGGGTGCATCGCGCGGGTCGTACGATGACGCCGTGGGGACCGGGTCAGTGAGAGGCGTAGAGCGTGGAACCCATGTTGTTAGTAGGATATTTTGCGGAGCATCGCTGTACACTTGTGAAATTATAACCACATTGTTGGTATCGACCCGCTGCATAATATTATCAACAAAGCAGGCATGTTTCCACCGGGGTGGCCGATATCCTGACAGCACACCTCAATAGCGTTATACACCTGAGAGCACACCTCAATATCGTCATGCGTAAAATATATTATTGATTACTTTTTCAATATGTATATGCCTCGTACACATTCACGTGAATCAAGAATAACATCTGAGTAGATCCCATGCGCCTATAGCTTTTCAGGCAGGCTGCAAGGATACTTTTCACCCATTCATCACTGAAAGTAATATTACCACACATTAATTCCAAGTAGTTTGTCCCCAAATAGGTTGGACCAGTTCTTAAGGGGTGAATATAGCTTTCGTGTATTTCCAAAAAGACGTGGCAGACAACTTCATTCGCGGCACATCATACAAACACTATCAAACAGGCCCCGAAGTAGACATTCTAGATCGACAACATACTTAGACGCGTGATACGGTAGAGGTAGCACTTTTTGGCTGAATCATTTTTCTGAACGATCGGGCTCCTCAACCCAAATTCGTCGGACTTTCGTTTTGGTGACGATGTATGTTTCAAAGTAGACTTCGGTCATGATATTTCACATCCGGCAGCACTTTAATTTTTCTCCAAACTCACTTTTTTCGGTGAGGTATGACGCTTCTTAAGTGAAGAGCTGAGAAAGAAACATGGGTCACCTCTATCGTTGCATGCGTCCGTATCATACGTGTTTTTGACGACCATTGTCCTCTAGTGCATACATACGCATTCCAAACATAAAAAATGTTTTACCTCTGCTTCTATCGCACCGTACAGAAACCTAAATATTTACAGTAGTGGGAGTGCCATTTTCTTCACTGGGCTCATGGACCATCCCCCCCCCTCCCCTGAGCATATGACGAAATTGTGTAGATCGGCTAGATCATCTATCCTTTCAAAAATAGTTTTCTTTTCTCGATCTATCTGCAGTAGACTATACACTTTGGTATCAAATTAATACGACGTGTTACAGTTTGCGACGTTTGTTATGTACCGGGCGCATCAGGCAGTCTCAAGTTCGTACGTGGTACAAGACAACCGTTGAGGAGAGTAGCAGTAGCATCATGACAACCCAGCAGTCTGTGATTTTCCACGAAAATAGCAAATCATGTTCTATAATATCTCACATACCGCATAACTAGAGCCTGTCCAAACTACCTGTGCCTTAAAGTAATTTATGTTAATACACCGGTGTCCGTTGAGGGTGGTGCAACGGTGTGGTTGGCTGCTTACTTTGACGGGACTCCGGACTAGAGAAGCCACAAACCTCACGCAAGAAATATAATCGAAGCCGTGCCTAAACGTTCAAGCTGAGATTCACTGAATCCCAAACTCTGAGTCTCTGTGTTGGGATCAGCCGGAGATTCTCACCCATGGCTGCGTACTACCCCCGGGTTGGTTCATCGGGGAATATTGTCGTAAATAATTCACAGTAATGCCGTAAAAAGCACTATTACGGGAGACCATAGTAAATAAGACCCGCGGTTCACACAAAACCCATAATATTTTCGTACTTTCACTAAACAATATTTGGTCTTACTTCCTACGTTTTCCCATGATAGTGGTGGTATACCAACAATTTTAGGGTGTGGATCCCGTCCGATCAGAACTATAGGTTCGATGACTAATATAACCCCTATCGTACACACACCGTTGGATTGGGTGTCTGGCAACCATACCCGCGTGCTTGACAGTAACGACCTTTGTGAAAAAAGCACATCATCATCCTATTTGTGACGACGCACTATTCGGGTGTTGCTTTCAGAGAGACATATATTTTGGCGGTGTCGTAAATATCGCGCTTTTTACGTAGCAATCTCCAAACAGGACGAGCGTGAAACCTATTGATATATAGATTGGCTCGCTACAACCGCTTTGGAACTGGGTGTCTCTCTTGTGTTATTTCACGTTTCATGTACATTTGTGAGGAGAGAACGCTGCCGGAGGAACAAAATCTCAACATAGCCGTACCAGCAGTAAAAATATACACTATAATAGAGCGCGTTACTAGTAGACGAACACGACGACAGCCCACGCAGTGGAGACAGCCACCGGATCGACTGCGTAGCTGCGTGTATAGCAGGTGCCGGCGACACTGTTGTTTTCAAGATTGGTATCACTTGGGGCGTTGACGTTTAGCTAAATCGCTGGAAAGGTATAACTTCGAGGGTCAACGTTCGCTGCCAGGTTAAGACCTTCACGCAACTAACTCACGCTCGTTTTCGTGTTTCTTAGTACAGTACCCGGTATGTGTGTTTCGTTTTTGACTGACGCATTGGAGTGCTGGTCTGGTTCATGAACAAAACAAGCTTCTTCTGAACTCAATTTTCTGTAGGGCATTGGGCTCTTCATGCTACGAGTAAGAGCTCAGCATCATGGTGTATGAATGCCACCAGGTAAATGTACTGCTGCTTCCCGAGGTCTGCAAATAGGGACGACACGATATTGTAGGCATTCCGGGTTTTGGTGGAAAATACATATAATCGTCTGTTTGTCATTTTGACTTTTGGTATATAGCGAAAAGGTTGATGTCGACCATTCTTCAAAATAAACCACACACGCCCGGAAGTGTAAACAAGAAAAAGCGAAGAGAAGCTCCGCTCGTACACCTGTGGGGACTGAATTGAATTGCCACGCTGTGCATAGCGGGGGGCATGTTGTTATCCCTGGTACCATGTATCTTAGCATAATCTGCGGCACTACGAACAACGCCATATATATTACAATTCTAGAATCTTCTGCAGCTGAATACCGAAAATGCAAATTCTGTGTTTTCCAATATTTGGGAAGTCAGGTTTTTCTCAACGGATAACGGCAGTATTACCCCTGTGTACGTAGCCACGATTTTTACACGATGTATGTATATATATTAACTTTGAACAGTGACACACAACGTGTCGTGGGTTTTAAAGTAATGCTACTGATGCCACTGGAAGCGTGATGCGATAGTAGAGCTTGCACTGTTTTACCTACTACGTGTTTCGGGCTGACTATCGCGCATATATATATATGATATGACCATTAGTATGCTAATAGCGATGGAAAGCCATTACATTGTAGTCCAGTGTAGTATTAAATATAGTCTGTTATGTTCATCATTGCTGCAATCGTGTACGTACGAGTATGGCATTGCATTGTCTGCTCTGCTTTCTGCACTGAGCGCAGTATCTCTGTGTCGTAGTAGGTTTGTGACCACATAATAACTCGTACGTTTTTCAGGATGAAGAATCGGCACGGGCACTGGGTGTGCTGGATGTCGACGAGGAGAAAGGGAGGTTTTACGTGAAGAACACCCAGTAGTACGTTTTAGGATTTGTTTGAATGGCGAGATTGTCGGCCGGTCTTCGCGAAGGCTGTTGTATGACGTGTACACACATTTTCATGACCAAGAGGAACCGAAAAAATAGTTACGTGTATTACAAGTATGTGAAGCATTTGATCAGATTCGATGGGAAGGCACAAAACAAGTTTGTGTCGCCCTCTTGAAGATGTTCTTTGGGTGAAGTATAATAGGTGTGACTATATTAGTCAACTTTGCTCCGTAGGTGTTTTGTTTCCGTTTCAAGGAGAAACATTTGAGACGCTGTCACCTGTATTCGACCTACAAATCGGGCTACGGTAGATGATCTATCAAAATGAATTATTAGTATTATTATTGCTGGTTTCACGTGTTGTGTTTTTTTTTTTCAACAACGCGCGTAAATCCGCCCTGCAGGGCGGATTTATGAGGTCTGCCTCGCATTTACATACTTTTTTTAGTGAGGGACATTTTTTTACATTTTTTTTTAATAATTCAATACTAACGCTAACCCTAACCGCCAACCACGACATCGATTGGTCTATCGTGGTTGGGGGTTAGGGTTAGGGTTAGGGCTAGGGTTAACGTTAAGTTTTTTAGAAATTGGGAAAACATGTCCCACCCTAAAAACAGTATAAAAAAGCGAGGCAGAGCTCGTAAATCCGCCCTCCAGGGCGGATTTACGAGCACACAACAAGAAGACGTGGACCCAATCCGACCTCAAACCTGACCGAAACTGTAACACAGGGCGGATTTACGAGCGCACAAGAAGACGTGGACCCAATCCGACCTCAAACCCGACCGACACTGCCACTTTAACCCCAACGCGAGTCAAGGCAAGGGCCCACCCAAGCGAGGCCCAGCCGCGCGTTTTGGCCAATCTGAAAAATGTAAGGACCACCACAAAAATAAATGTAATTTATTTTGCACTTAATCTGGTACGGTTTATGGGTCAACAACTAGATAAAGGCCACTTGAATATTTGCTGCTTTAGCAATGAGCTCGTAACAGAGCTGAGTCTTGCGGAATAGTTTTTGCGCGCAGAGACAGGCTTCGATCTCACCTACGTTATTCAAGAAATTGGGGACCTAAATGTACACTTGTTTCACATTACGTAAAACGATACTAAATCGAACCAACGAATGGTAGGGTCCGTCTGGCAATTTATGGGTACGGTTTGGATAACATTGTTACACACAGGGGTGTGCATCAACCACTTACTGGTATGAGTGGAATTAGCTTGGGTGTAAGTTTCCTGGATACTTTCGGCTGAATATTCACGCAGAATACACCCCGGCACCATCATGGAATAAGTTGGGCCGCGACGGTGTGACCTCTGGCACAGACGTGTCTGCTGAGACACTTCGAATGCCGACTGTCCAATGTAGATAACAGCAGTACTCATACAGTAGGTACTGTAGTAGTACAGTACCGGCCCGCTCATAAGAAACCAGAAATCGGGCTTAGGCTGACTTTCTTATTAGAGAAAGGGGTGTGTCCCACACAAACTTCAGTATAATACCTGTCGACTTTCTTTTTTCCCCCCGTAATATGTTGGCTGATTTTCTTGCAGGGCACTTTCTTATGAGAGGGCCGGTACTGTAGTTGCAGTGCTATCAACCTTTTTACGTATGCATGTTCCAACGATATATTATGTGCTCTTTACCTGGCTGTGTGGAGGGTTTTGTGTGCCGACTACTGACCGTACAGAAATATCATCGTATCCGGCCTGCTACCCTTGGGTCCCCCTCCGGTCTTACAAATTTACGGCTATCGTATACGGAATAGATCGGGCATTCAACAGGTAACACGGTCATGAAATTACAGAATAATCGTGTAATGAGTCAGCCAAAAAAGGGAACTGCTGCTGTCGTACGTGGTACGTGTATACATACGTTCGAGAGGGTAGTTTCGTTAGGCTGTCCTCTGAAGCCTTCAACCGAGCGACCGCCCCATCTTTTTGCAGTCGCCAACTACTTAGTTTTACTGGTTGTCGGTCGGCACTGATATCTGGGTATGGTTTTGACGGCACGCCATCGAATTATTGTGTCCAGTCGAAATGTTGAGTCAAGCACAGAGCCACACTGTCCCGGGTCGTCCGTGACCGGTACATAGTCGGTAGTGAAAACACCGCCAGGTAAAAACAAGAAGCAGCACCGACTGGTGCTACGGTAGGGGGGTCATGTATACGTGCTTGTTTTTCACGTGCCCTAAGACTCTAGAACACTGAGCCACTCGGCCGGGTGACTGCTTCACCGCGTAGTACTCATAAAATATATTGTTTTCGTTCTATATGCACCGCCATTGGAGGTTTTGTTACGTCACCAAGGGTGCACAAAAAAAAAAGTTATCGACACCCCCCCCCCCCTAATATTGAAGGGAAGAAACCGGACCGTTGTGATCCCAGAAAACAATAAGTCAAGTTTTTTTTTTATCACCCCCCCCCCCCCCCCCCCCCCCGACCAGCGAAAAAAAAAATGGGGGGGTCTCTAAAACCAAGTAAAAAAAAGGGAACAAAAAACGAAAAAAAAATGTTTTTTGCTCATTTCGTCCTGTGATCACAGCGATCCGGTTTGTTTTTCATTCTGACCTTCCTAGGTGTGTGGTGTCGTTTTCTTTTTTTTTTGTGCACCCTTGACGTAACACGAACAAAACTATTGTTCGGCAAAAAAATCAATTAGATTCGAAGCCGCTCGTCCGAGTGGCCAAAACCCGGTAGTGAAAATGTGGGTACCCCCCCTGTCGTAGCACCAGTCCAACGGTGCCCAGCGATGTCAGTGTAGTCAAGCGGTTTGCATGGCCGAACAAGCTGGGTGTGTTTCAGCAGTGATTACGCCTTGCAAGTCGTATCGGGCACGAGGCAGCCCATAACAGTAGATGGAGGTCCGGTGTTCCATGAAGCATACGGGCGACAGATGGAACCTTGGTGGCAGTGTTTCGGGGAGTAAGCAAACTCAAAGCGGCCAAAGCCATACTTTCGAAAATGAATAGCAAGGAAGGGAGAGCGACATAGCGGGATACCTTTTACCTAGTTACACCCTTCAAAATTGTACCGTGTACGTACTACAGTGGTGTAGCCCTTACATATGCCACATTACTGTATGCTATGAGCGCACCGTCTCGGAAATAGGGCCGTTCCAAAAGCAGTGTAACGACTGCAAGACGTTGTTTTACATGCAAGTCTCGCCGACGCTGATCATTTCCTCGTGCTATTCACTCCACTATTTGTCTTGCCTTACAGATGTTGTCCCTTCTAGCGTACTTCAAGAAATCTGCCCTGGTCCTGAGTCGGTCCATCTGTTTGAACTTTCAAGTATTAATTCGAGGTCACGTTTGGTTTTTATGGGGCATTTTGAGATACTCGAGGGCAGACCCTCTCAAACATATAGCACTGCCACCACTACAGCACAGGCCCTATCCTACTACTACTACTCCTACTACTGCTACTACTGCTTCTTCTTCTACTACTACTACTACTACTGCTACTACTGCTTCCACTACCACTACTACTACTACTACTGCTACTGCTACTACTCTCGCTCCCTCACCTACGTCCACCGTATTATTTGCAGCTTTTGCGCACCCCAGCCAGTGGACGGCGGCAATCGTGATTGGAGCAAAGAACTGTCGAGTGATCTTCATCTTCGCAGTACTGGACCTGTACACTGTTTACTATTTCGTTTGGCGCTTTCAAGGTGTGTGAGGCGAGGCGGGGCCGTGTTTATTCTTGTTTGCTTGTATGCCTGTGGAGTATTCTTAAACTGACTATTTCCACGAGACCAAGGATAAAAAAAATAAATCTAGTATCCCCGACAGAGCGAAACATAAGGCGGTATCTGTAAAATGAAAATAAAAAGCATAGGCTGACCAGGCTGACCATTTTTTATTCAGCGCGTACGTAGGCTGGATGCTGTTGCGGTTGTAGGCAACACTCGTCAACTGTGCAAATGCATATATCCAGCATGGCGGTGGTGGTGGCGTGGTGGCGGGGGTGATAGTGGTGGAAAATTCGAGATGTCGTGGAATGTTCAGTCATCCGAGGTGAGGAGATGTGTTTGAATTCAATGCTAATACAAAACTTGTCGTCGTGTAATATGAACGTACACAAGTATGTTTTTTTTCAGTAGTAAAGACGATAAGATTATATGCACGAGGTACTGATACCCCTGATTACTTACTGTACACTCGTACCGTAAGTAGGTATCACCCATATCGGGAAGTAGTCGCATCATAGAGCGTGTTGGTTTATTCAATCACTATTATTGCAATACAGCATTCCCCAACTCCTGCGCAGATGAAACGAGTGTCTCCAAAAATACCTCCTGTGGGTACGTAGCGTCGTAGAGTAGAAACGACAGCCAGCAGTTGTCACTGCAGGCTAGGAAGAATCTTGTGGCGGCGGGCGAGTGCTCCTATACTGATAGTTTTGTTTTCAAGTCATGTTTCTGTGCACAAGCCCGTAGAGTATGCGCATTACAGCTTTCGACTCGATGTTGGGGGACCTTCAATAAATCTACGGCTTTTCGTAGTTGTTACCGTACATCCGACGAAGTTCAGCGCACAGCCCTCTGACACCATACACTTTCTGCATTACACGGTGCCTACATCGCAATTACTAAACACATGGAAGGTGCTACCTATCTGACCCGAGTACTTGACATATCCACTCCTGGTGTACGAACAATGCAGTCCAACGTGTGGATGACTGCATTATTAATAGTTTAGTTGTTGAACCTGGCAGCATTAAACATTCTCGATGATAATCTGAAGTATGGTGTAGCGTTGCACGAATAATTCAAACATTGTACCTACATAAAAGAGCGTTCGTACCATGCTACGGTCAGGAGGTACCATGTTTGTTTCTGAAGCACCCCATATCACTTCAGGTGCTCTGCACTATCACGGGGTGGGCTATTGATGCAATAGTAAATAGGACCTACGGTACACACAAAAACCTATACATTTACATCGTGGTAGTGACCATATATGGCCCTATTTACTATGGTCCTGCATAATAACACTGTCACGGAAGACCATAGTAAATAGGACCAAATGGCCCCGGCGGGTCCTGCTAGTCCCTCAGGTGTCCTCTGCGTGGTCCCGCGAGTATATACTATATAAAATAAATCGGCATTGGCAGTGTCGAGATAAATAAGGCATAGGTTGCTCGTGGTATGGGGGGGGGTAAACTTTATCAATTTAGCGAAAGAGGGAGAAGAATATTGGCAGTAAAATACGGTAAATATATACGTAGGGTTTTGTGTATACTGCGGTAGGTCCTATTCACTAGTGTCTTCGGTAATAATACGGGGGATCATACTAACTACAGTAAGGACCAAATAGTGTAGGTGAAACGCGTCCAATATATACGAGGGATTTCACTGCACCATAGGTCTAATTTACTATGGCCCCCGCGTACTAAGGGCCCGTTTTAACGAAGAAAAAAAAATTAATTTGGAAAAAATAAAATTCAAATCCGCTTTTCATTGGTCAACACACGCACCAGCACCAAATATTATGCCCCAAGATCCTAATCTTTGGTGCTGGTGCGAGTGTTGACCAATGAAAAGTGGATTTGTATATTTTTTTTTCCTATTTGAATTTTTTTCTTCTTCGTTAAAACGGGCCCTAAGTCCACCAAGAAATGAATTCGGATCACACTAGATGTGCTGAACCACTTGAAGAATCCCGGTCTTGTACAACAGCAAGTATGAAATGAAAACCATTTTAAAAAGCGAAAAATGAAATTTTGACGAGTTTAGGTAGACCCCTTAAGAACTGGTCCCATGTATTTGGGGACAAACTACTTGAAAATAGTGTGGGATTAGTTTTTTCTGTGCTGAATGGATTAAGGCGCCGCGTCATTGATAAAAAATGAAATGAAATGAGTGCTACATCTATATCGTAGAGGGTGTTGTGTCCTTTTCTTGCAAACTTACTGTTTCAGCGTAGTGGGTGGCAGGTGTGCTCGTGGGCAGTGCTTTGTAGCAGAAGGACAAACCAGCAGGAAGCCGAGACGCTGAACCAAATTCGGGGTAACGTCCGGGGTATAAGGAACCGTATCCCCTCTCAAAAGTAAACTAACTATTAATTATAGGCATCTCTATATATGTAATACATCGTATATCCGGTTGATACTACCAATACTGCAGGTTGCGAACAAATAATCGGGCAAAAACCTTCATGAGAGTTACCCCGCTGCTTGTAAGCATGCCTACATACGATGATTTGAATAATAGTGTTGTGTTTAAAGTCATCACATGCCGTTCGTAGAGCCCGCTGATGGGAATTGCGTACCAGAAGGACGTTAGGGTGCCGACTGCAAATATCTATCTCGAAATATCTTGCTCAGTATGTATTGCCAAATACACGTGCATGCGTTTGATGTATGAAGGATTCAGTCCCTTTTCGAATTTTCGAAGTTTTGTTTGTTGTTGATACGCCCAGCGGCTCATCATCTGAGGCTTGTCGGCGTTAGGTTTGGTACACACCCACCAAGGATACACACACCACGCGTTTTGTTTAATCGCTTTTCTTTCCTATGCGGCCTGCATTGTTCATATCCCCCTCCGACGCTACTGTAGTGGTATCAACTCAGATTCGGCCTCTCCCAGCAGGCCCTCCTCGCCCCTCTCCACGCCGGTTTGTGCATGGCTTACATCGCGGGATGACTTGTTTCGTCTCTCCCCTCGTCAGCTTTATCCGAATGGCGCCATCACCCAAGCTAAGTATCGGCCTTCTACGCAGTTGAATGCTTTCACTACAGTAGGCGTATGCAATACAGCCATTCCGAGTATCTAGATAACAACTCAAGCAAGGGTTGTATTTCAAGCTTTCAGGCTGTTTGTTGGATACACCGTTGGCCGCTTTTTACCTCGTCTGAGATGTCACCGGTCACAATGTTTCCCCGTGTAAAACTATAGTTGTATTGCTGCCTGGTGTGTAGGTGTTATGGATGGCTTTTTTTGTCCCATCTGGCGCTCCTCTATGGCGCCCAATCAGATGCTAGTAGTGGCTTCTTCGACCAAATAGCGTAGAAATGGCTTGAGAACAGGCGAAAAATGCTCGCACAACATACAGCCACAATCCTTGGCGTCGTTAATCAATACTTTCGCCACCGTTTACACCATCCTTGCAGGAAGGTTACGCCTTGTCGTTTCCCGAAAATCTCTACAAAAACTCAACGACGTACCCCTCTTTCGGGGCATGGTGATGTTCTGGTATTGACTATGCATTGTCTAAGCCACCGACCTGTTGTTGGTCGGGACGAAATGGCCCATCACACAAAGACACGTGCGGGGTCCTCTCGGTCGTTGGAGGTCGAAAAGGTTTTCTAGGATACATATATGTACAAACAGAAAGTTGAATGCGGGCCACATTAGTTAGCTTGCACCTCGTCAGACCAATTCGTGTGGAGCTGGATATGCAGCCAATTGTGAGCTCCGCTAATACCACGCACTTGCGAGGTTTGCCCCCGACACAGTGGCAATCAAAATGTACATTTCTCGCCTTACAAAGAGTCAAATTGATATCTAGTATATATGACTCAGAGAAGCTTTCCCGCTTCCCCAGCCCCCAATTGCATGAAATCATCGCCGGTTCTTTTTAGACCCAACTTGCCCGAAACTACGATTACGATCGGGATTCGCATTGAAAAGTATATCTGTCGAAGTGTTTATGTTGATGATTTGGCGTCGTGCGACGGAAGAAAGCCTCCGATGTTGTGGGCGTCGAATCCACACAGCGTGGTCCACAAGTATGACCCAAGACAGTGAGCGAACTCAGCATGCAATTGAAATCACCAGTTCTATCAACGATGCCACCCCTGCAAGCGCTGTAGGTTGACTTACAATATCCCCGACGCGGCGCTGTGCGTCTCGCCTCTGCCGGTCATACTCCGCGCGTGCTAAGGAAAACGAGGGTGGGGGAGGGGGGTACCCTTATCGTTGTTTGTTTATTGATGGTTTATTGGTTGGGAACCTCTTCGACTCATAACTCAATTTCGGTACCTTCCGTGGATACAGTTGGCGTCCTTTGTCCCTGTGGTACCTCTTGGACAGGGAACCGTTCACAGTGCTTAGTGTTCTCCCTAGCTGGCGGTCGCCACAGGCGTTTGCTAAGTCACGCTCTCGCAACTCATTTTTGTGAGAGCAAGATAGCCTGAAGCCGTGATGCTTGTCATCTTAGACTCGCGATAAGTCATCTTAACCGCCAACCGAAGCCCAGTCTATCCGCTAGATTACAGTGTCATTCAGAAACTCAAACATACTACATGTATAGAATCGGTAGTGCACATGAAGTATTAGTTCGTACCATTTCCTCGACCAGACACGACTTGCTGACTCCCCGAAATTTGTACAACGAGGTACAGTCGGTATCCCAGAAATTTCACTCTCACGAGCCAAATGTGATTCTAGTTGATACCCCGACCTATTTATGTAGGTGTGGGATCGGCTGGCCTACTGCTCCAAGAAAACGCCGGGACTGGAGGTAGTCTGATGTGGCCCTGGTGAGTTTGGTCTACTTCTCGAGACAGACGAAGTCGAAGTTGTCCTCCGATGTACGCTGGTACCAGTTGTCGCAGTTTTCCCAGTCCCAGAAGTCCTGCCGGAAGGAGCCCAAACACGGCGCGCGAACGGCGCAGACCAGAGGGAGCCGGGGTGGGGAGGTGGGGGGTGGGCGGTATACAGAATCAGCATAAACCATCGTTCATTAGATTCGTTCTGTTTTCGACGTTTGAACCGGTAATTTGACCATAGACGTCGAAATCTCACACAACATACATATGATTTAGGACGTGCGGATCTAGGGTGTATATCCCAGATAACCCGTAGCTGTGTGTCCATTAAATTACGATAAATATCTACGTCGTCGCCGATCACATGCATATTATGAATTTACTTGGAGGCTGCGTCTAAGCATGAACCATCACACAACCGGATACAACACGCCAACGACCTAGTAAAAAAAAACGTTTCGGCTGAGATGCCTTGCGAACGTCGAGCGGATGGTACAGCAGTGCGTATCCGTTAGGAGGACTGGTTGGAAGGGTTTATAAAAAAAACATTTTTTTTCGGATGTTGGAGAAGCCTTCCCTCCGTACTATCATGCAGAGAACAAGTTGCGCAGCTACGTTCAGGCACGGAGTAGGACATGCATATCCAATGCATACTACCTCGCCCGTGCGCGAATACGATGCATTCTATTATTGTCGTCTGCTCCCCGGTGAAGGAGCGCCGGGTGGTTAGGCGTGTTCTTTTCGCCAAATATTAGTCTGCCCGCTGGCGTTGTCGCGTTCCGAGTTTCCGGGCACGCGTGGCTTTATTTTTCGTACAAGCAGCGATCAACGGTGGTGTTCAGTGCTGTCTGGGTATATTCAGTGTATAGAACAGAAGGTGCTGGATTTCGGAACCGTACGGAGCCGTTAAAACAGGCGCCTTATATTACAAGTACTCATATATTCCCAATTCAACGTTTGGACGCTTCCGGGGCACATACAGTCTCCTCGGTATGCCCCACAGCACCTACCATGTGTGCTGGCGGGTGGAACCCGTGAGCTCTACATAACCTGTCCGCCGTACTTCCTGGTCTAAACGCGTGCCATACACAGAACATGCTCGTTATTATTTTCCCTCTTTCGCTAATTATTTAATTATACCCCCCCACACCACGAACAGCCTACCTAAAACAATAGATTATTACAGTTAAACTGCAAGGAAAAAACCATGACGACCTGGACCATGATCGGTCGGACACCGTGTACAAACTTCCGCACAGGCGGGGAGCAGCAAAAAAGCACTCACGTAGCGGACGTAGTTTCCCTCGAATTCGGTGTTGTCCGGGAGTTCAAAGGTGGCGTACGAGGGGCTGGAGATCGCACCCCCGTTCGTAGTGGCCACGTTGTCCTTGAAGACGGCTGACTTCTGAATGCTGTGAGCGGCGAAATATAAGTTTGAGACAATTTCGCGCACAACACACAACACGCGCTAAAATATTGGCGTTATAATCAATTTTTGTCGTGAAACACGCAGGCATGCCACGACAAGGCCCACCATCTTCTTTCCGAGCCTCAAAATACATCGTACCCCGTCCAAAAATTGAAATTGTGGAAATGAATAAGAAAATCGCTATCCGGTTAGCTAATCCCATGGCATGAAGTGTGAAATGGACATATTTCGACACAAGGAATACTGCCCCACGATTGCGGGTGAAGGAGCCCGCTATAAATTGAGAAAACGTCGAAGGAAAAAAGAACTACCTCTACCGTAGCACACGCGTCGATAAGAGCTTTAAAAAAAGGTAGATTATACCTATAGGCTGGCGACGAATGCTACGATAGAGGTGCACCGTGATGTTTCTGCCTTCTTAGGGTGGTCACTTGAGAAGCTCCACACCTCACCCGAAAACCGATGTTTTTGCAAGAAACCAAAAGTGCTACCCGACCAACAATTCCATTAGCTAGGTGTACTATGGAAAATACGACAACACAAGAATGAAAGTTCGACCAATTTGGGTTAAGGCGCCCGATCATTCAGAAACAAAATCAGCAAAAAGTGCTACCTCTATCGTAGCACGCGTCTGGCGGTGTTACGATAGGAGATAAGACACCCAATTTTGGCCAATACGGCGCGAGGGGTGGCAGCTTTATTGAGTTGCTTTTTAATATTTCGCCGGAATGCTCACTTCGATGAAAACGTCGTTCGCGCAAACCCCGACCACAGTTGTAGAAGACAGTACGAAAACAAAATGCGAAGAAAACATTAAAAAAAAATCATACTAACCGGTAGGTAATTGCTCACTTGAGGAGTCCACTAATAGTTAGTCGGTCACAAAACATTGCCATAGAAGGCAAAAAGTAAGCGATACCCCTGCCGTGGGGGATATAACAAGTCCACTACGGTGGGGGGGTTACGCCCGTTTCCCCTACCACCACTGAGGCGAGTTTCTCCGTACCTTACCTCTAACTTCACCCAAGTATATGGGTTTCGTTTCCATTGTCACAAACCAATCCTATGGCGGTCCATACCCCAACAAACCCTGAAAACAAAGACAACAAAAAGTATTAGACGAAAGACTGGCTAGGAATTACGGTGGCCACCCGACGCAATGCGGGTCTGACCGGCCAGCTTAATACCAAAGACACTCTGCTGAACAGTGTTTGCCTTACATTGAACGCCCCTTCAAAAGCTCGAGGCCCCTGATTTATTGCGCTCTTTACGATTAAAAAAAAAACACGGTTGAGTCAACTTGGTGGAATCACCAAAAACATCAATTTGAAAACACGAACAATCACAAGGCTACACCGGTGAATACTCTCTAACCTCGGGTAATATCACCCACGGTATAAACAAAACCAATCTCAAAGATTGGGGAGACGGGCGTGCATATGGACGACAGCCTCCAAGAATAGGGGAAAAAAAACTGGTGTGGCCACTTTCAGAGACAGCAGTGGGTGTTACAATAGGTCTGCCGCGTGGGTGCCTTACCATATACACGCTACGCGACGCGACGATTCCGCTCGGGCGGAGGTGAGGTTCTAAAGCCCGCACAAATCATCGAACAATATAACCAGCCTTGATAACCGCGAACTAAACAAAAACAAAAAACGGTACCCTGGTTGTTTTAGCTAACTCAATGATACTCGTGTTTTACAGCTTCGTCGCCAACTGACGCCAACCTAATCTATAAATAATAAACATATATATATATATATATATATTCACGGGAGGCAGTACGGCAACGGGGCAAATCTCACATGACAGTATCGGTGTTGGCGATTGCGCCGGCGTCTCCCTCGCTGAAGCCGTCCTCGAAGATTGCGCCACCCTTGAAGGTGATCAACCCGGAGTTGCTAACCTGGTCGTGGATCAATATCGCTAAAGTTAGAGGCCGTACAAGGCGTCGGAGCGGAATTCGTTACTCGTAAAAGGGAACGTGTTTGTCTTTCATAAAATTCCATCAACTTTTCTCTTTCTTCGAATGCCCATGCGTAAAGTCGATCGTTCAATTTGATCAATTTACACTCTACATGGCCCGGCCACCATTGAAGAATGTTCGACGGTCATTTAGTTTCATAATCTAAGCGTGGATCGAACATACACTATTGGATGTCAATCAAGGCGCCCGTGATGTGTCTGCACTTAAACAGAAGTAAAACTTCTCCCAGCCAAGGTGACCGTAGAGGCTGACGGTGATGCACTCGACGTACTTGACTGTTGTATTAACCTGCAACAACTGAGCAGGTCACATGATAAAGGAACCGGATGGGTGAAGACGACCCGATGGAACCACCAGCAAAACCTAGATCGTCCGATAAACTAAATAATGCTGTTCAAAGGTTATGCAATATATGGCGATCAAAACTCAGCGTCCTGCGTCCGTACGTACCAAACGATACACCTTCAGATAACATCGAGACGGGACGGGAAAGTGTTCGAAATTGATCGTGAGCAAACAGTGTTTTCCGTATGCTTGGCAGACTTATCAGACCATAAATATGATATGTATATAATATATACATATACCTTGCCTGGTTACTATGCTTCGCGTCTAATTATCTGGACTACTCGATGTTGCACCCATTCCCAAAACGAAAACCCGAAGGCGAAGGACTACTCGTAGGACGTTTATTTTCATGGACATATAGTGCCACGAGAACAACATGTAGTTCTACGAAAATGCAATGTATTCGGCATCTCAGCTGCTATAAGTGCTTAACGTAACGATCAGTACCCAATTCCCCTTCTAACGCGACATCCAGTGTTATCGCAAGTACTATTGTGGTGTGACACATATGCTTATGGAAATTCGTCCACGATCTACTCACGCACCCAAGTGGGAGACCGGAGACGATTTTCCACTGCACGGACTCCCAGCAACATCGACATCGGCTATATATATATATATGTATCGGTTGCGTACTACGTTACTGACCTGTATATAATCATATTCTAACACCACACTATACTTCGAGGAAGGCCGCTGTTAAAACAATGTTTCGAGGACCGCTGCGTTCTGCACTATTGTACGGTACAGTAAAAACGATGGGTCCCTGACCACCCGTCCGTGTATAATAGCGAAACAGAGCAATCCGCTACCATACTCCTGTTCCCAATATGGTCGTTGATACCGTTGACTTCGATCAAGAACTGTGCTGAATTTCGGTGCACACCCACTCATCAGGCGTGCCTCGCACCTGTCCGCCAGCGTCCTCAGAACTGCGGTTTCCACGGAATGTGGCGAGGGAGTTCTTGAGGAATTTGAAGACGCCCTTATTGCAGATTGCCCCGCCCGCCTGCAGGCCAAACAGTCCCGTTGGAAAACACGAAAAACAAATAAGCGAGAAGGCGCCCCCCGCCACCAACGTCCAGTAAATTTATAAGTGGAGGTGCAGTCGATTGAATGAAATGATAGCGTAGATGTGCCCCAACCATTGATTTTGTGTTTGGCTCGTAACTTCAGGAGCTCGATCGTAAAAGTAAGTAATCTATACCAATAGTGTATGATTTCACCTAAAAACTGGTTTGGGATGTTAATTAATGTGCTATCATACACACAAACTAATCCCATGGCCCCACTATAGGACGATGAATAATGCAACAAAATAGTTGAACTCCGCCTATTTTAGACAGCGCCTATTTGCAGCATGCAGGCTGCTAAAAAGAAACACAGCTCGAAACAATATACTATTTTTTGGGGCACGTATGGACATTCGGTTGGGGTTAGGGTTAGGGTTAAGGTTAGTATAGCCGCCAAAAAGTTACAATGTTCATCCGTGCCCCAAAAACTAGTATATTTTTTCGAGCTGTGTTTTTGTTTTGCAGCCTGCATGCTGAAAATAGAGCTCCCCTATTTTAAGCAAAATGGTCCGTAATTCAGAAGCTGTCTCAGCAAAACAAACTGACACCGCTTTCGTAAGGCGCGTCAGATCGCGCCACAAGGCCGTGAATGCGCCCTATATTTATTTACCGCCTGACAAAGCCGGCAAATACACGCACGGACTGAAGTAGCACAGCACAGCGTGGTCTTTTGCCGATTCACTACGAGCTTTCGAGTTTTCTTCTACAGTATAGCACACCTGATACGAAACAGGGTAATGAGAAAGACAGACTGAGATTAAGAGGAAAATATGAAATTACCGAGTCGTTATCTTGAAATTAGTGTCGGAAGCACCCTCTCTCAAATACGAAATCCAGCTTGGACGAGATGTCCTGTCACGTAATAAGAGTTCTCTACTGTACGGTGTAACGTATATATCAATGCTAAACGAAAGGCTATAGTACGGTGTTGGAAACGACTGCTTGTAATGTCAGGAGGCTGGATGTCGATGCGTCCGCACGATAACATGGATTGTAATTCCTTTATACATCATTTTATTTCGCGAATAGCGCCAGCGGATTGAAAACAAAAACAAATAACGGGCACCTTGCACATGCCTGCACAACGTTCGAGCGTACCCGCTCTGCCACCTCTGCTCCACTCACCGAGGACTGGTTGTCGAAGAAGTTTGCGGGGCTGAACATGGATACCTTCCCTTCGTTGTAGATCGCTCCGCCCTTGTTTCCTTCGTTCTCCTTCATGGGAAAGAGAAACATCACGTCAAACAGAGGTAGCAGAAGGAGGAGGAGGAGGAGGGTGAGGAGGAGGAGGAGGAGGAGGGTCAGTTTAAAAAAAAAAAAAAACTTAATTCGACGAGTCGGTGGGGTTTTTGTTCCAACTTGTTTTCGAGAATCGTATACCAGGTATTCGGTTTTCATTTTTTTTGTCGAACTGGAACCACCATTGTCACTATTTTAATAAACATTTTTGCACAATCGAAATATAACTCTTTAGTTTTCTTTCTTTTTTTCTTTTTTTCTCTTTCTCTTTTTTTTTTCTTCTTTTTTTGCCCCCTTCCCCCCCCGCCCCCCCGTTTTTTCTCCTTTTGATTTTCGGTTTTTCCTTCTCTTTTTTTTTTTTTTTTTTTTGTTTTTTTTTTTTTTTTTTTTTTTCCCCCTCCCCCCCCCGCCCCCCCGTTTTTTCTCCTTTTGTTTTTCGGTTTTTCCTTCTTTTTTTTTTTTTTTTTTTTGTTTTTTTTTTTTTTTTTTTTTTTCCCCCTCCCCCCCCCGCCCCCCCGTTTTTTCTCCTTTTGTTTTTCGGTTTTTCCTTCTTTTTTTTTTTTTTTTTTTTTTGTTTGCCCCCCCCCTCCCCCCGTTTTTTCTTCTTTTGATTTTCGGTTTTTCGATTTTCGATCTTGTTGCAGGAGAGGTTCAGCGATTGAGATTTCTACACAACCAACTTATTCGGAATTCTTTTGTTTTCTTTCTCGTTTGTCTTGTTTTCTTCGTTTTTTTTTCGTTCTTCCTTGTTTTTTTCGTATTTTGATTTTCGATTTTCCATCATTTTCGATGCCCTTGCAGGAGAGGTTCAGCGAGGCCCTCCCCGCGAAGTCCACCAGGCGGGTATCGAGACCTGCACCGAATTATGATACGGGTTTTTGCATGTCCTCGTGCAGGGTATACATACATCCCGTGTGGGAGTATTATTATATCGTACCTACGTAACGGGTTGGGATTTTTGTCAGTTTAAAAAAAAAAAAAAAACTTAATTCGACGAGTCGGTGGGGTTTTTGTTCCAACTTGTTTTCGAGAATCGTATACCAGGTATTCGGTTTTCATTTTTTTTGTCGAACTGGAACCACCATTGTCACTATTTTAATAAACATTTTTGCACAATCGAATTATAACTCTTTAGTTTTCTTTCTTTTTTTCTTTTTTTCTCTTTCTCTTTTTTTTTTCTTCTTTTTTTGCCCCCTTCCCCCCCCCTCCCCCCGTTTTTTCTTCTTTTGATTTTCGGTTTTTCGATTTTCGATCTTGTTGCAGGAGAGGTTCAGCGATTGAGATTTCTACACAACCAACTTATTCGGAATTCTTTTGTTTTCTTTCTCGTTTGTCTTGTTTTCTTCGTTTTTTTTTCGTTCTTCCTTGTTTTTTTCGTATTTTGATTTTCGATTTTCCATCATTTTCGATGCCCTTGCAGGAGAGGTTCAGCGAGGCCCTCCCCGCGAAGTCCACCAGGCGGGTATCGAGACCTGCACCGAGTCCGATGCCTCCTCGGTCGAAAAAAGCCTCCGGCTTATGTGGGAGAGATGGAGAAGAAATTGAAAAGCGAGGACGCGGATCAGGAGGAGGAGGAGGAGGAGGAGGGGGAGGAAAATCAAGAGGAGAGGGAGGGGATGGAGGAGGAGCAGGAGGAACAGGAGGAGCAGGAGTAAAAGGAGGAGGAGGAGGAGAAGGAAAATCAAAGCCAGCGGGGTGGCTATACCAGTCACAGCCGAAGGCGTGGCGCGTTTGTTTTTGACGCGTGCTACGATAGAGGTAGCATGTTTTTTGTTGAAACTCTCTCTGAATGACCTAGTGAAGGCTCCTTGACCCGAAACCGTCGGAATTTAAATTTCTGTGTAGCAACATTTTTCATGTTCATATATTACGTATTTCTTTTGTTGTCCCTCTAAAACCTAGCATCTTGAGTGAGGTATAGAGCTCCTGAAGTGACCACCTTTACGGGTAGCAAGCGTCGTCTGAAATAGAAATACAGAGTGCTAGGACAAACGTACGCGGTATCTGTTTTGTCTTTGGAATAAACCTGTTCACCGTTGTCGTCGAGGTGATGCGGGGGACACGGGTATCGCTTTATTGAATTTTATGTTTTCACGCTGGTACGAACTCGAGTGTTTTATCACTCTTAGACTAGCGGAGACGAAAACTGCAAACCCATATGGGTCGAAGACACAGCTGGAGAAAATGTATTTTTCACAGGCGACGAAGCAAATTCCCCCCTTGGGCGAGGACGAGGACACGCATTTGCTGAGTACGCTCGCTACGATAGGGTGTTTTTCTTGGAAGGGTAGCGCCTCAATGTCATAAGGTTTCTCGCCAAAGGGTAGCTCTACGAGCGTACCTTCCCTAAACAGATGTGTGGCGTAACACGATGACCAATGGTTTTGTAAACGCCTAGTAGTATGTATTATTAATGGTTTTGTAAATGCCTGGTAGAATATATTATTTGGGCGAAGGTGCTGGTCAGGCAGGACAAGTGTAGCCATGAAAGGCCTGACTCTATCCGCGCACGATTTATTCGGCTCGTCGTGTATGCTCAGTGTATTAAGGCCGTCGTTTACAGATCGTTTGCCCCTCAAAATCCAAACTGATGTTTGCTACGATAGAGGCGTGGTACGTTTTTTCTCGTTGAATGGTTTCTGACTGATCTTTGCTCAGTAACCCAAGCTCGTTGAATTGTCTGTCTCGTCTCTCAATGTTGTCTACTGTATACTCTAGGGTCATGGTGTGTATTTATCATCTGTTTGGTGCAATACCACTTTTCGTTTCCTTGATAAATTGGTTTGGTTGGGGTATAGACCTCCTCAAGCGACCACCAACTGCAGAAACATAAACACACCTCAACCGTAAGGACGCGTGCTACGGTAGAGGTTGCACGTTTTTGGCTGAATGGTTTTCTGAACGATCGGGCTTCTTAGCCCAAATTCGTCGGACTTTCATTTTTGTGACGAATAATGTTTCAGAGTATACTTCGGTAAGGATATTTCTCATCCGGCAGCGCTTTTATTCTCCTCCAAAAATCATTTTTTCGGTGAGGTATGACGCTCCTTAGGTGAGAAGCTCAGAAAAACAAAATGGTGCACCTCTATCGTAGCATGTGCCGTAGGCGAACAAATGAACGAACATACACGTAGCGCATATACGTGCTTATTCGGGGTAGACGAAAACACCTTACTCAAAGTTCTGACGCATGGCACGGTAGAGGTACACCCCTGTTCTGTTTCAGGGTGGTCATTTGAGCAGCTTTTTACACCACCCGAAACAAAATTGCAGGAAAATAAAAGGTGTTGCCCGATCAACACTACAATGTCCCATATGTGTAAGATAAAATATGTTGGAACCCGGTCATTCAGAAAACGTTCCAGCCTCAAACGTTCTACCTCTATCGTAGCACGCACGGGTGTTGCGCCTTCTGTGGTAGAATGGCCCTACCCTTACCGTGGCCTTTCTCTTCGCTCTTTAGTTCAATCGTGAAACAGGCCCATGTGGACCCAGGTTTAGGCTACCACAATGTAAACATCAAGTTGACGTAGGTTCAGGCTACCTCAATGTGCAACCTCAGGGTGATGTCGAGAACAAAATGGGGGGGGGGGGGGACCTCAAGAGAACTGCCACGCTAAAAACATTGTATATATATTTCGCAGGTGCGGCTCAACCTTGATACAAACTCTACCCTGGTACATGATACAATATAACGCCCCAAGATGCACCACCCGACATATTGGGAAACACGGGATCGGCAATGGGAGCTGCGGGTATAGAGTGGGAGCATTCTTTGGGCGGAATTGTTTCCGAAGAATTCGCGGGCAGTTTAAACAGACGACGTATCCTATGAGGTAGGCGTGCCTTATCGTTAACCCCATTTTGTTTGGTCGGGATAATATTCTGACAATTATTCATAGACTAGTGCTACGGTAGAGGTAGCACTTTCTGGCTGAATGGTTTTCTGAACGATCGGGCTCCTTAACCCAAATTCGTTGGACCTTCGTGTGTGTGACGATAATAATGTTTCAGAGTATACTTCGGTCATGAGATTTCGCATCCGGCAGAAACTTTTAATCTCCTCCAAAATCCCTTTTTCGGCGAGGTATGACACTCCTTAAGTGAGGAGCTCAGAAAACAAATGGTGCACCTCTATCGTAGCATGCGTCCACATATATGGGTGTACAAGAGGCCGAGGTGAAGGGTTCGTTTCCACATTTCTAAGAAACGTTTTTTCAGCGGGGGGTGACGTAACGTCCTTCTTGATGCGAAAAGTGCTCGAAATACAAGTAGGGGCAAACGCTTATCCTAGCACGTGTGAGCAAACTGCCTACCTTGTAAGGGTGGTGTCTAATTTTCTCAAGCTCCTAACACGAGGAGCCCAACAGCTCACCCGAGTACTGACTTCGAATAAGGTTGTTCCGCGCAACCCGGCCAGTATCAGTTGGAGCTAGTTTGGAAACTCTGTACGCACACGAAGGAACTTATTCGTTTGAAATTGGCAGATGATCAGTTGATAAAAGCTCGGCCTGTCACAAAACAAGGAAAACACGGTACCCTGGTTGTCCAGCTCACACCGCGAGAGGCGTGGTTTACAGCGTCGTCGCTAAACCGACGTCAACCCAACGAATACTTCCAAACTAATGTTCTTTTTGGGAGGAGAGGTATCTTACACGCGTCCCGCAGTTCGTCATGTCCACCTCGCCCTTGAACGTGATGTCCCCGGTCTCCCCGTTGAACACGCCTGCACCGTTTCCGGTGCCGCTCTCTCCGCCTCCCACGGTCATGCAGTCGTCCGCCTGGAAGTCGCCTTCAAACCGCACCTTCCCCTGCAGGCGCAGACATGTTGAATTTACAGCAGGAGTTTGTAATCGGTTGCCTCACACATGGCGCGCACAGGAGCAACACCCTACTGGTGACAAAAATCCGGTGTGTGCACCATACCGGGCTGTCTGCACCACAAAAAGAGCTGACATTCTACCAAGGGACCGCTAGCTGCTATTTATCACGAACTAATGTTTGTACAATACACACAGTCTTGGTGTTCCAACGACGCGCTGCCAAGGAGTCCGGTGCGTCATAATAAGTATTTGCCTCTTAGGGCAAAAAGGGTGCTACCCCTATCGTGACATGTGACACTGATCGGACATTTGAGTCAGAGCCCTTGCCTGTCACACGAAACGTAGATCGTATATCCGCAGATATACCTAAATCGGGTAAGGGTGGGTACATTACGATCGGCAATACGTGTTGACGTACTCTATGTAGACGCACGCTACGGTAGAGGGTGGTCACTTGAGGAGCTCTATTAGACACGTCCTACGGTAGACGTGCATCCATGTTTTTCTGAGCTGGGTCTCTTAAGGAGCTCTACCTCGCCCAAAAACTGATTTGAAGATCAAATAAAAAGAGCACCTCGATGAACAAACCCACGGGCCGGGTGTACGCGAAAACATATTCGCGAACATAGACGACATTCTGACGAGTTTAGGTCAAGGAACACGGTCATTCAGAAAATATTTCAGCCAAAAAGTGCCACCTCTATTGTAGCACGTGTCCATACCTCACCCAAAAAACTGAACCATGCCTGTGTAACCACTGCACAATTTTCCAACAAAAGAATGAAAGTCCGACGATCTTGGGATAAAGCGCCCGATCATCCAGAAACGGTTTCAGTCTGAAGAGCGACCTCTATCGTAGCACGCGTCTGCAGTTTGAGTAGATGCTATAAAATAAACTTTGTTCAGGAGGCTATTTTCCAGTATGTTCACATACTTATGTAACTCAAGCCGTGAATTTGGTTCCACATCGCCGAGGCAGTCACGGTACAGCGAACAATATATTCGGGGTGGAAGGGAGGGCAGGGCTACATCACCAGGCCAACGCTCGAGGTTGATTACCCTGTACAACTCTAAGCCGAGAGCATACCCGGCTACATATGCCCCCACCGACCACCCTTTGGAAACGAATGTTTTAGTCATAGCCCCAACGTTATACTCGAGTACATAACGGATAGTACATGAGACGCGTGGCACCACGTTTTGTTTCAGGGATTGTGATGTCCACTTGATTACAGTGTAGGGGCTCTACGCACCACGCAACAACCGACGTTCAAATAAGATTGCAGCTAAGCACAACACACAATCAAATAGATTTCGAAACAATATAATGCAAATATATGCCGTACACATCGGATACGATTACGTTGGGTAGATGCTCAGTTCCGCCCCTTCGGTCTTAACTGTTTCGCTTAATTGAGCTCACGCTATCGCAGCACGCGTTATATATGTGTATATATACTTATGTGTGCGTGCGTGGGTGGGTGGGTGTGTTGGTGGGTGGGTGGGTGGGTGGGTATACTTCAGGTATAAAAACAAACTTAAAGTATTTGTTTGTTTTTCCGACATATAGTAACGCGTTCGTACAATTAATAATACGAGACAATAAGTTGGCTTAACCCTCGAGGCGTACGATATACTCGGTGACGTAATGCCTGAGTTGTATCGTTTTAGGTGACTCTAGAAGCGCACGTCAAACATGGGCGTATGTACATGTTCGAACGGTATGTCGGAGCTCTATATCGCAGAGCTCGCACGATGGAAACACAGTAAACGCAACACCGCTGAGTTTCTACTCAAATGGCTCCCGGCTAAATCACCGGGTCTTTGCCAGTGGGACGACTCGAAGATACACAAGTGGTATTATGTAATAGATGCACTCACAAACGTTCCTTTGGGAAAGTGTGATGAACCCCTCATCCGCATCCTCTGAAACAAAAAAAAACAAAAAACAATGGATACCCCGAGCTTAAAGCGCCTCTTAGGAGGCCATATAATTAGCACTCATACGTAGGGGAAACGCTTGTTTCCGTAGAGGGCAATACAAAAACCTTTTTATCGACGTCGCATGCCAGTTTGACCGCTCTAAAACGGCAAATAATTTATGTTATTTCGTGCACTCCTCGCTCGGGGTACACCGCCATTCATTGAAAACTCAGTCTAAATCGGCTGGAGTTATTACAATCTATAGTGACTAAAATACCAGGTCCTTAGGGCGCGGGTGGAACAGAACAGAGCCTGCGCAGTGGTTGGTTATGACGATCGTACCTGGTTGTAGATGCAACCGCCAGACCACCTGTCGGGTGTTATGTCCGTGCCGTCTTCGGTGACGCCATGGATGGTCACGCTGTTCATGAACACGTCGGACCCGAAACGAGCGTAGCCACCCTCCGCGACATGGAGGACGCCCCCGTCCACTTCCTGCTCATAACCGTGCGAGCGCAGACGTATGCCATCTTGAGGTAAAGGTGCCCCATATGATTTTCCGAGCTGTGGTCCCTTGAGGAACTTTATACCTCACCTCGAAACACATGTTTTAGGAAACACAAAAAAAAACAACTGCTACCCGTTGAGCATTAAAGTTGCCATGGTTAGGTAAAGAAATGAAAAACAAAAAAGTGCGCAACACACGACGCAGACGACGGTAGAGGCGCTACATTTCTTTCCCGAGGGTAATCACGTGGGGAGCTCTGTGTCTCACCTATAACCTCGTACAAGAGGGAAAACAAATGCGCCACTCAATATGAAACGTCCCATGGCCTACCTATACGCCGGCAAACATAGTGCAACACAAAAAAACCCGATTCATACTATTTTTGGTTTAAGGACCCCCGTCGTTTGGAAAACGTTCCAGTTTACAAGGGCTACATTCTATCGTAGAACGCGTCAAAATAAATAAAACTCGGACGAGTTTTGGTTAACAAGCCCCGTCAATTCGAAAACAATTCGCCAGAAATGCCCTACCTCTGTCTTAGCGTACGTCCGCCCGCAGACAGGTGTCGCGGACCCGTCCCCGCGGAACTCAGGGGTTGAACGTTTTGGCTGTTATGTTTATATATGGCCGGTTCAGCTCGTCGAGTGAGTACCTACCTCATGGTGTGACCCGTCCACTTCATCCCGTGTACAAATCTATATAACAACAAAATGTGGAAGCACACACTGGATGAGACCACTCCACGTGGTTCGGCAGCTCCGCGTCGAGGTCAGTGACTTTACTTCGTGTTTTTGTTTTACCAATTCAAACAACCTACCGTAAACAGCTTCAACCCAGACCGACCTGGGCACTGTACTCTTCCCCAGTCGCGAAGGAGAGAGCAACGTCTGCGCGAAGCACGCCGGACGATACCAAGAACCGGACTTTCTCGAACGCGTAGACGTTGTTCTCGTCGAACGGCCCGCTTTCTGGTGCCACGATCTTGAGCCGGTTGTTCTTGACCTCGAACGTGGTCCATTCGTCGCAGGCAATCATTTCCGCGGTGAGCACAGCGTCGGTGTCGCCGGAGTCGGCTGCAAGGCCTGCCGCGTCCTGGAGCTCCGCACATGTACCTATTTCCGATGCGTTTGTTCGAGGCGAGGTACGGTCGTGGATGTGTTTTGTTTTGTTCGAGCAAGACACTAGCTAGGTTGTGGGCGTTGACGCGGGCTACGATAGAGGTAGCACGTTTTGGCTGAATCGTTTTCTGAACGATCGGGCTCCTTAACCCAAATTCGTCGGACTTTCATTTTTGAGACGGATAAGGTTTCAGAGTATACTTCGGTCGTTAGCTTTTTCATCCGGTAGCGCTTGTATTTCCCTCCAACATCATTTTTTCGGTGAGGTATGACGCTCCTTAAGTGAGGAGCTCAGAAAAAACATGGTGCACATCTATCGTAGCATGTGTCCGTTTTTCATCTGATCGTGTCAGTATTGTTTATGTTGTTTTGAACGTTTTCCTTTTTTCCTGACGAGCCATACCACAGACGATACCCCTTGGCCACCCAAACCGTAGAATGCTTCCTGTTCAATGATGCGGGACATTGCTACGCACCTGCATCTGACGTTCTGCCTTAAATAGTGCCAGGGTATATGTCTATAAGTAGTTGTTTGTTTCGGTCTAGAGGATAGTTGGTATGATGTCAAGTTAGTTACACAGCTGCGTTAACCTTGCGATGTACAAACTAACCATAAACACCGGCCCTCTCATACGAACGAGCTCCACTCGTTACCCCGCGTACAATATATTGGCAATGTCGAAATTTATGAGAGTTTAACACCGAAACTTGTCACTAAGAAGGCCTTTCTGAAACATCAACAACCTGTATTTTTGGTTTGCATTAGTATCCGATTGTGTTTCTTAGATATCCAGCACTGCAAATGTAAGCCCAATTATTGTTTCAGTGGCGAATTCAGACTGCTTTCGCTAGAAAGGTTTCTGAACCACCCAAAGGCTCTAAACCAAGACCTTGAGAACGAACACTATCGCGATTTGGGAGTCGGCGGCGCTGACTAAATTTATGTGAATCATCTATATGCTTATCTTAAACGCATAACCTGTTTGATCTTCTAATGGGTAAACCGCACCCGAGGTGTACACCAATCCATGCAATCCCGTTCGCCTGAGATGCACCACGACTGGAAGCGACTCGAATTAGTCACCACTGGTTGCGAATCGGGTGGCTATGGTGAGTAACACTCCTCATGTTCTTCCTCGATTTGGCGGAGGAATATCAAGACTACTAAAACTTCGAACATACAGTTTGCTGGATCCACACGATTCTCCTTCTTCGACTGGGCGTACTGAATTCTGTATTGTTATACCACAATTTCTAGATGACATCAACGTCTATCACTCAGTGATATCCCACGTATCAATAACTTCAGTTTGGTTCGAACGCATAGCCGAAGAATCTTCACCGACGCCTCGCGGAGTTCAAATTTCATTTTTCATTAGTTACATCCTCTTGTCTGTAGGCTATACAGCTTACCCTACATCTGCTTCTACCCGTAGCTCCACTACTACTAGTCGTGGAGGTGTTTGAGCTACTGCAACTGTCGCTACAGTACTACTGTTAACTGCAACTACGAGGACTACTAGTGTTTCTCCTACTACTGTACTATGCTACTACAACCCCCACCACTACGACAGCTGCTGCTACAGTAACGCCATCATCATTATTATCCCTACACCGAGTGTCGGTTCTGCCTCTGCTGCTACTACTTCTACTACTACTACTACTACTACTACTACTACTACTACTACTACTACTACTACTACTACTACTGCTACTACTACTGCTACTACTAGAGTACTACTACTGCTACTACTACAGTACTACTACTACTACTACTACTACTACTACTACTGCTACTACTACTACTACTGCTACTACTACTACTACTACTACTACTACTACTACTACTACTACTACTACTACTACTACTGCTACTTGAATCGGTGACATACCCCACCATGTGTTATGTTCCTGGCCTGGGATGTCGCCGCAGGCGAACAAAACACACACAATCTTGCACACGACAAACAAACAAATGCTGCTACTGTACCTACATTTTTGGTTCTGTGTTCCTATCGACCGCAACAAAGCCAAGACGCCTACCTCACTCACAAGACATTGACCGCAATAAAACCCAAACTATAAGCATGTTTTATATACCTAATGAGATGATACTGTGCTCACGAACTTATTTTTCGATTCCTGATATTCTGAACGGATGGACTGGGTGGAACCTTGTGTTTGACGATCGCACGTGTGGCATACTGCCATTTTCGGGGCGTCTCCCCTGTTTTACGGTAACTGCGCATTGCCGTAAGGCTCATCGGCGGTACAGCAAGAAGGCGTCCACAGGACGTTTAAAGGCGTTTGGCATACCTGGTACTGTTTTATACGTGGGAACAACCTAGACTCAACATAGTATTTGTTTTGTAGACTACGTGTACAAGGATTCAACGCGACCCTATCTAGGGCTTGATATGAATCCCGGTGGTGTTTACCTCGTGGAACACACTCCTGAAGCAGCATCAAACCATATAGCACAAACACATACTAAACAATACTATGATCGATAAGGCAATCAATCTACACTATGATTATCGGAATCAATCAAACACGTCCAATCGGCTACGTAATGCGTTTGATCACAGTGCTTTTATTACCCCTTACCGACGTTCACGACATGCTTGGAAGCACTCGCACACCCGAGTAAATTTAGGGCGAATACCGCGATTGGCGCCACCACCTGTGGGGTTATCTTCATCTTCCTTGTTATCGTGCCTTCCCTTTTCTTGTGCTTGCTTTTGTTTTTGTTCTTGCTCTTGTTCTTGGTATTCTTGTTATTCTTCTCTTACGGAGGCAAGATGCACGGTTGCTGCGGCAACACAAGGTCCGGCGTGCTCGCGCAACCCTTCTCGATGCGACCGGAATGCTGTGGTTGCCCTCTGTCCCTTCACGTGTTTGCTGTGAGTATTTCGTGTGGTGCGGTGCGGACTGAGTGGGAGATGTGGTTGTGGCCACCTCTGTGTCTTCGTGGGTCATGCCCCGGTCGTGCAATGTTGGGGGTTGTGGTTCCATTTTCGGAGGTTGAGGAATGTTCTGGTAACCTAACTCATGCCTGATTTCACCATAGCGACTGAACGATAATAACCCGTCTGCCATGCCTGCCATATTGATGTTCGGCGACCCATACTGGACGATAAGGTCGTCGCGATTCCGCCGCTGGGTTCCAAACACCTCCCTGGGTGAATGAGTCAGTTTCCCAAAGGGTTCGACTGGATAGTGTTTTATTTTATTTCTACGGTTGCTCGTATCCACAGGATATTTATAAGGGATTTCTGGTGGTGTAGTTCTGACTCTCAATGGCGGGGAGAAAATCTCGAAATGCTCGGTTCAAGGTTGTGAGTGTCAGCCGAGTTGTCAGCCGAACACATGGATTTCCGCCTCAGTCTAGTTGTGCGGTGCAAACTGAGTGATATTGCAGGTAGGATCGTGTGTCCGCCACTCTGTGGTAGCTTATGGCTCGAACATACGCGAGCGGGCCGTAAACGTGGGCTGATACCTTGTAGAGGCTGTAACTGCGACAAAAACAAATGTTAGCATAGTTCGTACAATCAGTCTATACCTGGTATAAGGTCTTATTACTGGTGTGCAGGGCCAGCGCAAACTATGCACATTACACTTACTTGCTTGCGAGTATAATAACGGGTAGGTGTCTCCATCAAGATGTAAATATCGAAGCGCGGGTATCTGAATTCGGGCTACAGTAGTTCGCGGTATACACTGGATTTTCCACGAAGAGGCTATAATACATACCTGGTAGGTTGGTAACCAAAACATGACACGTGCTGCGGTAGAGGTAGCACATTTTGGCTGAATTTTGTTCTGAATGATCGCGCCCCTTATCCCAAAATCGGCTGGCTTCCATTCCTGTGTTGCAATACTCTTCATACCATACTTAGGCCGTGGGATGGGACCTCGGGTAGCACTTATATGTTCCTCCAAAAATCGTTTTGGGTGAGGGGTAGAGCTCTTCAAGTAAGGAGCTCCAGAAAAAAATACGGCGCACCTCGACCGTAGCAACATTCGAAACACATGGAATCACGTCGGCGGGCGCATTCAGCCCCTTGGGTGGACGTCGACGTCAAGCCAGTTAGTGTCAAGTGCTACGAGCTGACCAATGTATTTCAGATGGGGTACGGTATCTTGCTGACGGTTGGGCTCGGTGCGGGTTGTTTGCCCATTACAGGAACGGAGAGCGGGTATCTCGCCGAAATAAGAGGTGTATTGCGCGGGATGTGTTATAGCCACGGTTGTGTTTCACCGAAAGGTCGCGAGACTAGGCCCGTAATACAGTACGTGAAAGAATGACGCGTGTGTCGAGGCTCTGTCTCTACGGAGAGAGATGGCAGAGGTGGCACCGAAGTGTCCGCGAAGATCACTTGCGCAGAAGAAGAAAAGTCATAGTTTGAATAGGCGCTTATGTGGCCATAATGGAAAGAAGATTGACCTCAGGGAGATCAATGGAAAAGGAAGAAGAGAAGAGAAGAGGAGAAGAGAGGGAAGAGGAGTAGAGAGGAGATGAGTAGAGATGAGTAGAGTGATCGAGGTGGGCGGTGCCTGCACCTGATCATCCCGGTACAATGCCCATGCTACGGGCAGTTACATTCTACCGTAGTTGGTACTGTTCCCTGTAATGTTCTCTACAATGTTATAGGAACATTATAGCAACGTTCTCAGCATCGTTCCTGATGAAGATGCTTGGGACATACAATGTGGCGCACTACGAGTAAGACAAACTCGTAATCTATCCGCATATTGTAATTCCCCGAATATCTAGACTAAGATACTCATATACTCGTATCAGTGCGTAGTGACTGCACATCACAATAGATACGTATGGATCTCAACGTCCATATGCTAACACGCCCCCGTGATGAAAGTCAGTAGCTAGAGTAATGCCTACGGTGTAGAAACCTGATACTCAAAAAAATCAAAARTAACGAGTGAAGAATGAAATAATGGTACAACATATTCAGTCCTGCGGAATGCAGCGGCAATATGGAAAACAGTAAACACAAAGTTCACTACATATTCAGTCCCGTGTGATGACCTGCAATATGGTCTGTACTCATGTCGGAAAAGCTAATCGTAGTTGTGCATGACTACTGAGTCATAGTGCACGACACTGAGTCAAAACCTACAATGAAAAGCGTAGAAAGTTATCTGCTGTACTTGCAACCCGCCCCCTCAATTGAATGCTACAATGATAGAGCTACGGAAATGGTACGTAATCTTGCAGAAACAAAGAAAGTCGGTGGGTGTGTACCCAGACAAAAATAGCAATGACCTACTGTATGTACCAGTACGTGTGAATACTCATTTGTCCAGCAATCAACATTGGATAGTTGAAGAGACATCTGATAAAACTGAGACGCGTGTCCAGTGTGCAGTATAGACGTGTGTACGTACTCATATGAACCCTACAGAGCAGTACCTGGTGTAAGCAAAGTCAAAGAAGAAAACAAATCGTGGTGTGAATACCAGCGATGTATACTCTAGAACAGAAGCGTTAACCCGTATGATGGGTGTGTTCAACGCGCCCCCTGAATAGATACCTAGAGTAACATGAAATCCAAGTAGAAACTGATGGCATTCGTCAAGTACAGCGTGTGTACATGTATGTACGTACGTACTCGCAATAAGATTAGGAGTACAGATAGTACGGCAATAGATTACGTTGGGCGCAATGGTATCGCAAAATAGAATCGTGATGCTGTGGTGTTGACCAGCGAGCAAAATCCTAGCAAAGAAAGCGTAAGAAAGTATCTACTGTACCTATGTACGCCCCCCCCCCAATGGATCTTAGGACTAAGAAATCAAACCGTGGACGTATACTCGTACAGGTATGTGTCCAGCTATACTGAGATGTGTGAAGTACAAATCAGCATGGTGAGTGTGTATATATGATACGTACTCAAAGAAAAGAAAGCTGTGGCAAGCTAAGGAACAACCGATAAAACGGCAGATGTATGTATCCGTTACGGTAGCATAGCAGCACTGCGCATCAGATTTGATTACATACGTAGAACGAACTCTACTCACAGCAAAGCCAACAGAGGAAAAGTACAAGAAAAGATACACCCCCCACCAAAACCAAGATAAAGAAGAGACACAAGGACGTGCATGATGATGCCTATCGTGATCTTCGTTCTTCGTGCTGGTGTTGCGGAGACCTTGTTGAACATGTAGTAGTAGTGTTGGAAAGAAGTGGTGCTGCTGTTGATCTTCTGTAGGCTGTCTTGTTGTGAAGAACTACTGTAGTCGTAGTCGAAGCAGAACAGACCGAAAGATGTACGTGTAGATGAAGATGACTGTGAGGTGATGCTGATGGCGATGAAGAGCTGACGAAGTGGTGAAGACCTGTCCCCGTAGTCAGTCCGTAGTGATGTGCTGCGCCGTGTGGCTCGAAGTGTTGTTGGGTTGGACCGCGTTTTATGCGGCGTAATAGCAAAAAATCTATCCCCATATTGGTAGCAAGCATGCAACAAGAAAGTGTGGAACTCCTTCTTTGCTTTGG
>MEHQ01000828.1:0-24397 GCA_008828725.1 Saccharina japonica
GTTTTACATACATGTTCACTTGTTACAACACACACAACTTATACAGTGGTGCGGCCAGTAGCTATGATGGTGCTCCGTTAAGCACGCCACGACGTATGTTGGGCGCACTTGGTTGCAGCAACAGCAGCAGCAGCAGCAGCAGCAGCAGCAGGAGTGCATGTACCTGGTCTCGAGCCCGTTTTGACGACGAGTTCGTGTGGGGTGTCCGGTACTGCTGCGGCTGTGAGCCCTACCCCTCGGTGGAATGAGAGGTCCGTACCATATTTTATCCACACCGCCGTCCCAATTAAGTGGGCGTCGTTATTAATAGTGCCATTCTGTACCAGGCACCTGGAATGTGTATACCTGGTAGTTACGTTTGTCAATTTTCGTACTTTTCCGAACATACCAGATATCTCTTCGTACGAGCACTTTTGGCGTATTACTGTAGCATTACATGTAAAATATGTACGAGCGCGACCAGTCCTCCCACTTCTGGGTCCGACCGATTGAAAGGTTGATGCTCGACTTCAAACGCTGTGTTGGGTGTATATACTACGTTTTGTTCTGGCATTCGCTTGCACAGTAGTAGACGCCTCCGAATCTAGGCGCTAAACGTGTGTCGGACGGCGACAACTTATGCTACTGGGGTACGTATTGTGTGAGCGGAACACGCCGGGAGTGGCTAGGTCTGAACCTGGGGAGCGTCACGTTAAAGGTTGTTATCGAAGGCCCACAGCAATACCGCACACACAGAACGCCCTTACACAGCAGTGGCAATGCTGTGCTGCCCTCTGGGCCCCGCTGCAAGGACGCGAGGGGGAAAAGCGGGCACGATTCGTTGTCGCGCGGCCTGTGCTGCTGTACTCGGTCCTCTGGCCCTACGGGGGTACGGCTTAATATGTGTACCTACATTCCGCCGCACCCGTACTCGTACATGGGCGCTGGTCACTTGCGAGATGTTGTGTGTATGTAGCTAATATCTATACGGTTCGTCCGCTGTGAGTACCGCCAGTAACCCGGTCGGTACTTCGTTGTACCCCGTACGTTGTAAGATGACCGCACCTGATATGTGTCCAATATGTGTCTGTTCTCGCATACGTGTGTTGGATACGAGTTCGAGTGGGACGGTCCGCACTGCTGTAACTATGAGTCCCGCGCCTCGTGTGAACGAGGGGTTGGGGTACGTACCGTCGTGCACACCCCCCACCGTACCGATGTATGTAGTCATGGGGACACCGTGCTGTTATATGCTGGTATATATAGCGTTGCTCGTATATATTTCAATTTCGTCTTTGGGTACCAGGGGTATGTCGAGTCGTTTTTTAGTAAGAGGCGTTTTTCGTGATGAAGAAGGCGTCTGATCGATCCGGCTCCTGAGAAACAAATACATGCTGACCATGACCTACTACGATCTCTGAAACTACTCATCGGGAGCATGTTTGAGCATTAGAACTTGAGAAACATCGTTTTCCGTAGGGACTCACGAACAGGTAGAAATTATACCAGAATTAAGTATTGCAACTGAAAAACAAAACGGATATATATATTTTTAGGACTGCAGGCGCCTTCCGCGGTAAGGCGATTCTGTATTCGGTAAAGGGGGGGTTGACAATGAAGCATCCCCTACGAACATGATTTTGTTTACCTGGTATATCGGTAGGCTACTTGGGAAAATTAAATAGGCATGGTCGGGGGAAAAAAAGATCGGATAGTTAGTGCCCGGGTTTCAATCGGTTGTCTCCTCGCTGATGAGGCAATACTTCAAAAACGCAAGAAAGAGGGGATCATACCTAAACCTCCCCTCCCCGTAATTTTTCCTAAGAATTTCAGGGTGGGTTGAATTTGGGCTGGGGTTTACGAATCTTTGAAATCGTACCTCATTGCTCACTAAAAAAGTATGAAATGCTGAGCAGTTGCCGCATTTGTTTTGGCGCAAAGCTGTATTTCGGCATTTTTCCGACCAAAACACGACCTCAAAATGGCCGGATCCAAAAAAAATAAAAACGGAATCCTGACCGCACAGCTGGTAACTGGTGTGGCCCAGTTTTTCGTCCCCTACAACTTTGTTGCTGAAGAACCACCGCAGAAACCACCAACTGAAAACCCAAACGTGCTGAGAATTAACTGATTTCGTGCTGAACTCTATCGATCCTCCGGAGGTTCGAGTTTTGCTCGGATCGCCAATCTGTGAAACTTTAGCGCACCTAAACCGACCAAGCGGCGTCGTTTAAGCTTGTGCGCGGGGAAAAAAGCATCCGCCTTTACTTTGTAGACGTTTGATATTTTTGAAAAGTTTTTCAGGATTTTTGTGATCGTGATTTTTATTTGTTTTTGGCGCAGATTTTGTATCGTGTTTAAAAGACGTTTCTCATCGTTTCTCCTATTTTGTTTATCTTTATGATATGCGAATTATTCGCGTCTCGCCAGCAAATATCGCCTTACCGCGGAAGGCGCCTGGAGTGCTCTTTATGTTTTTGCCCGAAGGGGCCCCTTAAGGGCCCATATTAGGGCCCATATTAACGAAGACAGCAAACAAAAACAATTTGGAAAAAAAAAATCCAATTTGGATGTGATTTAGCAAAAACGAAATGTTTTTTTCGTCCAATTCAAGTTGAATATACCCCAAAATCGTAATTTTTGGTGGTGGTGCGTGTTTTGATCAATAAAAAGCGCCTTTGAATTTGAATTTTTCCAAATTGAATTTAGTTTTTATTCGTTAGTATGGGCCCTCAACGAAGATGGAAAAAAGTGAATTTGGAAAATATAATCCAATTTGGATTTGATTTCGAAAACAAAAAACTGGTTTGGTTGTGTTTTATCGGGAAAGGTGAAATGTTTATTCAAATATTTCTGAAATCGAAATAACGGAGCATGTCTCACAACGCCCAGGTGACGAAATCCGACGAGAGTAGACGAGGGGGAAGGCATGCGTCGGCGTGTGCGCGCCGCCTCCAGCATATGTTTGCTTTCGGCGGCGCAGGCTAGGAAGCTATCACTCTCAGGGTAACTAGGGTGGGCGTAGCGACCCCTGAAACGCCACGGGCGAGACACCGACGGCGATGGTGCTGTCGAACTCTTGAACGCATGCTGCTGTTTTCGGGTCGGTCACTCGATTCTTGGTCGGGTTGGAGCATCGAGCTGATTGAAAAGTTGGGATTGCGACCGCCGCGTTGTGGTTCACGTGTTGTCGCATCGGTCGTGGTCGTCGATGCCGTCAAGAAATGCGCCAGGTTGTACCGGGGGCGTTTGCCCACCGTGAACATGTTAGTCCAAGTCGGTCTAACTCCCAAATTTGATTTTGATTATTCCCAGAAACAAGTCCTGGGCCCTTCTTGGTTTTCCCGCCCAGTTCAAATTCAATCTACCCCAAAATCCTAATCTTTGGTGGTGGTTCAAGTTTGGACCAATGAAAAGCGAAGTGGATTTTACTTTTTTCCAAATTGAATTGCGTCTATCTTCGTTAATTCGGGCCCTGCCTGTTGTGTTATATATTTATTTTACGCCAGATAGTTTGGTCTTTGCTTTTTGGAGATATTTTGTTTTTAAGGGATCCCAATTTTTCGGCGACCAAAAACACTAGAAAATGCCCAATTCGTAACTCGTTCGGAAGGGGCATATAAAACACGTGTGCCAAAGCTCACAGGGCTCATCTCTTAAAAACAACGTCACCATTTGGGCGTTTTTGGGGTAAAACGAGTAAATTCCGGCATCGCGTCGTGATTACTCAGTTTCGGTATATAATCGATATTTGGCGTTAAATATGACTTACTTCGTAATGATAAGCAGTCAGATTTTCGAACTTTTGCGTGAAACTTTGTGCAAACATGCCCTGGGCCACCTGGCAGGGGCTCGGTCAAAAACAAAATCAATTACATACAGCAGTACAGGACGCCTAGTAAAAAACAGGAAATCTGGTCCAGGCTGGATTTCTTTTTTGAGAGAGGGTGCTTTCTACACTAATTTCAATATAACAACTCCCGAATTTCCTATGTCCTATTTCCCTCTAAATATCTGCCTGGGTTTCTTATTAGCCTGTTTTTTTTATTAGGTTAGGTTTTCTCTACTGTATTCCTACGGGAACGCCATTATATTGTTGTTGGCATCTTTGAAGGCCTGTGGTTGGTCTTCGGTGATAGCGCCAGTCCTAAGAGGCCCTTAAAACTAATATGGTACAAGCTCGCATCACAGGAATGACAAGCGAGGAGAGGGAGGAGGGAAGATGAGGGGGGTGGCTGATGCCTATGACGTGGGGTTGGCACATATATGCCGAGTAGATATACTACAGTAGTTGGACGGAAGAAGGATAGTAACGGATTGAGTTTTCCTGCCTTGATTGGGGATGGAAATGAGGGTGAGGATCTATTGCTTTGGGATTTTGTAGGCCGGTCGTTGCGAAACATCTTTAGGTGCGGGGTATGAGGGGTGTCGATCTTTCCATGAAAAAGGAGAACACAAATTTGATTGAAAGCCGCAAGTGCATGTGACCCTTTCACCTCTGAGTGTCGAAACGTCGGTGAAAAGTCGGTTACGCCATCCATTTTGGGGGACGGCGTTATTATTGGTATAAGTTTGTCAAGTATTCAGGGATGATTGATGATTGTGATAGGTATGTGTGAATGGTATGATTGAAATAAGAGTTGCAACATTGTCAGATGGCAAATGGAATAAGACTACTGTAATATGGCGATGTCACCCTCTTCCACACTTCATGGCGGTCAGTATGATACTAAATATATATATATATGTGTATTGCATGCGGCATTCGTGGCTGACGAATTTTGGGGTGTTATGCTGGCACCAGCTCGTATACTACTATTTACAGTGCCTGCTGTATGTAAACGCGAAGCACAAACAAGGTGAATGGAGGTGACAACGGCATTCGCGTGAAAACAACACTGCTGTAAAAGGGTCGTCGATTAGGGCGGAGTAGAAGGCAAGCACAAGCGGGAAGACGGGGGACCGACCTGGTGTTGACGAGAGGTGGGGTGGGGCTGACACCGTTCAGTGAGAAAACTACTGCTGCTACTGCTGTCGACGGGTGTTCTCCAAGGTGGAGTAGAAAGAAAACGGAAGTGGGAAGAGGAAGGGCCGGTTAACCGTAGAGAGAGAGGAAGGGCCGGCCCGAGCGGGTGCTGACGCCGCCCGCCCTAGCAGCTGGTTGTGGTTTTTAACCACTTATCGCCGCGTTTGCTGCGCGTTGGCCCGTTCGTTACCCCCGTCCCGCAATCTTCTTGCATGGCAGGCCAGACGTCTCGATTTTTGACAGCCTCCAGATTACAAGATCGCACATAGATAAGGTTAGAAGGCCATCCAACCACAACCTATCGAAGCGAAACCACGAAAGAAAATGCTCACAAACAAACACATACAGACACCACATGCTCTCAGGACGTGCTACGATACATATAGCACGTTTTTTGGATTATTTTTTCTTTTTCTTTTTAGATCCTTTTTTTGGAGATCTGCCTGAAAAGTGTTCTGAAATCGGGGCTCCTCAACCCAAACCCGTCCGATTTTCATTCTTGGGTTCGAATATCTTTCATTGTATACTTGAGGCCATGGGATTGTTCATCGGGCAACTACTGTATTACGGGGGACCTTAGTAAATGGGACTAAATATTGTAAGTAAAAAATCGTAAATATACGGTTTTTTGTGTGTACCGTAGGTCCCATTTACTATGGTCCCCCGTAATAGCACTTATATTTTCCTCAAAAAACAAAAACTGTTTGTGTGAGGTTATACGTAGAGTTCCTGAAGTGACCACCGTCAGAAATTTCATGGTACAGAGGCATGCTACGATAGAGGTAGCACTTTTTGGCTGAAGAAGTTTATGAATGAGGGGGCTCCTGAACCCAAAATCGTCCGAATTCTATTTTGATGTTAGCCGTATTTTTCGTTGAATCGTTAGGCCATGGAATTGTTCATCGGGTAGCAACCTTTTTTCCCTTCCAAAATCAGTGTGCAGGCTACTGCAGGTATAGAGCTGCTCAAGTGACCACCCTCAGAAAATACATGGTGCACCTCTACCGTAGCATGCATCTACACCTCTATCGTATACTAGCATGCATCTCAGTCTCAAGACGTAACTGTTTCTTTGTTACGCTCGGCTAATGACTGGTGCTACGGGGTAGGGGGGGGGGTCATAATTCGTTAGATTATTCTTGTGCAGCCGCACAGAGCCACTCGGCCGAGGGACGACTCTATTGCTTGGTAGCCTCGAACATGTCGTAAAGCCTTTTGGTTCAGGGCTACGCACCGTCATGTTCGAGTAAGGTACACAGACCCACTCGCCCGCGGGGGATAAAGGCGGTAGTGGAAATGGCGGCACCCCTCTGTCATAGCACCAGTTCAATGTGCTAATTGCAAGCGAGCGCCACGGGGGGTGACCTAAAAGAAAATAATAGGTCATCCCCCATAGCGACACACCGACGAGGGATGACGCTGTACTGAAGGGCCATCCCTCGTAGCGCCACACTGATGGCGCGCCCACAACAACCACCATTAAGCATGTGCTTAAATAATGGTTTTCTTTGATGAGTGACTGACGCCGAAACTACGAAGGTCGTGCTACGTACTACTACTACTACTACGACCACTACTACTACTACTACTACTACTACTACTACTACTACTACTACTGTACTACTCCTACTACTACTACTACTACTACTACTACTACTACTACTGCTACTACTGCTACTGCTACTACTACTACTACTACTACTACTGTACTACTCCTACTACTACTACTACTACTACTACTACTACTACTACTGCTACTGCTACTGCTACTACTACTGCTGCTACTGCTACTACTACTACTACTACTACTACTACTACTACTACTACTGTACTACTCCTACTACGTAGACAAAGCAATTTCATCATGTTGTACCAACCATTTCTGGCTGGGGTCAGGCTGGATTGGGTTGGGGTCAGGGACGGGTTGCAATTTGTAATTTTGCGAAGAGGGACGCCATAAGTACAATGTTAATGTTGTACGTATGTTATACCTGGTACACATCGAGGGTGCGTATTACGTAGATGAGTATTATTTTTGATTGGGGACAGGCTGTAATGTCTGTGGTGAATTCCGCACAAGAGTTACGCAGAATTTTGCAATAACACATCGGCGGGTATGATTAGCTTGGAACACACGCCCGCGCCGAAAGATTACAACAAGCGTCCGTCTTCAGATATGTGGCANAACAAGCGTCCGTCTTCAGATATGTGGCTGCACAGAGAAACGAACTACAGCAAAACCGTTCTTCTGTTTCCGCAGGATCGGGTGGTAGACGGTAATGGTGAGTGCATTCACTTGTTTTCCCGTGGCAAGCCACCAGCCCGGCTCATCTTGTAGTTTTTCTCCGCGGAACTACGATCATCACCACGCTTTAGTGGATCACTCTTGTTTTTCAGTTTAAGCGAGGTACACAAACACACACAAAAAAAAAAAATCCCAGCAGCTACGAGGAACTTTACTTCGAGCAGAAATAGGTTGGTTCGATTTCAATCTCGAGGGATATCACCTGTTCTCAAGACTTTCGCCATACGGCTGCTCATATCAGCTGGCGAACGGGACCAGACTCGGAAGAGGCGAGAGGTGGCTGCCGGTGGCACTTTCAGTATATTGCCAGCTTCTTCATAAACACCAAACGGGGGCTGAACGGAAGGTGAGGATTCCTGAGAACAAGAAGTACTATTTCGCGCGTCCCCTAGATACCTACTTGGTACTACAAGCAGCGCAGTGCTATACAGAAGTCTACGTATTATATACGTACATCCTACGCGTTCCGATAGTGCTAGATTTGAGTATCGAACGTTTTGATGCATAGAAAGTGCTTGTATCGAAACAAACAGATCTGCATAAGGGGTAGGGGTGGATGAAACAAATTACCTAATGCCTTGGGCGTAGCGTGGATAAATAGATTAAAACACAAGAAGGACACGATATATCGATATTACAAAAAACAGTAAACACGTCGTACCCTCTCGCGACGTTTTGTTTCTCTCACGTCCTCCGCTTCGTGTGTTTCCCCTGGTTTCCCATTAGTTTTGTATGGTTTAGTTTCGACGAACAATTTTCCGTTTTCCGTTTTCCGTTTTCCGTTTTCCTTTCTCGGTTTTCTCGTGTTTCCCTTTGTCCGTGGATTTGGGTCGCGATGATAGCGGCATCGACGACGTTACCACCCCAATACAGCAATAAAGAGGTGACCAGCCGACGTAGAAATTATTCGAGTGACTCGTGCTACGGTAGAGGTAGCACTTTTGGGCTGAATGGTTTCCAGAACGACCGGGCTCCTTAACCCAAATTCGTCGGACTTTCATTTTTGTGGCGAATACTGTTTCAGAGTATACTTCGGTCATGCGATTTCGCTTCCGGCAGCACTTTTATTTTCCTCCAAAATTCCGTTTTCAGTGAGGTATGACGCTCCTTAAGTGAGGAGCTCAGAAAAAGCATGGTGCACCTCTATCGTAGCATGCGTGGAGTTGCTTCCTGAACCCGTTTCGTTTTTTTCCTTGCTTTCTGTTTGTTCGGTTTGCTTAAAAAATAGTATCTCTCCAAATTTTGTTTGTTGCCGGACGGCGTCCGCGTGTGGCGTTTTCGTGGATGTGCTACAGTAGTCGAGAGGCTTGGCACGAGCCGCCGTTAGGCGTGATCGTCAGCTTCTCTCAGAACAAATGTATGGTGTTACAAAGAAGGATCGCTCTCTCTGGGCCAATATAAAAAAGACTTACATAAAATATGCGACACGGCTGAGAAGATTGGTTATGGGCTTTTTGGTGGTCGCATCTGCACCAAGCCTCGACCCCGCTCGGCCCTACGGCCAGATGTACTCAACCAGATCGTTCGACTGACCGACCTACAGGGGCATTCCTCGGATTCTTGCTCGTCACCGTTCCACGTACTACTTTGTACTGTTCTCAAGAAGTAGAACCGGCTATACCCTAAATATCGAGGCGTAAATGATAGCTATATACTTGCACAAGGTCCTCCTTCGGGATGTGGGTCACTTGAAATCCCGAGGATGTCGCAACTTGAAAAGAGATTCGCAGGTAACAAACATTCATATTTATTTTTGGAGCAGACACATGGCACAGACTGCTGTATTGCCTAAAGGAAGTTCGTACTGTAGTAGTGTAGTGTAGTGTAGTGTAGTGAGGGCCATTCCTAACGAACCAAATGCATCACCATCTCATACGTGGGGTACAGTAGGAGCGGGCGCCCTGTCAATTTGGTGTCCAGGCTCAACGTCTTCTTTTGTTTCCGACGTTGATCTAACTCTATCGTAAGTAGTATATATAGGATTTAGAGTGGATCCCACTCTTGAACAGTTAACTCGATTTTTCTGTTATTCGTGACAATCTGAGCCGCTTTTTCTGTAGTATTATTTTACGCTTTCACCGATCATTTAAAGTAAGTATTGGATTAGTTGAGACCTCCTGCCCCGAAGCAGGGGGGCCTCACCCGGGATAAACCACCCCCGTGCTGAGTGCACACTCAGCGCGGTGGCGATCCCGGCCATTAAATACTACAAACGCAGAAACTACTGTTAGGACCATTCTTATCGGAGCCATAAATTTCCTAAAGTTCCTAAATTTCCTAAATTTCCAATATTTGTTTTTGCGCAATTTTCTATATTTCCATTTTTTTCTATTTTTTCCCCCCATTTATTTGACCGTGAAGCCTTCCAAACATTTTGCCCCCTGAAGAATTTCCAAGATTTCCAAGAGTTCCAAGATTTGCAAGATTTCCAAGATTTCCAAGATTTCCTTTTTTTTGGAAAAAAATATGAAAAAAGCTGCTCGATACGACCCTGTCAGCGGGCGGGTGGGATGGTCATAATTGTTTATAAAAAACCTCGATGGTTTGGCTTCCGGGCGCCTTGGAAAATAATGATCTCGTGTGCTTCATTATGACCCAGTAGTTTCGGTTTCTACTATTAATAGTGGAACCGCATCTCTACAACCACGTCGTTCCAATTGGTTGACTCCCGATTTTACTGTAGGAAACATGCTGCTGCAACACCCGGTACTGCTGCAATAATACATGCTGCTGCAACACACTCTCTCTGTTGAGCATATACAACACCACTATAAGCAGTGATATGTTGGCGGCGGCTTCCCACGCTACAGCAGCAGCAGTCCTCACGCCCGGTTCGACGTCGACACACATGGAAGTGAACATCGCTGCAACCTTCAGGCTGAAGATGTTCCCTATCTGCACCTTCTTCACGAGATCGCACCGGCGGTTCCGTCCGCCGGGCGAACTAGGGCAAGAACGCCATGCTCCCTGCGTCGCCGAGACGGCAAGGAGTGTCGTCTGTACACCCACAACGGTACCAAGGCTTTGATCTGATATTTGCACAAGGCATCATAGGATACCGTACACCCGAGGCGATTTGCCATAGATGTATCGACGAACGTAGCTATTATTCGCGGATAGCGACCCAGGCACACCCAAACATTCGTAGTTGTAGCAGTAATACATCACAGCTCATGGGCCGCGGCCCGGGCGAGCCCGTCAAAACACGTGGGCCGTCTCATGGGCACGGTGGATGTCGTACTATTAGCAGTATCGGTAGCACACCATATTTCATGGGCAGCGGTCCGGACCGGCCCGTCAAACCACATGGGCCGACTCATGGGCCGGTCGGAGCGGCTCATATAGAGCCCACATCTCATGGGCCGCGGCCCGGCCCGGCCCATCAAATTTCGAGAGGATGGGTCGCAGCCCAGCCCGGCCCATCAAATTCTCAGAGGATGGGCCGCGGCCTGACCCGGTCCATCACATTTCCAGAGGATGGGCCACGGCCCGGTCCAGCCTATCATATTTTCAAATGTTCACGGCTCGGCCCGGCCCGGTCCATCAATTTTTGAAACGTCTCCGCCCGGCCCGGCCTGGCCCGTCACATTTTCAAAAGTCTCGGCCCGGCCCGGCCCGGCCAGGCCCGGCCCGGCCCGGCCCGTCGCAATTTCCAGATCGGTCCGGCCCGGCCTGGCCCGGACAAACGGCCCATGACAAGCCCTTTATTATTTCAATAGTCTTCCTACATGCATACCCATTTCACTTGGCCAATACGTATGTGGGATTTACTCGTATCAAAGTCTGATGTGATATTCCTGAAATGTATGATACGTGACATTGCCGTATTAGTACAATAACCTTGGTTGTGTGACTGCAATTCATCAACGAAGATGGATTGAGTGAATTATGTTTCCCGGGATGGGTCACATATTGTTTGACCTGTCCTCAAGGGTCATAGAGCTTGGGGATGAGAGGCCCCCTTGCTCCCAGGCAGTTAACAAAGATAACTACAATAATTGATACCTGGTTTCTACATCTTCTACATCGCCTCATGGCAAGCCCCACCCTCTCAACACCCAGACACACCCGGTGCACGAGTTGACCCCTTATACGTAGCCTTCCGTAGCAATCAGCAAGATTCACCGTGAATCTTTACTACTACATACAGCATTACAGTACTCCGATACGTCCCACATGCACCCCCATTTCATTTTGTCAATGCGTAGTTGCTGTCAATAGTCCATTTGACAAGCTACCTGACACGAATCCTTGAAAACACGTTACACGCCCAGTTCACACATGCCCATCTTATTGCGTCTATTTTATTTTGCATGTTCTTTTTTCATCAAACGTTACAGAGTAATTCACCTGGAAGTTCTGTTGTGTCTCCGAATAATGCCCTCGGCGTTTTTATTTCCAAATTTCGAATAATGGCGTTCCTTTTTTCTGTTTGTGGCCTTTTTATTCTTGAAAGCTGCGCCGGTTACATTTTCAGAGTGTTTCACCTGGAATTTCTGTGTCAGCAACAATTCAAACCGGAAAATGGAAAAGACCGACTCCATCGTTGGGCGAGTTATTTACGTATTTACGTATTTACCCCCACTCACTTCACAACTGAGACCTTGCCTCCTATTATTATTTGTATTCCTTTCTCCTTTTTATCTTCCTCTTTCTTTTTTCTATTTTCCTTTTGCCTTTGAGTTGATTTAATTTTCTATTGGTTGAGGTGTATGACGTGCCACAGCAATTATGATGTATATCGTACTGCATTGTACTTTGTATTTAGTTTAATACGTTTTCCAGAGGTATTCTTCCACTCCAGAGTCTTTTTGAGCCTGCCCTGTGACCCGCACTATTGTTTTCGCGATCAGTTATTAATTTGACAACAACAACAACATGGACATAATTGCCTTCTATTTAAATTATGTAGGCTCTAGCGGTGGTTGGTGATTGTGTTATATACGGTTATTTCGGTCGTAATAGGTGTTGGTGTAGGATGGTGGGTTAATTACTGCTGGTGTTGGGAGTGCTGCGTCGCATACAGACAGAGTATGCTGCGGCATGGTTCATGCTGAACTTTTATATGCGGCGTTGGGTTCTGGGGCCCGATGAGTTACGCTTAAGTAGCATAGAGCTGGCTTAAACCGGTTTAGTTGTTGATAATAGGAGTGGCATTGAGATGGTGTGTCGGTTTAGTGTTCTATTGGGTTGGTTCTGAAGTGTAATCGCGGTTCTGGTAAGTTTTTTCGTTTCTTTCGTTGATGCATCATGATATAATGATGGACTCTTGCGCGTGATCGCGGTTATGATTAATTAGAAAGTGCTACCTGGTATATATCATGCATACCATATGCCAGTGTTTGAGGGGGTTATTTTACCACGTGTATGTAGTAAGTGATGTATATCATGCATAACATATGCCAGTGCTTAGCCCCTACGAAATGACGCGTCCCGAAGGAATACGAATAGTGCCCATATTTCGCGAACTACAACTCGTACGCTAAAAATCTCTTCACCGATGTGCTTCCATTGTTCATGCGATCATGTAGATATATTTGTCAACGTGTTTCGTGTTTAACTGCCCGAAGGTAGAAATTTAATTTATGCACTTTCCTGGAAGCAGATCGTAGACAATTCCGACAATAACGACCCTAATACTACCACGACGACATCTTCCGTAACACAGCTGAATAACATGACCGCACCAAATCGCCAAATAATAAGCCTGAGCGTAATATCGTCCGAACATCCGCGCGGGAGACGTGGAGTATGCAAACCCCGTGATGGGCCCTCCTGTTATTGCCATTGTAACACGCGCTCGGAGCGCTATACGTGTGTATGACACGTACAGTATGGTGCCACGCTGCAACCGTAACTCATTCACCAACCCAATGCACTTCACTGCATCCCTTGTCTGAAACCGAATTTCCCGTTGTCAAGGTTGAGCTGAGATGGGAATAAGGCTATTTTCGTCAGTGACTGCGCTCCTGCTGCTTGGAGGCCAGCCGACGGCCGCCGGTCCTTGTGCACCTGCTCAACTCGACTCGCCGTTGGTTGTGCAAGATACAGCTGGGGCCCTAGGCTTGGCGGAGGTGGTTAATTGCTCGGGGGGATCCTTCGACGTGGAATGGCTCGGTCCCGTGATCATGAAGGAAACTATCCGCTTGTTTGGAGGGACGTCGCGCAGCATCACGGGCGCTGTGGATGGGACATCCGTTGCAAACGGCGGGAACATAACTTCGTTGTTCGAAGTGGACGGCGGGACCCTGCACCTCTCTCACCTAAGGTTGACCAATGGCACGGGCGAGAGCGGGGGGGCGATCTACGCCACCGACGCTGTACTAACAGTGGCAAGCTGCACAATCAACCTCAACACGGGTGTTAACGGAGGAGGCATGTTGCTCGAAAACACGGTATTGGAAACTGATAATTCGTCATTCACCGACAACATCGTCTCTGGATCTGGCGGCGCGATGCATATGGAAGCGTCAAACGTCACTGTTGGCGATAACGTCCTGTTTGAAAGCAACGGGGCGTCAATGGGAGGTGCGTTGTTCGTTGCTCGCAGCTCGACTCTGATTATGGCCGGAGACAGCATCTCCATCGCCAGGAACGCCGCAACCGTATATGGAGGTGGCCTCTATGCCCAAGAATCGACTGCACAATTGACGGGGGAAGTTGAACTGGTCAGCAACACTGCAGACTATGGAGGTGCTATCTTCATCGACAACAGCTCGTTTTCGGCCACCGGTGATATGTTGCTTTCAAACAACTTCGCGAGAAATAGCGGCGGCGCTCTCCACGGTGGTCTCTCGGCTATCGATATTGCAGGCACCACCGTATGGGAGAACAATTCAGCGCTTGTCGGCGGCGGAGGACTTAATATGTGGGCAACGAATATGTATGTTCAGCCCTTGGGCGAAGCAGCTTTCGTCGGTAACACCGCAGAGTTCGGAGGTGCCGCCTACATGAGCACTAGCTCGCTCGCAATTGACGGCGATGTACTCTTCTCTGATAACACCGTGCGCCTCAGCGGTGGCGCTCTGTACACTGATCTATCAACAATCAATATTTCAGGCAATGCGCTTTGGGGACGTAATCGGTCCCCAGTAGATGGTGGGGGGCTTTTGATGTGGGAGTCAAACATGTATGTGCAACGTTCAGGCACAGCGACATTCGTCGGAAACGCTGCAAACTTCGGAGGAGCGGCTTACATCCACCCCGGAATGCTTTTGGTTTACGGCGAGATATCCTTCTCATCAAACACCGCAGATATCGAAGGCGGTGCTCTCTACGTCAGTGTATCAGTTGTCGACATTGCAGGTTCAGCCCTGTGGGAACACAACACAGCGGGGGGTACGGGCGGAGCTCTTGTGGCTTCGCAATCAGACGTGTTTGTGCAGTCCTCGGGTAAAGCAACCTTTGTCGACAACGCCGCTACAGAGTTTGGGGGCGCCGCCTATGTGGACAACAGCACGCTTCTTTTTGACGGTGGCATTGTGTTCGCGGAAAATGTCGGAACCCGGGATGGCGCCGCTCTTTACAGCGAGTTTTCATCCATCACCATTGCCGGAACCGCTGTTTGGACAAACAACTCGGCCGAGAGATGGGGAGGGGGGCTGCTGGCATGGAACTCTACGTTGTGCGTGTCATCTTCCGGCACGGCTGATTTTGCCGGGAACAACGCATCTTCGGGGGGAGCTATCTACTTGGTCAACAACTCGGTTACGTTTGGCGGCGACGTGTTCTTCACGAAGAACTTCGTGGAAGATCTCGGCGGTGCAGCGTTCATCGAAAATTCAGTTGTAATCGTTACAGGTATCACTGCATGGAACAATAATACTTCCCTCAACAACGGTGGCGGAGTGGCAATGTTGGAATCGACGTTGAACATCGAGGCGAGTAGCAACGTGAGCTTCTCCTATAACACTGCGGGCGTCGGAGGGGGGATGTACGTCGGCGAAAACGCTGCCGTTGACATCCTAGGCCAGGCGACGTTTTCCCACAACGCCGCCGAAACTGGAGCGGGCATCAAACTGGCAACATTTTCGTCTGCAAGCTTCACAGAGGGCTTGGTGATGATAATGGGCAATACAGCATCCTCGAGCGGTGGAGGCATGCACTGTGAATCGCCGACGCTGCTGGAGCTTGATGGCGTACAGTTTGTGTCAAACTACGGGCGACTTAGTGGGGGGGCGATGGAGACGCTCTTGGCGGGAACTGAGCGAGTGGCAGAAACTAAAGCCAAACCAGCGAAAATATCCAATTGCTCGTTTTCTGACAATGCTGCCGGTGATGCCGGCGGGGCATTGTTCGTCGCGGGGGGCTTCGTCGATATTACGTGTTCGGACTTCAACAACAATGTTGCAGGTGATATCATATAGTTTGGTATTGTGCCCACAAGGGTTAAGGTGCTGAACAGCTGATTTTCGCTAAGACTAGTTCAGCTCGAAACGTCGTATACGTGTTCCGGTCTGTTCATCGATTAGTATTAGGCGTCACATAATACTCGAGGTCGACTCGGCCTCCTGGGCAAATCACATGGTTTCAGCACTGCGAGCGAGTTGTCAGAAAGGGTCGATCGGCCGTTGGTCTACGAAGAAGCCGTCAGTATGAATGCAATACAACAATGGAGTACTACGTTTAAGCCGAATGGACATCAAGGGTTATTGTCCTAAGCCTGTGCTAGCATAGGTCGCACGAACGTTCTGCCCGCCGTGAGCCGCATGGCGTACCGTGCTCGAGAGTAGGGCTGCCGCAGTATATGCATGAAAGTACACCGTTCTAAGGCACACCAGCTTGTCTGCGAGGCTTAAATGCTCTGGGCTTTATCACCGGGGGCGCGCTGACTATTACACCTCGTACAGTACAGGATACTAGATTTTCGAAGGTATAGAATATATCAGGGGGGGGGTGTTGTTGTGCGTTGCTCGCTTAACGTTGAGCAAGAAACACATCACGCAATTTACTGACGCGTGCTATAGGAAGGTACACACACTGTTTGTCGTCATACAAAAATTGTTTGGTTGGCGCCGATGAAATATCTGAATCGCGCCGATGTTGGTCGTCCTACATCGGCCCTCCCCGCGTTCTCGTCGGTGCATGATCCAACACGTCAGGACGTTCTGGCGGAGCAATACTTTCATCAGGCGTCGTCAGTCTCGACTATTGCGTGCTTGTGGACAACCAAGCGGGCATAGGGTCGGCCATTACAAACACAGTCTCGGTCACGCTTTTCTCCGTCGACTTCGTCAATAACACGCTCCTATGTGACGACAGCGCCCTCTTTCTGGACTGGAACGATGTAAGTGGCCCCATAAATATCCTAAAACGATGCGTTGCAGAGCTATAAGGGCTAATGCATGAGCACCCATGCCTGGGTTTTGTTTCACAGATGCCCTAATATGGCGGCGTATATGTGAACGCAGTCTTTATTATTTACTGTGCGTCCCGGTAGAAGGCGTAACCAATAAACTTTCCGAGCCCACCGTCGCAGTCTTTGGGTGTCGTGCACTTGGCCTACTGTAATTCTTAGTCCAATCCAAATGGGAGCGGTTTGGCGCTTGGCGAGAAGCGTGTACTGCGCTTGATCCTGATGCTACTTTTAGATTGCCTTCACCTCCAGGTCTCGTAACTCCCGACTTACATGGCAGTGCCATACTTTCGGGAGTTTACATATCCCCGTCATGCAATGATCGAATTCATATTTTGTTGTTAAACTGTAATCCACGGTATCCCATCGTACCCGACCCACTGTGCATTGTGCGAAAAATTCACATGATCCCCAACAGACCTCCTCATTCGCGACAGCGTGCAAGTCCTGCCCCGGGGATTGCCACAACTGCACTGTGGAAAATCCCAATAGAGTTCAGGAATGCCGCCCTGTGATGGAACATACGACGAGCCCCCATGCGAATGGAACGCTTGAATCGCTTACCCTTCAACAGGGCTTCTGGAGAAGTTCCCCAACGAGCAAGGACATTCGTGAGTGCTACGAAGGCTCCGCCTGCGTGGGAGGAAGGGAGAGATACTGCAACGAAGGGTTCAAGGGGCCACGTGAGTGCCGGGCGTGGGGATTGGAATCGACACGGTTGTCAAGCACTACGCCATATTATATAGCTTGGTCTCTTGGGTATGGTGCAATCGTCTTTCACCAGCAATACTGTCTCGATGTATGCGGTACTGCTGCCTTGAAGAGCAGCAGACTCTCGGCGTGTACCCCGGTCGGCTCTGCTAGTGGCTATATTCTAAGCAGCACGTGCTATGGTCGCTAGATACTTGACAATGGTACGACTGCGATTGAAATGCCATAAGCACATGTTGCTTGGAGTGTGTAAGGAACAGATTATCACAAGTTCTGCTAATGTGGTTGAAGCCAGCATTTTCGCCGTAGGGGCTTCTCTCGTGTGTAGCATTCGTAGACCAGCACACCGAGAATACCCCACTATCCTACTAGTAACCTGCGTTACGCTTCTTGGATTCCAACATTGGGACTGGTACGTTGTTTTCAGCTGAAAAATAGATGCTTACTCTCCTCTCCCTTTCTCCTCGGCGCGTGCTCTTGCTGCGCCAGTTTGTTCGGTGTGTGAAGACGGCTATACATCCGGGCTGGGCCATACCTGTTCAAAATGTAACCAAGAGCGCCGCAGTGTGACTATATCGATTGCGGCTGTTCTTGTTGCAGTCGCTATCGTAGCCGTCGTTCGGAGTTTAAGCATCCTCAGAAAGGATGTTGTTTCATCGGCAGCCGCAGCCGGCTCCTCCATCGCAGACACCGGCGGAGATCGGTCGTGTCTTGTACACATCAAGGCTTCTCAGGCTCTAAAGATTGTTGTCGTTTCATGGCAAATCATCATCCAGGCAAGTTCGATCTCGATAGCAAACCACCGGCATCGTTGTTAAGCGATGTTCCCGAGTATCGCAAAACACACCTGATACTGGAAATACGCATGCTACGATAGAGGTGCACCTGCATACAGAACATTTTGCGAGGCTCCTCGCTTGAGGAGTTATATACTACAGTACTTGTAGTACTAAGTAAAACACTGATTTTGAAGGAAACTAAAAGTGTTACTTGATGAAAACTCCCATGGCCTAAGTATGGATTGAAATATATTGGAACACGCGAAAGGAACTCCGGCGATTTTGGGTTGGGAAGTCCGATAGTTCAGAAAACGTTTCAGCTAAAATTCGCTACCTCTATCGTAGCACGCGTGAAAAATATTGCTTTGTAGGACAATACTGCCGCCACTTTTACTGCATGGGTTTCCTACGCTTCCTTGTGAAGTTTCGAATTCTGTAGCAGCCCATGACCACAATGTTACGTTCGGGAGAACTGAGTTTCGAACTGTGCATTCATTTGGAATGCTTACCAACGTGTCGTCTCCTGGCTTTACCGTTGTCTGCTCCACAGGTTTGCTTTTTTCTCAGTTCTCCATGATAGCGAGCGTGGTGTATCCGGACGTATACAACGCGTTCCTGAAATACGCTGCTGTTGTCAACCTAAACCTGGGCTGGATCGTCTCGCCGCGATGCTTGTTCTACACCGACTTCTACGATAACCTCCTCGTGTTCACCATCGCGCCCGTGGTGATCGCTGGTGTGGTGGCTGCATCGTACCGAGTCGCCAGTAGCAGACGCTCCATCAGCGGTCGGCAGCCGCGCGACTGTAGGCACGCATCGGTCCTCTTTTGGGTATCATTCTTAGTTTATCCCAGAGTATCATCTGCCATTTTTCAAACATTCGCCTGTGACGATTTCGACAATGGGATGTCATACCTCCGGGTTGATCATAGTTTAGAATGCTATACTCAAGAACACACATTGTTCAGGGTGTACGCTGGTGTGATGGGCGTCGTATACCCGTTTGGCATTCCCTTTGCCTATGCGGTTCTTTTATATAGGAGTCGAGCCGCTTTGAAGGATACTGTGGCTCGGGAGACGTCCACCATCGACTTGGCGGTGTTGAGGGAGTTATGGGGTGCATATCGGCCGGAATTGTATCACTACGAAGTTGTGGAATGTGTGCGTCGGGTAGTGCTTTCCGGTGTTGTCGCTTTCATTTTCCCAGACACAGCCGGGCAGATAGCCACTTCCTTCTTGCTATCACTTTTCTTCGCCGCTTTTTTCATGACTCTAGACCCGTACCGCAGCTTGTTTGACACTTGGGTAGCCCGAACCGGCCACACGGTTGTCATGATGAGCATGTTCGTGGCGCTATTGTATAAAGTGGACATGGGAGACGATGACGATTTAAGCCAAAAAATGTTCGCAATTGTCCTGGTGTTGGCAAATTGCGCTATGATTGTGGCTGCAGCTTCGCAAACATGTGGAATGTATCTTGTCGCTGTCAGGGAATACGTAAATCGGTAGAGTATTTGCGGAAGCCAACAATGCATTGATCTCCAGCTGTCGCGTTGTCCAAAGCCGATGAGCATGTTCGGTTCTACTGTTGTAGTGCACCGTTTGTCAGTGCAATCGCAAAAACTCCCGCGACGGACGGTGGACCCTTAGCGGCGCCAAGTTATGTACAAAACGACCTCGTCAATGTCGAATATAGTGCACGTGAGGGAACATTTGTATGATCACTACGTATACGTAAAGGGTGTCTATTGGTTGTACTTGTAATATGATACGGATGCGACAACGGGTAGGCATATTGTAGAGGTGTATAGATGTTGGGATGTTTGGTAGCGGGATATTGTGAAGTCGTGATTTGCATGATGAGATGTAGATACCCCGATGTTTCACTCACCTCTGCTCTGAATGCGACCGGCACCGGGGTTCTTGGAGTATAGATCGACGATAGCAATATAAACTTTCCGTACATCGAGGAGAAATACGTACTGCACCTCGACCCTGTCCGCCTGTGTAAGTCCTGCAACACGCATATCGAGGGCTGATCTAATACGAGACCACGAGACCTGTGCAGTTGCGATGACTGCGCACGCTCAGGGTTATCGGGCAGATAAGTGCATGGTATTCGGATTGGCCCGGCTCGAGTGGATCGACCTTCAACTGTCCGAGACTCGTCTTGTCACGGACCAAAGTGAAAAGGAGGTGCACCCTGTACCACCACAGCAGTAGCGTCCCAGCGCGGCCAGGCATGAGGCATTTGTTACGTACTACACTAATAGGGTTAGATGGACGTTTCCTAGAACATTCCTGGGACTTTAAATGACGCGAAAACTGGTTAACATGTTATAAGATTATTGCAACATTGTGTCGACCATACTCTGCATTTTGTGGTTTGCCCCGTGGGATATTGGTTTGGAATTGCTGGTATTTTCCTATGAACCGTTTATATTGGATAGTTTATGGTACATTATATTTATTAAAACGCGCATTTGAAAATTTAGGATGTTTATTGGGTTTTCTGCATTTTAGATAGGTTTTGAGGTTTTCGTATTGGTTTTGAGTCATTCTGCAAAATATATATTGTTCACTGCGCAGGGAGGATATTGATTGTGTAACTTAGTGACTGAATACTTTATGATGAGTGAGGTGGTTATCCGCGGTATGATAGGAGTGTCATGAACCCCGGTTGAAATAAGCCTGGATTAGTAGACGTATCACGAATTTCGAGTATGATCAGTGATGATTTACGCTATGATTTTCAGAGTTGAGAAATACGTATTTGGATATGTTTCAGTGGATAATGGATTTCGAGGCATTGATATCTTTCCAGCGGGCGCTGTTTTGGTGATTTGTGTTTTTTATTGAGATAGGTGAGATTGATTATGTTGGTTGTGATTCGGAGATCGACATAGATTCATTGTTGATTGAAGCGTCATCTATGGTTGATGGCATTAATTGACGTGACAAGCGGGGTGGACCTGTTTGATTGGTGGACGGGATCTATATTCCTACGCGTGACTGCTGGTAAGATGTGGCGCGAGCGGAAGCATCTATCATTGTACTTAATCACTTCTTCTTGTACGTCTCCCCTACTGCGAGGTGCCCGCACCGGGATGCTTGTGGTGGAGTGAGACTGAATAATACATATATGTATGCGTGTTCTTTTATGAGCTGTGTGCTCCCCTCTCGTCCTCGACTGATGCCTGCCCGAGCCTAGACGCAACCAATAGATTCTATAGATTGACTTCCGGTTGTGAAGTGATCATGTTACTGCGATGCCCTATTGCGATGCCGTTCACTGTGAAGAAAGGGAAGAGATTGGCCGGTTGGCAACTGGTTCGGTTTTTCCGCGCTAGTAATACTACATGTAAACGGTGTCGCGCAGTATTGATTTCAGAACAGGGAGGATATTGATTGTGCTTGTAATATGATACGGATGCGACGAGGGTTAGAGGGTTTGTGGAAATCCGTCGGTATTGCGATGTTTGATAGCGGGATATCGGGTTGTCGGGACTTGCATGATGAAATGTCGAATGCCCCGACGTTTCACTAAACTCTACGCTGAATGCGCCCTGCACGGGGCTTCTTGGAGTATGGAGCAACATAATAATATACATGGTTTATGTCTGTGCATCAAGGAGGCCTACTGCACCCCGACCCTGTTCGCCTGTGTAAGTCCTGTCGTGTTTCTCGTGTGTGTTTAACACTGTCGAACCTGTGAATGTTGGCGCGTCGCGTTTGGCCATACAGGATCTCTCGCATAATTCCGTCCGTTGGTCAAACCTCGCGTTGATAACTACCTGCGAGAGCATGTGTAGTCACGATGACCTGTAGTAGCTGGTTTGGCTTCGTATACTTTCTCGTTGTCCACATTCAGACATCATGGTGAAGCCGTTTTTTTTTTCCTTTTAGCAAAAAAAACATTTTCGTTGCGGGGTGCGTACACGGTTTCAATTATGCTGTTGTAACCTCGCGTCGTAGGTTAATTCGTATATAGTTGGGGATCAATGAGGCCTCTCTGCTGCGACCAACCTGAGACTCTTACCCAGGGTTACTACTCCCGCGTTGATTATCCGGCAATCAACGCGGCACCTCGTCGCAGAAAGTAGGTACCCCGGTAAAATAAGCACTAAAAAACGAAACAAAACAAAATGAAGTCGTTGTCGACGGTACCCTTCGTTACAACGATGGGCAGGCGGGATGGTCTGTTTTTTTTTCAGACCTCTTTTCTACTTTGCGTGATGTTGTCGAGGTGCGCTGCCGCCCGCGGAGTGGGCTTGAACCACTCTCTTTCAACACACCAATGAGGCTTTCTCGAACAGGGGTCCACCATGCTGGTGTCCTCTCTTTATTCTGGATTCCAGATTACTGTTGTATCATCGCGTTGTAGGTTAGTTCGTATATAGTTTGGGATCAATGAGGCCTCTCTGCTACGGCATGATATCACACCCATACATGTTTGGGCCCTTCTCGTATCTCAATGTCGTCGCTCGTTGGCATCTTCTCTTTTACGCGGGTTCCTTTGTTAGCATATGGACGTTGAGATCCATACGTATCTATATTGTGATGTGCGATCACTACGCACTGATACGAGTATATGAGTATCTTGGTTTAGATATTCGGGTAAAAACAATATGCGGCTAGATTACGAGTTTGTCTTATTCGTAGTGCGCTCTATTGTATGTTCAAAACATCTTCACCAGGAACGATGCTGAGAACGCCTCTAGAACTTTACTGTAACGTTGTTGAGAACATTACACGGAACAGTACGGATTACGGTAGAATGTAACTGTCCGTAGCATGGGCATTATACCGAGATGATCAGGTGCAGGCATCCTCCACCTCGACTCCTCTACTCCTCTCTTCTCTACTCCACTCTACTCCTCTTCTCTGCATTCTTCTCTCCTTCTCCTTTTTTCTTGATATCTGAGATCAATATTCTTTCCAACATGGCCACATAAGCGCCTTTCAAACCGTGACTTTTCTTCTTCTTCACAAATGATTTTTACAAACACTCCGGTGCCACCTTTGCCATCTCTCTTCACCGAGACAGAGCCTCGACACACGCGCCATTATTTCACCATGCGTCATTCTTTCATCCTTCTCTTCCCTATTATTTCCAAACTTCTGTGGCATCCCCTTCGGATTCTGCTCCCGTGGGGAATGCTGCGTACGAGTTTTTTACACCCCCCCGACAGTGGTGAGGCGTCTGCTCGTATGAATGCGGTGACGCGCGAACGCTTTGTTTCGTTCGATGCCGACGCGGATGCCGTTACTCCTACGTATCTGTTAGCTACAGTCAAGGACCTCCATCCCATTTATTCCATGAGAACGTCCATGGCCGTCCCGTCCATATGGTGGCTCGCCGCCCCTCCAACCCGGAACGAGTTCAGTGTGAACCGCTTGCCCCCCATACCAGCTGCTCGCAGATGGATCTGGAGGTTCAAGGTCATCTGCGCCGGTGTCAACGCCAAATTCCCCCTGTCTCCGCTTTCTAGAACGCTCGGGGACAGGACACCTGAGCCCGCCACGAGCTTCAACTGCATGGATGCCGCCGCCTGTCGATACTCGATCATGGCTGCCGCTGCACAGATATTCCAGTAGTCCTCGTTCCCTTTCACCACTACCGCTTGGGAGGATTCCCTCAACGTTTTATCGAACAAGAAATTGAAATGAACCCCTCACCCGCCGACATCTGCAACACCTGTGCCGCCCCTGCTAACGACAGTTGGAAGCCGCGCTTCATTGTGTGAAAAGCACACAGAATATCGATACGTTTCGTATGATCGCGAAGCGTTCTGTCGCTGTTGGCGAGGTAGCCACGCCCGGCTGACCCGTGGGAACCAATACGCGCGCACTTCTCGGAGCACGATCACGACGTGTTTTTTACATTCGGCCATGCCTTGTATCACGTGTCCCACCATGGTCGGGGGTTGGAAGCAGTAGCCGAATGCCCTTGTGTTCCCCCCCGGCATAACTGCTACGTTATGCCGGAAGACGTCTACTCACACCGACCACTCGCAATCGTACCGCGAGAAGAATGGCAGCCTTCGCTGCCCGTCCGTCCTCGTGGTGGGCCCCCCGGACGTTTTCTGACGATGTCATGAGGTAGATGGGGAATTCTCCGAAAAACGACTGCAATATTTTGAACATCGCCGGCCGAAGCCGGGTTATCTCGGCCAGCCCTGGCAGAGTGATAGCGTCGGCCGACTGGTTGTCCCCCGTCGGCACCTATTGCAGGGACAGCC